>JARHVA010010296.1:0-190789 GCA_037957365.1 Torreya grandis | reverse complement strand
GAAGACATAAATAATTACTTGTGTTGATGATACTTACATGTAATGATAGTATGAGAGAGAGTATTCCATAAAAAGTTTGATAATCTATAATTATACTCACATGAATATATTTAATTGACATCCACATGATAATGATAATTCCAATTATTTACCTTTTTATTGTTGATAATGTCTTATTATTTTCATTATATAGTGAGATCAATGACATATCCAAGGACATGATTTTGTTATAATATTATATTTCTCACATGTTCTTATATATATATATACATACATACATACATACATACATACATACATATATATATACATACATACATATATACATATATATATATACACACACACACACATACACACACACACACACACAGATATATATATATATATGTAGATACATATATATATAGATATATACATTTATATATATACATATATATATACACACATATATACTTCTATATATATATATATATATACACACACATATATATATACATATACATATATATATATACATATACATATATATATATATACATACATATATATATATACATACATATATATATACATATATATATATACATACATATATATATATATACACACACACACACACATATACATATACATATATATATATATATATACACATATACATATACATATACATACATATACATATACATTTACATATACATATACATATACATATACATATATATACATATATACATATATATATATATATATATATATATACATATATACATATATATATATATATACATATATATATATATATATATATATATATATATATATATATATATATATAATAGTAATGCATAGATCCTTACTTGATTCTTAGATTATATTTGTAGGTATATTGTATTTCATCTAAAATTTATTTTTTATATCTTTATCTAATCGGGTTTTACGTATTTTATTTCATCACATTTGTTTTACCATAGCATCAATGTATCTTGAATTTGTATGGGAAGATTAAGTGTATTTTGTTTTTAAAAATGCACTAAATTTTATTAAAAAAAATTGTATCCAAGTAAGACACTAAATTGTAAATATGTTGGAAGAGGATATTATTTGCTAGTGTTAACAGGGTGTCTAATGGAAAAGTATAATTTCCTTTTTGAATTTCTGAATTTTTATCCTTAGTAGAAGTTGATAAAAATGATACTACATTTCTTGGGAAGATAGGGAATTGTCAAATAATTTATATTAATTTTTACACTTATTCTTAATGATCCCTCTTGTAGTGATTGTGTACACCCAAATAACACATGCTAAAATATGCACTCGAATCCCATGGTCAGATCAAGGTAGCCAACATAATGGATGGGATATATATTAGGATGGTTATTAAGTGTAATGGGATTTATAATGAGTAATGGAAATGGGTTCTCATGATGGAACAAAAATACCTCTACAAAATCATGGTGATCAATGAGAGCATCAAGTTATGCAGAAAAAATTTATCTAGGATCCTTTAATTTATGATAGTATGAGGATGCAAATCTCTTGGTTGATGCCATACTAGTCAAATGAGGGAGTTTAGGCTAAATGAATCACATGAATAGATATACTCTATCAGGTTAGCTATGTATATTTAATGTCATCCACAAATGTGAATGATATAAGATGAGTCTAGAATTGAGGATAAGAAGAAATGTAGGGTGGAAGTGACGATATAGTCCTAGATAATGTTATAATGATGGCCTCTATTATCATGAAGGATAATGGTAAATTGATCATGAATTTATTATTGTTTACTTAGATCATTAAGAGATTCAAAATTGAGGTGCAAGAGTTGAGTGGAATAAAAGACCTCTTTCCTAAGATCATTGTTGATATTAGATTATATGCCAACTATGGGATCAAATGAACTAACCCTAAGAAAAAGACATCTAACAAGATAGGGTGTTTCAAAAAGTTTCATCGAAGAGGGATTAGTTGATGTGTAAGCATATGCAATTATTTTGATAGATTGTGTGAGGACTTGTTGTGTTGTTAGAAGCAAGGTTTTGTTTGGCTTCTATGATTGGACAAGGCTTTTGACAATTTTTTTATTTTTTATGTGATTATTTAAGAGAAATGGAAACTAATTACTTGATAAAATAAAACAATTAATAGTATAAATAAATAAACGAACTGAAATTAAATAAAGAAACACTTTTTTTAATTTTTTTTTCAATGCATATAAAGCATGTGTGTGAGAGAGAGATCTATTCTACTTATGCTAATTCTATTTTTAAACCTTTCTAGATGAAAATATATGAATTTATCTTTTTAAATTTTTTATTGATATGTGAATGGATAAAATATGAAAACTATGTTTTATCAACATGTAAATGATTTAAGAAAATCTCTAAGCTCCAAAAAATAATACTATGAGGTTCTTAGAGATTTTTCTCACCTAAAGAAGCCAAGAACAAGTTTTAATATTTTTAAGTGATGAACTAACTATAGAAGATAAATTTAAAATGGAAATGGGTGATTTATAATTTAATTTATCTACTTAAATGAGTAAAAAAAAACATACTCAACTGATCTAAATAATGAAAATCATAACTACAGTGATAAGTGTTGTTCACCTAGGTTTGGTTACTCACTAGGTTTTTGTTTGAGAACGAAAAAAACTTGTCTCAAGATTGAAATATAATTATTTCAATGTCTAGAAATGTATGCTTTTGTTATTTAACAATCACCTAGGGTTTATATGTAATATTATGTTTTGAAAGAATCTATTGAAATGAATACAATTAAAAAAAGAAACTAATTACTGCTTTTATCCAAGGATGGGATAGAAGAATTAGTTTTCCTATCAAAACACATTTTTTTAAATTAAATATTTAATATAATATGATAATGGATTAATATAATGAATAAAATAAATAAAACTAAGCTAATAACATCTAACTTGATCTTAATGTAGACCAACTAAAAACAATAAATTTGGCATATTATGGTCATAAGTGTCATAGCTACTTTACCCAAGTGAAGATTTCATGAACTCTATAACAAGGAGGATGAATAAATGACTATAAAAAATGGGCTAAGAAGAGAGAAACACAACTCTAAATAAGGAACAACTAACCATATATGGTTGATGACATTATTTGTAAAGACTTGGTTGCAAAAATAATGACTCTTCCTATCTAGAACTATGTATTCCAACATGAAATCAATCAAATCAAATATCCAAAATAATTATATTAGGATATGGTTTAAAAGGATAAATTTTTAATATACAATGCAATAATTTAGATCTAAAATCAACCCAAAATTGGCTTACTTGTAGAAGAGCAATGCATATTGCATGGAATTAAACTATGTTAGATTTAGAAGGGAATCAAAACGATTAGAAATAGAAGATTGAGTTAGTTGGGATTGATTAGAGGTCAAATTAGGGTGGATAAAATAAGTACCACAATAACTTTAATGTAAAATACATCAAGTAATGAATCATATAAGCCAAAATTAGAATGTAGAATAATGGTGATGGAAACCACCCTTACTTGAAAGGGGTGGTTACATAACTATCACTCTTAGGGATAAAACTACCTTCAAAAATAATAAAATCGCCTATATTTTAAAACATAACCACCCTCTTAATACAAAACAACAATGATGGTTTATGTTGTTCCCAAAATCCATCACTTGTTTTTGTGGACAACCTACTAATCAGTTTGGTCCTGCAGACCAAAACTCTCTCTTCTCTTTCTCAAGAATGTTTTGAGCAATTAAGTTTTCTAAATATTGAAGACTTTTCCTCTAAGGAAGCTGCAGGTTCAATAGGTTGGCATTGTTCAAAGGAAGTTAAAAACACTTAAGGATTTTCCTTAGTATTTTGGGAATGGTTCAACGTAAAGGATCATTTAAAAGACTTAACGATGGCCTTCTAAGAAATAGAATGAACCAATTTGAACCATTGAACCATTGAACCCCACCTTAAAAAGAGTTCAAAGGTTCAACAAGTTTAAAGTTTTAACATGTTTGAAAGACTTAAATAAAGGAAGGCTTCAAAGAGTTAACATTGAATCATTGAACCATTAAATCTTGAACCAAAATGGTCCAAAGGTTCAAGGTTCAATGAGTTAAATAAGTTTGAAAGACTTAAATAAAAGAAGGCTTCAAAGAATGAAGATTGAACTATTGAACCACTGAACCTTGAACCTTGAACCAAAAAGAGTTTAAAGGTTTAATGAGTTCAAAGGTTTAATGACTTAGACAGACTTGGAAAATCTAGAGAGTTTGATCCTTTAGAAGAAATAAAAGAATTAAGATTGAATCGTTGAACCATAAAACTTTGAACCAAAATGGTTCAAAGGTTCAATGAGTTTGATAAGTTCAATAGACTTAAAAGAATAAAAAAATTTAAAATAAAGAGAAAGAATCTTTAAACCATTGAACTTTGAACCTAAAAGGTTCAATGAGTTCAAAGGTTCAACAGGTTCAAAGATTTCATGAGTTCAAAAGGAGAGTGAATGTGGCCCTTCACAAAACCATTGAAACTTTGAACCAAAAGAGTTCAAGTTTCAAGGTTCAAAGAGGTTTAAAGGGACTAGTGACGTCCTCACAAACATTAATTTTTAGGTGATGGAATGGCCATTGATTTTCAAAAGCCCTGAGAATGAGCTTAGTGACCAATCAAGGAAGGAGTTGAATAAGTGAATCGAGGAAGTGAGAAGATAGGCCCAAGAGCTTAGATTGCTAAAAAAAGACAAAAGCAGTAAGGAAAGAGAGAATGACTACAAAAAAACTAGAAATATATGCAAGAGAGTTATTTCTAGTAGGTGGAATAGTCCACCGGGTGGACATCAAGGAACACAAATATTCAAAGGCATGGCCTATTTTTATACATGAAGTAAAGGTGGATGGATAGCCATATAAGTGTCATTGAGAAGACCAAAAGACCAATGCTGATGAAGGGACATTTGAGTTAATTTAGAACACCAAAGTCAAGGTCGATGCCCTATTCTAGCATGGCTCTTTCATAGATATTAAAGGCATTCAATTCAGCATGGGTGGTGTTTATGAAAACAAGCACCCAAGGCTTTCTTGTAAGGCTATATATATAATATCCCATCTTACATTCAAGGGATCTCTTAGTTATTAGAAGTGAAGCTCTACCCAAATTGAAAGACAATCTTGAGACTTTGAGCTTAAACTGTTAATCATATTTTGATAAATGAATGAGAAAGCAAGTGACCTTTTAGACTTTGTGTTGGAATAAGCTTGTATCTTTTGGGAAATTGTTATTATGTCTATTTCCTAATTATAGTCTTGTATATTCAATCAAACAAGTAGAACAAGTGGAAGTAAGCTAGAAGATGTCCTGAAGCCAACTATGGGAGACTTTGTGCTACCATAATTGCTTTCAATTTGTGTTTTGTCTAAAGGATACTAGAAAGACATTGAGCTCTCTTTATACTTCATAATCCTTTTTATATGTTGTAGTTTTAAGTGTAGACTTTGGACTATGTTTAATCCTATTGTTTTCCTTTATCCCAATCAGTAGGAGAGACAACTAAAACTTTTTGTTTTAGTTGATTTTTTGTGGTTTCTATCTCTACCCTAGAAAGAACCTACTATTCACTAAATATCACTATTTAAAGAAGAGAAGTGCCATTTAACAAATTAAAATTGGATCCTCCTCTATTTTGTGAACATCACCTTTGAAAAAAGAGAGATGGATGGCATGATTTCACCCCTGAGTGTATTTTTAATTTATATTAGTATATAGTAGTTTATAGGGAACCTCCCCTTGATGAGATGAGAGATTTATCTCCTTATAATGTGGTAGATCCACACATTTTGTAGATTAAATATCCTTATGTTATGGTTGATACACCTATTTTATTGTTAGTTAGCTAATGACAAAATATTCACCCAAAAGTTTTTGGTGACTCTGTTGAGGATTAGAACACACATTTTGAAGCCTCAAGCTTTAAATTGAAGTAGTTTTAGTTCTTTTCCACATCTATTTTAGCACTCTAGCAAACCCACCATACACACAAATCTAGAGAGGTCAAGGTATTGTTGACCCTATTTTTGATCTTGAGGAGCAAAACAATTTTGATCCTTCTCCTCCACAAACTCACCTTCAGTGAACTAGGAGTTTCCCTCCTACAAATATTAGGTCCCCAATAATAGGAAAAGCTGCTCTTTCCTCTGTTAGTAGATCTTTATCCATACATATCCCATAGATATTTATTATCCCTCCTTTCAATAGCCATATCATGACAGCTCGAGGCCCCTGGGGTAATGATTTTGGTCCCCTAAATCTGATCCCACCTCTACATGATCTACCTCATAGCTCAAGAAAAAAAATTCCCAAGTTCTATGGTGATGGGAAGGTTCATCTTGATGAACATGTCATAGCCTTTAACATATCCTATGGTGTAATAGGCATTGAATATGAAGACATTGTAGTTAGACTATTTGTCGAGACATTACAAGGTGCTACTACAGACTAGTTTTATCATTTATAAGCACAAATAGTAACTGATTGAAACACTTTGAAAGCAAATTTTGAGGCCAGGTTCATGCCTACAAGAGATGCACATGCCCTACTATCTTAGCTTACACAAATGAAGAAGGAGCCTCATGAACCCATGAGAGACTTCATTACTGAATTTGACAATCTGAAGAATAGGATTCCCATAATTGCTCAACTAATGCCTGAGAATCTCAAATGCTTCTTCATCAATTCTCAACTTCCTAAAGTGAGTTTCTTGTTGAAGAAAGTTGGCCAGATAAACCTTACTACTTCTCAAATTTTGGCCACTGAGGTTAAAGATGACCTTATCTCGGTAGGAAAGATAAGAAGAGATCTTAACAAAGGTAAATATTCTTCATCTTCTAAATATTCTTCTATAGGCACCACTGATCTAATGGTGAAAAAGCTAGCAAATGAATTGCTAGCTCTCAAAAAACAAATGGCACATGGGATGTTTTCTCCCTCTTCATATCAAGATATACCAAGGAGGATGTTTCCTAATCAATCATATTAGGGCAATGCTACCATAAATCAAGGGCAACCAAATCACCTTCATCCCCCACTAGGGAAGCTTACCATTAAAGTAGCATTATCTAACTTAGCAGTTGGTTATCTTGAAACTAAATCTAATTTTTTGTTCCAACCTGAGTTGAACCAAGAAGATGATGTTGATCTCTTTGCAGAAGGCTTAGAGGAATCAATTGGAGACTCTAACATTGGATTCCTAAATTACCAAGATAAACCCAAAGCCAAAGGTGAAGCATTTGATGGATCATACATAGTATTTACCTAGTCCTAGTACCAGTCAGCTCAACAAACTAATAAAGGAAAAATAGGGGAAGAGCCATGCCCAACAATTTCATTTCCTAAACAAAGCACTTCACTACCTTTCCAATCAAAGGATCTGATGAGCAATAAAAAAGTAAGTACCTCAAATGTCCCTTCATCTTTTTCTTCAAATTCATAGACCAGTCCTATGCCCAGTAAAACCAAAATTGATGGACTACCTTTCTCTATCTCAAATTTATTTCATTCATTTGATATAATTGACCATATTAAGAAAGCTAAAATTCAAATGTCTAAGTTTAAGTTATTGCAATCCAACCCTGAGTAGTTGGATAGGTTAGTTCAATATGTCAAAAATAAAACCATCCCTGCATGACAAGAAATTTCAAAAGCAATTCATGATCCCCTCGAGAAAATGTCCACTTGAAATAATCTTGTGATTACTCCTCTAGCTACTCCTAGGAAGACAAAACCATTTTATGTCTTCTTGCTGATAAATAGTCATTAGCTAAATAATTGCATAATTGATTATGGTGCATTTGACAATGTCATGCCTATCAAGGTGGTAGAATCTCTTTGTCTCACACTAAATAAGAACTTTGGGAGATGTTTCTCCATGACAAATAAATAGGTGCCTCTATTGGGACAAATCAAAGATGTTCAATTTGCATTTGTGGCCTTCCCAAATAAGATAAATAAAATGATAGTCCAGGTGGCTGACGTCCTAACCTCCTACGACATTCTTCTTGGACAAACTTTGTGTAAGGATGTTGGTGGAAAATTAAGCACAGACATGTCTGAGGTGAGGATCCCTGTTAAGGGTGTCATGTAAAAGCTACTTCCTGAGAAGGAATTGAAGTACATTGTCACTCAAACTTTAGCCCCTAAAGCTCAACTTTTGTTTGAGTCTTCAGGCATGGGTAATTACTTCTTGAGTACTAAAGACATCCCTATTTCAATAGATAAAATCTTATTAAGTGACAATCCAAAAAATTTAGATAAATTGTCAGAAGAATTGGTAGGGGCTAGTACACATGAAAAAGGATTTTTCCTTCCTGACAGAGAAAAATCTGAGAGAGGATCAAAATCTAATGATGTTTAGATTCTAGAATTCAATGGTAGCAATGCTTCAACTGGTTTAGGAGTAGGAGTTGTTTTAATATCTCCTCAAGAAGATATTTTTACATATGTATATAAGTTGAATTTTAGCAACACTAACAACACTGCTGAGTATGAATCATTGTTGTTTGGATTAAAAGTTGCTCAGGATAAAGGCATTAAAATCCTTCATGCCAAGGTAGACACTGAGCTGGTTGTTTTTTAGGTGAGGATCCTATACCAAACCAAGAACAAAATATTGAAACATTATTTTAATCTAGTGTGGGAATGTATTGAAAGCTTTAATGCTTTCAATATTTCTACTGTGCCCAAAGAATTCAATAGTCATGCAGATGCATTAACTGTCTTTGTAGCTCTCTTGGTTCCTCATAAGGACTTCAAAGAAGATAGGTACATTATTAAGTTGGTCTTTTGACCAAGTGTACCTAAAAATGCTAACCACTGGCAGGTGTTCAATGGTGATAAGTAGATCTTTTCTTTTTTGGAACAAAGAGACAACTTTGAAAATCTTTAATTTGAAGGTAGTAAATCTCCACCATAGGAATCGGCTCTAGAGACAAATTTAAAAGTTGATGAAGAGTTCCTTTAGCTCAAAGGGAATAAAATTCCCAAAGGATTAGTTTCTCTTGAGAAATTTTTTTACAAGCATGATAGGTATGTCAAGTAACAACAAATGGATTCAAAATCCTCCAAGGATTTTGATCAAATAAATTTGAGTTCAAAGGACAATACAAAAATGCTCAACATTAAGAATTGTTGTAACCCTGATAAAAAACTCAAATTCATCACTCCACTTCATCATTACATTGATGTTTTGGCATATTCATATGATGATCTAAAACCTCTCAAACCTAAATAAATCAAGCATGAAATTCCTCTCAAGATTGGGTCGTTGCCACACAAGCAGAAGCAAAGGTAGTACAATCTCAAGATATCAGGCATGATTTTGACTAAAATATAGAAAATGCTAAATGTAAGGATTATTTTCCCAATCCATCATTCCACCTATATTTCAAATATAGTCCCTAGAAGAAAGAAGAATGGATAAATTTAACTTTTTGTTGATTTCAAAAATCTGAATCAGTCATCTTTAAAGGACAACTATCCCCTACCCATCATGGATCAACTGTTGCAGACAGTGACTGGCACTGAGATGTTATCAATGCTAGATGGATTTTTAGGATACAATCAAGTGGAATTTGGTGAAGCATACCAACATAAGACTGCCTTCAAGACACCTTGGGGTAATTTTACATATCAAAGAATGTCATTTGGCTTGATCAATGCTGACACCACTTTCGAAAGAGTAATGGATCTTGCTTTCAGAAATGAAATGGGTAAGTTCATTATGGTCTACCTTGATGACTTGATAGTCTTTTCTAAGCATCATATTGATCATGTGCATCATCTACAATAAGTTCTGGAGTAATGTAGGTAGAATGGTATTTCTCTTAATCCCAAGAAATCATTTGTTAGGATTATAGAAGGTAAACTTCTCGGTCACACTGTATCCTAAGAAGGCATAAAGATTGACCCAAAAAGGGTCAAATCCATTCAAGAACTTACTCTTCCAACTAGTAGGACTACAATTCACTCTTTCTTTGAAAATGTAAACTTTTTGTGAAGGTTCATTCTTAAATTCATAGAGAAGACTCACCACATTGTTAATATGATGAAGGGCAAAGCCAATTTTAGCTAGACTGAAGAAGGCAAATTAGCATTTAAAGACATCAAGGAAGCTATCACCCACTCCCCAATTTTGGTTTGTCTTGATTAAACTAAATACTTCATAATGTACAACTATGCTTCTGAATATACACTTTTAGCTATTTTGGTTCAGCAGAAGAAAGGTGTTGGAATCTCCCATCTCCTTTATGAGTTGTCCTCTCAAAGCTCATGAGTTGAAATACTCAAACATGGAGAATCATGCATATTTTGTGGTAAAGGTGGTAAAACACTTCCATTTTTACATCTTAAACTCACATACTATTGCTTTGGTTCTTGATATAATAGTCAAGTCCATACTAACTCAGTAGGAGTTTGGGACCAAAAGGGGCAATTGGAATGCTAAAATATAAGAGTTTGATCTTGTTATCAAATGAATGAAGCTTATGTTGGGAAAGGGTCTCTACCAATTAATTTTTGATAACATACCAAAAGAGGCAGAGCATGAAGAAACAAAAGTTGAAGACATGCCAACAGTTCTTTTTGTCACCACTATGAATGAGTGGTATTCAAATATTGCTCATTTCCTTACTTACGGTGAGTGCCCTGCTCACCTATCTCATAAATAAAAGAGGATTGTTAAGTTGAAAGCTACCAATTTTTTCCTATGGGACAATGGTCTGTATAAAAGGAACCTTGATAGGGTATTCCTTCGCTACGTGGATAAAGCATAACAAAACAAACTTTTGGAGTCCTTCCATTATTTGGCTTGTGGAGGAGATTTTTCTACCCCTGTGACTACCCACAATATTTTATGAGACAAGTATTATTGGCCTACTCTATTTCAAGATTTATACACTTGGGTTCATAGATGTGAGCTGTGTCAACAATTCATTGGCAAACCCAAGTTGGTTGCGTTACCTCTCAAGCTTGTGGTGATAGAAAAGCCATTTTAGAAATGGGGAATTGATTTCATTGGCACTATAAATCCTTCCTCAAGTGTTAGACATGATTATGTCCTTATATCCATAGACTATTTCACCAAATGGGTGGAAGCCATTCCATTTAAGCATGCTACTTTAGAAGTAGTGTGTAATTTCCTCAAGAAAAAAATCATTTCTAGGTTTAGAGTCCAAACCAAGATTGTAACAGACAATGTAGCTTGTTTCTCTTCTCATGAGATTACTCAGTTCTATTACTTTTATGGGATTATTCTCTCCCATTCTTCTGATGATTATTTGTAAGGAAATGGTCAAGTAGAGTCAAGCAACAAGAACTTGGTGACCATTATCAGGAAGCGGGTAGATTAAAATCAAATAACCTGGCATAAAGCATTACTTGACACTTTATAGGTAGACAAGATTATGCCCAAGAGAGAAATTGGTATGTCTCCTTTCTAACTTCTTTACATTCTAAATGTAGAGATACTAATCACTCTAGAATTACTAACATTAAAATTAGCAAAGGCAGTGGAAGATTTAACATTTGAAAGTTCCATTGACAAAAGGATCATGTGATTGATTGACCTTAATAAGCAAAGAACTACTGTGGTGGACTGAATTACTGTGCATCAAAGTCTAGTGAAGAGACTCTTCAACTAGTAGGCAAAGATCCATCATTTTTATATTGGAGATCGAGTCTTGTTATCAGACAAAAGGAGAGAACCAAAATGAATGCATAGAAATTTTGATTCCTTGTGGAGAGACTCATTTACCATTCATCATTTAAATGGTGAAAATAGTTCTTTTCTCAAATACCAAGATGGAATACCATTTGATCTACCTCACAGTGGGTAGCATCTGAAGCACTTGAATCCTTGAAGCATTAGATAAGTCCGTTCATATATGTGTACATTTGTATAGTCTTTCTTTGTCTTGTGTTTTTCATTTATTTTTGGCACTGTTTGGTTTTTAGTGCCTTTATTTTTGGGTGAGCATGACTCCATAGCCCTGGTAGAGATGAAGGCATTGAGATTATAGTTTTTACTCCCTTTGACTATTTCTATTTTCAATCAATGGAAGTTCCCCAACTAGAGCTAGCTGCTGTTAACAAAATCCATTTCTTGTTTTTTTGGACAACCTACTAATCAATTTGGTCTTGTAGACCAAAACTCTCTCTTCTCTTACTCAAGAATGTTCTAAGCAGTTAAGTTTTCTAAATATTCAAGCCTTTTCTTCTAAGGAAGTCACAAGTTCAACAGGTAGGCCTTCTTCAAAAGAAGTTTAAAACACTTAAGGCTTTTCCTTAGTGTTTTGGGAATGGTTCAACGTAAAGGATCATTCAAAAAACTTAATGGTAGGATTCTAAGAAATAGAATGGACCACTTTGAACCATTAAACCATTGAACCCAACCTTCAAAAGAGTTCAAAGGTTTAATGATTTCAAAGGTTCAACAAGTCTGAAAGACTTAAAGAAAGGAGGGCTTCAAAGAGTTAACATTGAATCATCAAACCATTAAACCTTGAACCAAAATGGTCCAAATGTTCAAGGTTTAATGAGTTTAATAAGTCTAAAAAACTTTAAAAAAGAAGGCTTCAAAGAATGAAGATTGAACTATTGAACTGTTAAACCTTAAACCAAAAAGAGTTCAAAGGTTTAATGAGCTCAAAGGTTCAATGACTTAGACAGACTTGGAAAATCTAGAGAGTTTGATGCTTCAAAAGAAATTAAAGAATTAAGATTGAATCATTGAACCATCAAACTTTGAACTAGAATGGTTCAAAGTTTCAAAGGTTCAAAAAACTTGATAAGTTTGATAGACTTAAGAGAATAAAAGGTTTTAAAAGAAAGAGAATGAATCATTGAACTATTAAAACTTTGAACCTATAAGGTTCAACAAGTTCAAAGGTTCAACAGGTTCAAAGAGTTCATGAGTTTGAAAGGAAAGTGAATGCATCCCTTCAAAAAACCATTGAACCTTTAAAACATTGAACCTTTGAACCAAAATAGTTCAAGGTTCAAGGTTTAACGAGGTTCAAAGGGACCAGTGACGTCTCGATAAACATAAATTTTTATGTGATGGAATAACCATTGATTTTCAAAAGCCTTAAGAATGAGCTTAGTGACCAACCAAGGAAAGAGCTAAATAAGTGAATGGAGGAAGCAAGAAGATAGCCCCAAGAGCTCAAATTGCTAAGAAAAGACAAAATGTGGCAAGGAAGGAGAGAGTGACTATAGGAAAACTAGAAATATATGTAAGAGAGTTATCTCCAGTAGGTGGAATAGTCCACCAGGTGGACATCAGGGAACACAAATATTCAAAGGTGCAGCCTATTTTTCTACATGAAGTAAAGGTGGATGGACAACCATATAATCATCATTGAGAAGAGCAAAATACCAGTGCTGATGAAGGGACATTTGAGTTAATTCAGAACACCAAATTTAAGGCCAATGCCCTATTCTAGCATGGCTCTTTCACAAATATTAAAGGCATTTAATTCAACATGGGTAGTCTTTATGAAAACAAGTGCCCAAGGCTTTCTTGGAAGGCTATACATAATCTCCTATCTTATATTCAAGGGATATCTAAATTATCAGAAGTGAAGCTTTGCCCAAATTGAAAGATAATCCTAAGACTTTGAGATCAGACTGTTAATCATATTTTGATAAATGAATGAGAAAGCAAGTGACCTTTCAGACTTTGTGTTGGAATAAGCTTGTATCTTTTAGGAATTTGTTCTTATGTCTCTTTCCTAATTACAATCTTGTCTATTTAATCAAACATGTAAAACGAGTGGAATTAAGCTAGAAGATGTGTTGAAGCTGACTATGGGAGACTTTGTGCTTCCATAATTGTTGTCAATTTGTGTTTTGTGTAAAGGATACTAGAGAGACTTTGAGCTCTCTTTATCCTTCGTAATCCTTTTACTATGTTATAGTTTTAAGTGTAGACTTTTGGTTATGTTTAATCTTCTTGTGTTCCTTTGTCCCAATCAAAAGGAGAGACAACTAAAACTTTGTGTTTTAGTTGGTTTCTTGTGGTTTATGTCTCTACCCTAGAAAGACCGTGTTGTTCACTAAATATCACTTTTGAAAGAAGAGAAGTACAATTTCAGTAATTACACTTGGATCCTCCTTTGTTTTATGAACATCACCTCTGAAAAAAGGGAGATGGATGGTATGATTTCACCCCTGAGTGTATTTTTAGTTTATATTATTATATATTAGTTTAGAGGGAACCTCCCCTTGATGAGAGGAGAGATTTATCTACTTATGATGTGGTAGACCCACACATTTTGTAGATTAAATCTCCTTATGTTGTGGTTGATGCACCTATTTTGTTGTTAGTCAGATAATGACAAAATATTCACCCAATAGTTTACACAACCACTATCATAAAACCATCACCAATGGGGTGATTCCTATAACCTCATAGGGTAGTTCTATCACCTAATATGAATGTTATGTTACTAATGATAATTTTTTGAAAATAGGATGAGGAGAGATACAAGGGATAATAAAATGGGGGTTTGAGGGATATATAATAGAGAGGGAAGGAAAAGAGGAGATATTGTTAGAGATTTCCCATTTTAACATTATTAGGATGTCACTTTATCATCATGACTTGTCATGTCAAGAATATTGCACCATAAAAAAACTAGGTGAATACAATTTTCCCCCTTGGGAGAATTCCTTTTCATGGATTGAAAAGGGTGTAGTCTCAAGTAGTGATGTGTTAAAGGAAAATATGAAGTTATAAATACTTACCTTACTTACCTTGGTGGCATAACAAAGCTAGTTAAGACTCGATATAACTTGAAACTAAAAGATGGTAACCAAGTGCACCATGAAAAGAAAGAACAAAATGAACTACATAATCAAATTATAGACAAGAATATGTACCATGCATGTGGGGAATATCATACTACTTGAACCATCTCATCAAGGAACTAAATTTGGTTCCAAATAATTAAAAACCTATACAATCATAAAATGTGCTATGGAAGATAGAAAACCATTAGAACATCAATTTTGAAACATGAGGTATACAATTTATTAGGAATATGATTTAAAAATATGAAAATATGCTTAAAATTTGGAAATATGAAAAAATTGGAAAGTTTTAAAACTAAAATTTCTAGTACAAGGCTTCATTTAAAAATAAATTCATGTGTGCCAATCAATTTTGGAGATTTATTGAGCTCTAGATTGATTGTGACCATTTCAAGTGAGAAAGTAGTTGATGGGAATAGGATGATAAGAGGATGATGAATATACTATTAGGAGCTATAGGTCAAGATGGGGTAGGTTTGGTAGCCCTTTTCTATTTTCCCAATTTCTTATTTTTTGATAAAATTTTACTAGAAATATAACCAATTTAAAAAATAGTTTAAAAATTTTCATTAAGAAGAACAGACTAAGAAAATGTATAAATTTTCTTGATTAAGATATATTTCATGTTTTGGGATTTTTTTTGGTTTTGGAGGGCATGTGGTTGATGGATGAAACCACTAATCAAGGACAAAACCACCTACCTTTCTAGTTTGATGGTTATGTAACCACCATGATGGTTTCATAATGACTATTGTATGTATGGGAACAATTGTAGATTACCAATGACTATGTTTACATAATCACTTAATGAAATTTTGTAACAAATTATGATGGTTTTGTAACTGACTACAATGGTTTTATAACCACATGTACTTTTTAAGAACCACCTATAGTGTTTTCATACTACCTATGATAGTTTTATAACCACCTATGGTGGTTAACCACTATTATTTTCATGGGAGTAGTTACAAGACCACCACTAATTTTAGTTACATAATCACTTATGATTTTATATAACTTCCTACAATGGTTATGTAAACACCGCTTAGTGTGGTTACATAACTATTATGCTACACCCTTAACCGTTGGCATCTTTAGGGATATGTGTATCCAAATTGTGGATTACATAACCCTTTTTAATATTATTTTACATTTATTTATGTATTCATATGCCTATTAGGTTGGTATATGGGTTGTACATGGCCTTGGTATTTTATATATATATATATATATATATATATATATATATATATATGATGTCGGATTACTTGCTCATCATGATATTAAAGCATTATTTTCTTATTTAAAGCATTTGGTAGGTTGTATCCTTGAAGTGGCTTATCTATTATTATATACTTTGCTATATCTATTTATAATTGTGATATATTTCTATTATTATTCTTATTTGATGAAATAATATCATTTGAAGTGGTATCAGAGCATCGATTTGGTCCATAATCAAGTTAAAAACTTTATAACTTAAAATTTGGATATATTTTTCAAATGATTGTGAATTTATCTACAATTCTTTACTGGAGTTGAGAAATAATTCAAACAAGATTCCATTAAAATTTTAACTCATTTGGATAAGTTTTTAAAAATTTATCATCATTTTAGTGTTTTCCATAAATCTTCTCCTTAGCTCACAATTTGTAGAATTTTTCAAATTTATTTACTTTTTTAGAAATCTTGGAAAAAATTAGTTTGGGTCTTTTCTTTGATATTTTTTATTTGAGTCTGACATATTTAAAAACATTTGTGGTCAAAGTTAGGTCAATATGGAAACATAAATCTCACCATCAAACCTTCTTATGGTTGGTCCTAACACTCATGGATGGGGGAAAGGGCAAGGAACCCATAAAAAAACTTTAGGGGATGACATATAAATTGAAACCTATAATATGATTTCTCAAATTTAGTTAAATTTAAATGTCCTGATGTAAAAGGATGTGCAAGTCTAAACATAAATGTCTGCAATTCAAGGGGAGCTAAATGGTATGAACAATAAATTTCAATAAATCATGGCACAATTGGATACCATTTCATCTCATTTGCCACTCAAAAACCCTCCACTTTTCCGTTTTGGTTTTCCCCCTCTCAACACTAAAGTCACCAATATGAGGATAGAATGATGTTTCCAAAAGTGTACATGTGCAATTTTTATGGTAAGGATCCACTCACTTGGATCACTCAAATTGAAAATATGCTTGATCTGCACCAAACTCCTATCTCTCAAAAGGTGGTCATGGCATATCTATATGTAGAATCTGAGCCATTTATTTGATATCATTGGTTATGTGCTCAAAATAAGAAGACTAGTGCTCATGTTATATGGTTAGTATTCTCTGATGAACTAATGTCTCACCATCAAGATAAAGTTTTTAAAAACTATTTTAACGAATTAGCTAAACTGTGACAAACAATAATAGTGAAGGATTATATTCATTAGTTTTATAATCTATACTTATATATGGAGGACATCACTGAATCAAATCTGGCTAACCTTTTTCTAGGTAGACTAAAATATAGTATTTAATTGGAGGTTCATATGTTTAACCCCATAACTGATTCTGAAGCTATAATAATAACATGCTTAATAAAAGAAATATAGTTGACAAAATGTCATCCTTTAACTACTAGCTAGGAATGCACCTTCCCAACTCCATCACTACTACAACCTACCATATTTACACCACAACAAATTGAGGTGAAGCACGCCAAAGGGTTATGTTATGGTTGTGACAAAAAATGGATCAAAGGTCATCAATGTGATGAAAATAATTTATTTTACATTTAAGGGGATGAGGAGGATGAATAATATGAGGAGGCATCTAGTAAGGGTTTTGAAAGACCCAAGTATGAAGCTATATATTCTCAACCTATTATCTCCTACCATGCCCTTGCAGGTATTTATACTCAAACTCTTAAGGTGGTGGGTTTTATTAAGAAACATAAGGTCACATCATTGATTGACTCAGGTAGTACAAAAAATTCATCAATATTAAGTTGGATACTCATTTTAATTGTTTCATCTACCCAACCCAAAATTTTAACTCATGATTATGTATGGTGGTATAGTTAATTATTCTAGAAAATGGCATAGTATTATGTTAGAAATGTGGGACTATTTTATAGATTTTCCTATATTTTCTATTCTTATGGGTGGGACTAACATTATTTTGGGAATACAATGGCTCACCACATTGGGTATTATTGAAATGAATTTTCAAAAACTATCCATGTAATTTTATTCTAATGGCAAGCTAGTAGAACTGTGTGGATTAAGATTTAAATCTCCATAAGTGGTTATTTCACATCAGATGACCAAGATTCTAAAAAAATGAGCTAAATTTTTTATGGTGCACTTGTTTTCCATTTATGTTCAACAAGATAAGGAGTCTACCCATCTTGATTTATAAATAATATTAGATGAACATTTAATTGTTTTTGTCCCCATGCCAAAAGGTCTTCCTCCTAGTTGTATTCATGATCATGCCATCAAACTCATTCTTGGACTTACACCACCCAACATTAGATCATACAAATATCTTTATTCCCAAAAGAGTTAAATTGAAAAAATGGTACAAGATTTTTTAGAGGTAAGAACCATTCACCATAGCCAAAGTGAATATTCTTCTCTAGAAGTCATGGTACGAAAGAAGGATGAAACTTGGAAGATGTGCCTATATTATATAGAGATCAACAAGTTCACTATCAAAGATAAGTTTCATATTCCTCCAATTGATTATTTTTTATATTAATTACATGGTTTTGTTTATTTTAAAAAATTATATCTTTTCTCTACGTATCATCAAATCTTGATTTGTGAGGAGGACATTCTTAAAATAAATTTTTGTACTCATGAAGGCCATTATGAATTTTTTGTCATGCCTTTTGTTCTCACCAACATATAATAAACCTTTAATATTTTTATGAATATAGTTTTTAGGCCATTTTTGAGAAATTTTGTACTCGTGTTTTTTGATGACATCCTTATTTATATAAAAATTTGGGAAGACCACTTAAAGCATGTGAAATAGGTACTCTCAATTATCAAGCAACATTAGTTGTATACTAAATTATCAAAATGTGATTTTGGATTCTAGGAAGTGTAATATTTGGGTCATATTATATCACATGAGGAAGTAACATTTAATCCAAAAAAATCCAAGCCATCACAAAGTGGCAAATTCTTAAGAGATTTAAGTAAATAAGGGGATTTCTAGGGCTAACTAGTTACTATCATAGGTTTGTCAAACACTAGGGTAGTATTTTAGAACATCTCACTTCCTAATTGAAGAAAGACTCCTTCTAGTGGACTCATATATATAATAAGACATTTAAATAACTAAAAATGGCTCTGTGCACCACCATGGTATTGGCTACTCTAGATTTTTCTAAAACTTTTTTGGTTAAATGTGATGCATCTGGATATGGTATGGGTAAAATTATCATGGAAGAGGGTAGGTCTATTTCCTTTTGAATTCACCAATTTAGGGGTAAAAATTCACTCTAACTCATCTATGATAAAGATATGATGGCTATTCTACATTCAGTCAAACAATGGAGACCTTATCTATTGGTTCATCACTTTCAGATAAATACTAATAATGATAGCCTTAAATTTTTTTTAGAATAGTGGTTATCCTCAGAAGAACAATAAAAATGGGTGGAAAAAATTTTATGTTTTGATTTTTAAATAGTTTACAATAAAGGAAAATAAAATGTGGTGGTCGATGCACTATCCAAAGGAGATGAACTAGTTGAGGCAGTGTTATGTGCTATGACCATTTAGCAGGTAGATTGTCTCAAGGAATCATGGTCAGAATGGAAGAATGATAATAATACCCATGCATTTATTTAGAATATATAATAGGTTTCAAATGGGATTGAAAATTTTACATGGAATGGAAATGCATAATGGTACAAAAATAGATTATATCTTTTTCAAATTTATCTTCTCAAATAGAAAATCCTTCAAGAACTTCATTGATCTCTACTTGGTGGTCACTTAATTTTTTTGAAAACCTATCATATAATCAAGAAGGAATTTTTGGAAATGAATAAGTGGGATGTACATAAATATGTGGCTTAATTTATGGTCTGTGAGAAAAAAAAGGTGAAACCATTAAAACCCTAAGTCGTTTACAACCCTTATCCATCCCTATTCAATGATGGAAAGAGCTATCTATGAATTTCATTACTAGACTCATAAATGATCTAAATGTAGAAATGTTATCATGATCATTGTGGATATACTCATAAAGTATGATCATTTTTTCTTTGTATCAACCATTGGTGGCTAGTACAAAAAATTTGGCCTTTCTTAGTATAGTTTAGAAATTACATCATACTCCCAAGATTATTTTTAGTGATCAAGATCCCATATTCAATATTAATTTTTGGACATAGTCATTTACATGTTTTACAACCCAATTAACTCATAGATCATCCTATCATCCTAAAACTAATGGAAAAAATAAAGTATTCAACAAGTATGGTA
Organism: Torreya grandis; assembly: GCA_037957365.1. Lineage (NCBI taxonomy): Eukaryota > Viridiplantae > Streptophyta > Pinopsida > Cupressales > Taxaceae > Torreya > Torreya grandis. Next base: position 170,420 of record JARHVA010010296.1, on the reverse strand, counting down.
CATTCATTTCTTTATGTCAAATAAATAGGATAAATTGGTTTAGTGGTTTCCCTTATCTGAGTGGTGGTATAATACTTTAGTGCATAGTTCATCCAAAAAGTCTCCTTTTATGGCATTATATGGATACCATCCTCCATACCTCACTTCAACATTGAATTCATACTAAAAGTTTCATGCATTAGATGAACATTGTCAACATCAACATGAAGTCCTTACTACTTTGCATGAAAATTCAACTTTGGCCTAGAATTGCATGAAGTAACAAATAGATCAGCATAGAAGTGAGAAGTATTTTTAAAATTGTGATTGGGTTTTTGTTATCTTGCATCCATATAATTAGATGTCCATTAATAAATATTAAAATTATAACAAGCTATCACCCAGGTATTACGTCCCTTATAACATATTGCAAAAAATTGGTAGTATGGCCTACAAGCTAGAATTTCCTCCATCCACTTGTATTCATCTAGTATTTCATGTACGTTGCCTTAATAAGGTTATTGGATATAGATTTATCATTCAAACCAAGTTAACATAATTCGGTGAGGAAGGGAGGGTTATTCTTTATCTTGAAGTGGTCTATCAAATGCACACTATGTAGCTATGATCTAAACTAATTATAAAGTATCTAATCAAGTGGAAGTATCTACCTTCTGAAGATGCTACCTGGGAGGATTAATCATTCATGTAACATCCAAGATTACTTCAATGTTGAGGATAATGTTGTTTTTAAGGGGAGGGGAATATTAGGCCCTTAACCATTAGTGTGTCTAGGGATATGTGTAGCTAACTGATGGCTTACATAACCATTTTGCATATTATTTTACATTTATTTATGCATTTATATGCTTACTAAGTTGGAATATGGGTTGTGTTGACCAAATTTTGGCCCTCCAATCCAAAATTGGGCACCCCTATTTGAAAAAAATATCTAGGTCCATACCTTTGGCCAGGTCTAATACTTAGCTTGTCTTTGGAAGAAGTGTTCTTTGATAAAGCTTGTAACAATATACAATTCTATTCCTTTTAGAAAATTCATTTTGGTCTTTGCAAATCCTTTTCCTAATTCTTTCTAGTTTTTTTTAAGCCTTTGCCAAATTCTTTCAGACTTTTTGTCCAAATCAATTTTTTTTAAGTATATTTCTTTTGGACATTTTGTTTCAACTTTTTTGAAGGTCAATTTTCAATTTTCCCAAAGGGGTTTTTTCAAAAGGTTGAAAGCAATTTTCTCAAAGAAATGCTCACTTCTTTTTTTTCTAAAGGTTAATTTAAAACATTTTTGAAGGGCACTTTTGGAGCCAAAGATTGATAAAATTTTCTCACAAGGATCATTCTACAAGAAAGTGGACCTTTCCAAAACCCTGAAGGATATCTTCTTCAAGAAAACTATACTATGCATTTTTCCTTAAGGGTACTTTTTCCATTTGGAAAAGGTCCATTTCAAAAAATCCAAAGGGCCATTTCAAAGCTGAAGGGTTCATTTTCACTTTCCAAAGAGGCAAAGACACTTAATAGATTTTGAATGATTTCCTTTGGGAAAATAGACTGAAGGAAATTGTTTGATAGAAAAGTTTGAAGATAGAAAAAGCTATAGACAAAAAGTTTGAAGATGAGGGTCATTTTCCAAAAGGCCAAAGGGTCACTTGTAAAATTTTTGAAGGTCTGTTTTAGGATAATCTTGAATAAAATATCATTTTAATGTGCTGAAGGAATGCAGAGATAAGTAAATAAAAGTGGACAAATTATCCAAAAATAAATAGGATGATGAAAAGTCTAAAGATAAATGGCCGTAGACAAATTATCTGAAAGAAAATATCATTTAAAAATGCTAAAGAAATTCTATGGGATAATGCATATAGGAAAAAAATGTCAAAGAAATACCTAAAAGATGATATCCCATAAAAAGTCAATTTTAAGGTATGGAAAATAGCCATTGGCATCAAGAGCTTGGTAGGAACCCAAAGACAAAAAATAAGTAATAGTTGTAACAAAACATAACTGATGCTTCTATTCAGTTGCAATAAAACATAACTGATGCTTTTATTTAGTCATAACAAATTATAATTGATGCATCTATTCAGTTGTAACTCTTGAAACTGTAACTAATTCTCATTCAAGATGACACACATCCAATTGATTTCCCTTGATTTTTCAACTCCTTCCCAAAGGCTATATATATGCATTCTATTATCTTGTTCAGGATCCTCCACTAGTTATTAAGGAAACTCTAGCCAGATTTGTATTTAAATAACTCTTGAAGAGATATACAAGTATGATTGCCCCTCATATGTTATGATATTGAGTAATGATTAAATCATTTTTGGTCTAGTCTAGTGAAAGATTATCTTCTCTAGCTTGTACTCTTGATGGTCTACTAATTTATAGAAAAAATATTTTTTTTTGGTCTTTTCTAGTGCTTCTTCTATAAGCGTAGAGATATCCTAAAATTGGTACATGATTATATCCCTTTTGGAATCATTCATTCCCTTCCTAATAATTACATACCTTCTTGAATGTAGCATATGAAATATTGATGTAGTAATGGTTCTTGAGTTGGAGTCCTTTACAATAAAACACTTTATTTTATCTTTAAGTAGTGGTTTTAATAAATTGGGAGGATATCATACATTGGTGCATCATCACTTAGTTTTCATAGTCATTTTCCTTACCTTTTTCATACACAGTTTTGAGTTAAAAGAGATATTTAAAGGTGCATCAAGGAAACTAGCCCTTTATCTCAAGATTCATCTCAGCAAAATTGTCACCTAGAGTAAGAGAGATGTTTCCATTATGCCACTTAGATGAAGAGATCTAGGTATTTACTCAAGGCTGAAAATCTAAGTGTCAACAATTTTTGGCACACCTTGTGGGACTCTAAGTCTTAGAAGATTATTTGAGATTGGTACTAGTCTTGGCATAGTTGAAGTTGAAAGAAACATCTACATTCAACACATAACAACTCCATTGAATAAATCAAGTCTTTGGTTGATGATCAGTCCTTTTTTCCACGTCAAATGTAACCACTAGATCTACTTTTAAAGGTGTACCTTTCAAGTTTGTGAAACTACCTCCATATTCCACCAAAAGGTGTAGGTTCATAAACATTCATCCTTAAAAAATAGATTTTTGTGCCAAATATTCTAGATTTGTGTTACATTCCATTCTTAACATCCATAGTTATCATTCCAAAATGGCTATAAGATAACCTTTTGTGCCTTTCACCATGGTATCTCCATTAAATCTTGCCTGATATGATCAAATTCTAATAACAACTCTCAAAAGTGTCCCATATTTCAGTGGTGATGGTCCTATTTTTTCCATTGAGCACATTATGAATATAACAAACTTTTTTAATATTCACAAAATCACCCAATAAAATGTAGCTATTAGGTTGTTGGCCTTCTATTTCAAAGGAAAATTTTTGGATTGGTATAGGACCCTAGCTGTAAATTCCATTAGCTTATGGGATGAATTGGGAGATGTATTGACTAATAGGTTTGGGGAAAAGAGTGATAACCTATCTCAATCTTAGTAATTGAACACAATCAAGAGGGAACCACATGAATTTATGTAGTATTTTAATACTAGGTTCCAAAAAGCTTGGGATAGAATCTCAATTCTTGTGAGGCCGACCTCAAACTATGCATTTTTATACTAATTAAAAGTGTTGAATAGTGATATTACCATGATGGTTCAATATATGGATGGAAACACATTATATTATACCTATGAAATAGCCATAAATTCTGATAATTATCTTGTCTAAGTAGGAAAGATAGCTCCTAAACCTCTAATGACACTATTCCCTGATTTGCATTCTCCTAGTTAAGGTGCATTGCCCACTTTAGCCCCTTTGCCTAATCAAGAGAGGTATGTCACTACTCCTTAAAATGAGATCCATGAATTTAAAATATTGATTGAAAGTGTTAAAAAATAATTATTTTCCCTCAAAAGACAACAAGATCAAGGTTATAGGCCATATCAAATGTAAAATTAGTTTAGGCAAACAAGTAGATGTCCTTTTCAAAATAATGCATAAGGACATGTTCAACTCACCCATGTCAAGCCTTATCAAATATATAATCCTAATACTCCTTCATCTTCCAAATCATTGATCCCCACTCAAAACAACTTAGTTCAGGAACAACCCAACTATCCATCTTTTGACCATGGTCAAGAATGAGTGACTTATGCAAATGAAGTACACAATCAAAGCATGGTGATGTAAGGAATACAATATTTCCAAGATTAAAATTTTGAAGGATATATTTAATGAGTGTAATAAAATGGAAAACCCTTATAAATCATTTAGAGGGTGAGTTTTTTGCCATCTATTACTTGGCAAATTCAAACAACATCAATACTAGTGTGGCTACCAACACTAGATCAAAGACGAAGGTTGTAGATGAAGTTTAGGGAACCAATAAAGGACATATTTCAACCCATAAATCATATATTATTTTAAAAATTTCTAATATAGTTCCTAAGGTGTAATAAAATCAATGGATTATAATATTTAGGCCAGTTCCTACAGCTCTATCTCCATAAGCTACATCACAAGGTGCCAATGTTTATAAAGAGAACCCCAAGGTGAGTAATCCTTCCATTAATGTGGTAGACAAGATGAAGAAGATTAATATTAATATTTCATTATGGGATTATCTAACATTACTCTAGAAGAAAGATATACTTCAAAAATAATTGCATGGATTGGGAAAACAAGCTGGCCCATCTAGAAATGACAATGTCATTCTAGTAAGTACAACTCAATCTATGGATGTTCAAGTGAAAAAAGATGAGAAAACTACTCATTTTTACCTATCTATAATTTTTTTGATTTATTAGTTCATAATTTCATTGTATAATATGTATAAAATACATCATTTGTGCTCAAATGCATGACAGATAAGTTAGGCCTCAAGTATGAGCCAATGACTAAAGGGGTTTTGTAATTAGATGGATCATCAGCTAAGACTTTGGGGATATTTAAATGTTTGAATTTTATCCTTCATTATTTCACTACCTTTCCAATTCCTCATGATGTGGTGGTGGTATATTTTCCTCCTTATTTTTCTCTTTGTTTATCAAGAGACTTCACATCCAAGATAGGTGGATATTTGGCAGCCAATTGGCCCTACATGGCGTTTAGGATAAAATATGGCACTAAGTTAAAGATTGAATTACAAAATATCCATATAAATCACTTGGAACCATATTCAAGAAAAGTGTAAAATGTTAACTATGCCATCATTGATGAAGATGACTTCACATTGACCAATCTCCATCATCTTCCCTTGAGGGAGTTTCTAATGTGTTCCTAGATGAGTGCAGAGATGACAACTATGAGCATGATCCTTACAAGTTTATTGAATAATATAGTCTTAGAGTCTATTATGTGTATGATAAGGACTCTTTCATTCCTAATTTTATGAATCCAAGTGAGGATGTGAATGGCTTATGGTATCTCTTCTTTAAGGGGTCTAAAAGCAAGATAAGGGTAGGTGGTGGAGCTATGTTGGTTTCACCTTGTAAGGAGAGGTATTATTCAACATTTAGATTTAAGTTCTCATGCAATTTTAATGTGGTAGAGTATGAGACCCTTAACCATGGCCTTGAATGTGGTAAAAAAAGAGGAATTAAATAACTATAAGTATATGGGGATAGTGAACTTATTATGAACCAAGTTAGATGGTAAAATTTGACCAAGAACTCCTTGTTAATGTCATAAAAGCATAGAGTGTGGGATATTGTATAAGACTTCCAAGCCTTCAAAATCACATCCATCCTAATAGAAGATAATAAGAATGCTAATAGGTTGGCTTCTATTGGAGTTCAGTTTGATGTTCCAAAGGGCATAAACAAAGACAAAAACCAATCCCATCTAAAGGTGATTGTGAGACCATCCATACCAGATAATGTCACAAATTGGTAGGTCCTTGATAGTGACCAATAGATAACACTTTTTATACAAGAAAATTCTAATTTTTATTCGAAGAATTAGTTTAAACAATAATAACAATATGGAGGCTAAATTGTCCAATTGAAGTCTAATAAGCATCCTAACAGCTCAATGACTCTTGAGAGCATATTTAATGAAGACAACCAACTCAAGAAGGAAAAGGTAAGCATATATACCAAGAACAAAAACTATGAGAAAGTTAAAATTTTCAAATATAAATTTATTGCACTTAGGAAGGTATGTACTATCGAAGAGAAACATGCCTTTGTTGAGTTATGCAAAGAATTTGTTGATGGTTTTGCATGGGAGTATAATGATTTAAAGGGTTTTGATCTAAATTTATCTCATCATACTATAGATTTAGATGAGAATGTTAGTCATATTAAGCAAATGCAAAGGCCAATCAATACCAAGATTGAGCCTCTCATGAAGAAAGAACTCACCCAACTGATTGAGTCCAAAATCATCATTCCCATTAAGCATTCATCTTAGCTAGAAAACGTAGTTCTTGTTAGGAAAAATAATGGAGAGATAAGGTTGTGTGTTTCTTTTAGGGATTGTAATAGGGTTTCCTTTAGGTATAATTATCCATTCCCTTATATGGATAAAATTCTACAAGTGGTGGAAGGTAGTGAGAGGTTTTCTCTCCTAGATGGTTATTCTACATACAATCAGATTTTGAAGAAAGAAAGTGACCAATACAAGAAAAATTTCAACACCAAATGGGATACATATTCCTACATGAAGATTCTATTAGGGTTTTAAAATGATAGTTATACTTTTCAACATGTAATGGATATGGCTTTTCAAGGATTAATCAATGGCATTGTATTGGTATATCTTGATGATGTGATAGTTTTATCCAAGGAAGTAAAAGATCATTTGAATCACCTAAGGAATATTTTTGGGAGGTGTAGAGAGTTTTGGATCTATCTAAACCCAAATAATTATGTTTTTGATTTTCATGAAGGCAAAATCTTAGGCCACATTATTTTGAAGAAAGGTCTGCCTATTGATTCTGAATGGGTAAGCGCCATCTTGGCATTGTCCTTGCCTAAACATAAGAAAGTTTTGAAAAGTTTCTTTGGAAAGAAAAACTTCATTAGGAATTTTATTATTTATTTTGATAACTTGTTCAAGCCCTTGACTACCATACTCAATAAGGATGAGGTGTTCACTTGGACAAGAAAGAGGAAAGAAAGTTTTGAGTAGATCAAGCCAGCCATTACCCAAGCTCCTACTATTGCAAGTCCTAACTACTTCAATATTTCAACCTGTCTTATTTTATAAATGAAGAGGTAATATTTTCAATGCTTACTCAAGCAAATTATGAAATTTTTGAATAACATATTGCCTTTTTCAGTCAAGGTCTAGAAGGATATGAAACAAGATACAAATATGTTGATAAACAAGTGCTTTCAATTATAAGGAGTTTGAAGAAGTTCAAGCATATGTTATCTAACAACAAGATTCACACTTTTGTGCCTCATCATAGTGTAAAATACTTTTTTAATAGATATTTTATTGAAAAGAGGGTAGGATGGATCACAAGGGTGATGGAATATGATGTGGAGATAAAAAATTCTAAGTTAGCTAAAGGAAAAAGACTATGTGAACATCTCTCTTCAAACTTAAAAGAGAAAAAAGAAGATATTTTGGTACTTCATGATGACTCTGTATCAGTTTCACCTTCATCTATGAGAAGTTGGACATAGGACATGATCTATTTCCTTCAAACCGATGAGTGTTGACAAGATCTTGATAGGACTAAAAGAAGGTACTTTAAAATGCAATCCATTCCTTATGTACTCATTGATAGAGTGATATTTTGAAAGGAATTTTTAGGTGTGTTTTTGAGATATATTAATTTGGATCAGATTTATAAATATGACATGAATTTCATGATGGACCAGCTGGTGGTCATTTTTCTCCAAGAACTATAACTGCTAGGATTATGAGAGCTGGTTACTTTTGGCCCAACTTGTTCAAAGACACACATGCTTGGGTAAGAAAATGCCAAAAGTGTGCTCATTTTTATGGAAAACAAAATCTATTTTCCTTGCCTCTTCATCCAATCTAGGTTGAGCAACCCTTCATTTAATGAGATTTGAATTTAATAGGGCTAATCAATCCACCTTCTAGTACTAGCCATAAGTGGGTGTTGACTACCACTGATTACTTTACAAGATGGGTGGAGGTTGTATCTCTTAAGGAAGATAATTAAATTTTAGTCCTTAACTTAGATGAAGATATAGTAACAAGTTTTGGATTTCCTTCAACCATAATCTTAGATAATGCCTTGGCTTTCCTAGGAACAAGAATAAGTCAATGGAATTTAAAGCATGGTATCTATATTAGCACCTCCTCCAATTATTACCCCCAAGGAAATGGACTAGCTGAGTCCACAAAAAAGAATCCAATTAGGATTATAAAGATGATAATGGTGGAGAATCAAAGGACTTGGCATAACAAGTTAAAGATAACCCTTTTGGCTAATAGGATCACCCCAAAATGAGCAATTAGGAACTCACCTTTCACACTTATCTATGGAAGGGAAGATAGACTTCCTATCTCACTTGAGTTACTAGCTTTATATCTTACCTATCAAATTCAATTTATGGAGAATGATATCATATAATTTAGGTTATGTGAGTTGATGTCGCTTGAGTAGAAGAAAATTCAAGTTATGCATGCCATGACAACTTACCAATAACAAAAAAATAAATATTTTGATAAGATATCCATGCTAAGGAGTTTTAAAAGAGACATTGTCCTAAAATGGGACAAATATGAGGCCAATATTGGAAGACAAAGAAAGTTATATGCTTTGTGGAGTGGCCCATACATGATAACATAGTGCAAATAATACAATGTTTTCCAACTCTCAAATTAGGATGAAGAGGAGTTGCATATCCCAATCAATGGGATATATCTAAAGCATTGTTACTAAGTTTCTCTTTTTATATTTTACATAGTTTCCTACTTTATTTTTATTTCCTAAGTGCTTATGCACAAGTTTAGGTTTATCCTTGCTTTCTTTATGTTGTTTTTGCATGGTCTTATTGTTGTTAGTTAGTGTGTTTGATTTATTTTTTGTTTTGGCATAACCTTGTTAGTCACCTTCAAGTATATATTAACTCCATGCCCAATGGACTATTTAGGCTACTAGTTTGGTTAGTATAGTAGGCATACTACCCCTATGTGTCACCAATTTATTGATCATATTTTGGCCCTTCAATCCAAAATTGGGCACCCCTATTTGAAAAAACCATCGAAGTCTATACCTTTGGTTAGGTCTAGTACTTAGCTTTTCTTTAGAATAACTATTCTTTTACAAAACCCACAACAAATATAAAAGTCTATTCCTTTTCAAATGTTCATTTTTGTTCTTTTCTAAGCCTTTGCCAAATTCTTTTGGGTTTTTGTTTTACGACTTTGCTAAATTCTTTTAGACTTTTTGTCCAAAGAAATGATCCTTAAATTTATTTCTTTCAGACATTTTGTTTTCAAATTTTCTAAAGGGTATTTTTAAATTTTATCGAAGGGGCATTTTCAAAAGGTTGAAAGGAATTTTTTTTAGAGAAATGATCACTTATGTTTTTATAAAGTGTAATTTACAACTTTTTTGAAGGGAACTTTTGGAGCCAAGGATTGATAAACTTTTCCCAAAAGGATCATTCTACAAGAAAGTGGATATTTTCAACATCCTAAAGGATATCTTATTCAAGAAAATTTTCCTATACATTTTTCCTAAAGAGTAATTTTTCCCTTCAGAAAAAGTCCATTTAAAAAAATCTGAAGGGCCATTTCAAAGCCAAAGGTTTCATTTTCACTTTACAAAATGCAAAGGCACTTAATATATTTTTGAACGATTTAATTTGGGAATTAAGGCCAAATAAAATTCCCTGATAGAAAAGTCTAAAGACATAAAAAGTTGTGGTCAAAAAATCTAAAGAGGAGGGTCCTTTTCCAAAAGGCTAAAGGGTCACTTGTAAAAATTTTGAAGGTCCATTTTAGGATAAGCCTAAAGAAATGATCATTTTAATGTGCCAAAGGAATCTAGATAGAATAAAATAACTATAGAAAAATTATCTAAAAGCAAATAGGATGATGAAAAGTCTGAAGACAAATGACCATGGATAAATTATTCAAAAGAAAAGATAATTTCAAAATGTCAAAGGAATTCCATGAGAGAATACATAAAGGAAACAAATGTCCAAAATAAATAACTAAAATATGATAGCCTATAGAAATTCAATTTCAACCTATGGAAAATAGTCATTGGCATCAAGAGCTTGGTGGGAACCTGAAGATGAAAAAGAGGTAATAGTTGTAACAAAACATAACTGATGCTTCTGTTCAGTTATAAAAAATTATAACTAATGCATAATTTAATTTTAAATCATAAAAATTTAACTAATTATCATCCAATATGACACATTGCTAAGTGATTTACCTTTATTTCTTGACTCCCTCCCAAAGGATATATATATATGCATTCTTTTGGCTTATTCAGGATCCTCCACTAGTTATTGGGGAAACTCTAGATAGATTTCTACCCAAAGAACTCTTGAAGAGATATAAAAGTGTGATTACCTCTCATATTTTATGATATTGAGTAATTATTGAATCATTATTTGATTAGTCTAGTGAAATATTGTCTTTTCTAACTTGTACTCTCGATGGTCTACCAATTTACATAAAGGAGATTATTGTAGGTCTTTCCTAGTGTTTCTTTTCTAAGTGTATAAATATCCTAGAAGTGGTCCATGATTTTATCCATTTTTGAATAATTCATTCCCTTCCTAATAATTTCATAGCTTCTTGAATCTAGCATATGAAATATTGATGTAGCAATGGTTTCTGAGTTGTGAGTCTTATGCAAGAAAACACTTTATTTTGTCTTTAAGTAGTGGTTTCATTCAATTGGGAGGATATCATACATTGGTGAGTCATATATTATTTTTCACAGTAATTTTATTTACCTTTTTCATACAAAATTGTGATTCAAAAGAGAGATTTAAAGGTGCATGAAAGGAACTAGCCCTTTACTTAGAGATTCATCTCAATGAAATTGTCACCCACAACAAGAGAGATATTTCCATTGTGCCACTTGGATGAGGAGATATAAGAATTTCGTCAAGGGTTTGAATCCAAGTGTCAATATGTTGTACATGGCCTTTGTATAATATATATATAAGAGGCAGGGTTAGTTGTTAATCATGATATTTAAGTATTCATTTCTTATTGCAAGCATTTGGGAGGTTTCCCCCTCAAAGTGGCTTATTTATTATTCATATTTTTTACAATATTTCCATATCATTGTGATATATTTATGTTATTATAGGTATTTGGTGAAGTAATATCATTCCATATTATGGTGATTGCATAACCACTACCTACAAATAGGGATGGTTCCACTTATTAAAATTAGGTTGTAAAAATTACACTTTTTTCTTATTTTGATAGATGGATTTGGTATATGAATTGACATATGGTATATTATTTTTTTAGGGACTTACATATGTTGGAGTAGGACTTGGGAGTATGAGTGGATACATTGAGTCTTAACACTCCTAAAGGTAGATTTTCCCAATATCCAACTAGTTGTTTTATAACATTTTGACCTATTAAGACCCTAATAAAAATAGGTTTGTGTTCCCATAGGCCCTAAGGGATTGGATGATCACTCTTATTGATGTTTATGAGACCATGACCCTTCTCATGAATAGCTAGTTGGTATCTATTTGATACAAATAACAACCATGAGGCATGGAATTAGGAAGAGTGAGTTTGAGATGTTGATGCACTTGACATGGGTGTGAAGTGTGGAATGAGTCTTTATCAAGTTTTAGGATTAGTAATTACCAACCTTAGAAGTCCATTATCAATATCCTTACCTCATATCTAGTGGGATATAATGGTAATAACATATTATTATTTATTTGGTCACCAATTTTATGGTGTATTGAGGAGAAGGGATCTCACTACTCTTGGATCCATGAATTACTAGTCTAGAATCAAAAATATCTCTACCACATGGATCATCTAATGTCCCTCTCACTTATTCACTTGATAATTATCATGGCTTAGATATATGATTGCATCATCCCTTATTAGAGTGGAGTGTTAATTGGATCACCTAGGGACATTATGACTACTAGACATGAAGATGTAGCAACATTCTATGATTTTACCTAAACAATTAGGAATTTCAAAGTATATAACCTTATTTCCATACCTTACTAGGATATGGTTGGGTAATGGGTCAATGAGGGATATTATATTTTAATAATGACTAGGCCACTTAGGTTTAATATATGCTCTCATATATTGAGTCACACCTTATATATAAGATACCATAATAGTTTGACATGCCCTATGTATGAAACCTTCCTATCCTTGGGGCGATATATAGGACATATATGAGGTGAGGCTTCAATATTGGGATGATTAACATGACACCCACTTCTAATATGGGTACCCATCATTTGATCAATTCAATTAGGAGTGGCATATGGACCTACCATATAACTAGTTGGGGGATGAGGAAGATAGGGTGAAACAAGGTAGTAGTAGATGGTCATATCACCATAACCATAGTAGGGCCCTACAAAAAAAAAACACAGATAATAACATCTTATAGCTAGTGATAGTTAGGATCTTGAGTTTAATCTAGAGGAGGACCTAGATATTGGTGAGTAGGAGGCCATAAATGATGATTTTGACCTTGATTGGTATGAAGGAGACCCAATAAAAATGTTGATTTACATATTTCCATTTATACTTTGTAATTCAATTTGTAGTTTATATATTTAACTAATTTTGCATCTTTTGTATTTTTTATATTGATTGGCTATTACATTAATTTTACATTATATGATTGTAGATACCATGAGTGGGTGAAGTATTATGATTAGGGAAACCCTGATCATGTTTTTCTAGATGAGAACTAGCTTGACTAGATAATAACTCATAGGATTCTTATGAGGATTAGTTATCATACATATGTATTTTCACTAGTTTACCATGTATTTATATTGCTAACAATGTTGAGGATAGATAAAAATACCTTAATAGCCCTTGTAAGGAGAGTATAGGCCCTAGTAGACATGATGGTAGGTAGAAGAAGAGGTAGAGTCTCTAATAATAGGACAGAGGGACAACATTAGAAGGAGGTATTAGAACGTGACACCATACTAGCCTATATATTGGAGAGTGTGAGATAGCATCTCAAGGAGGCACTAGTAAGAGGTACCACCAAGGTGACAAACCCTAACATTCCTCTACATCAGTAACTTTTTATAGGAGGATAGGCTCCTGATACTCTTTGTAGACATTTTTTTCTATATCATTATATAATTTGATTATTTTTTAGATGCCTTGAGGCACATTAGCCCTTCACATAGGTGCTCAAATTTTACATTATTTTTGTATAAACATAAAAAGTATGATATATATGTAGAGATGCTTTAGATTATCTTAGTGACTTGTCATTCATGTCTTGTGGCTTTAACTTCTAGGTTTTGATTTTTATTTTATGCACTCTAGATGACTTGACATGTGATGATATACCATGTATATCTTTGATTTTCATATAATGCTATGGAAAATTCTTATGTATGTGGGAATAAAAAATATGAAAATAATGAAATGATTTAGAACATGTATAAAATAATTATGTGTTAATATTTGTTTTGTAGGAGATGACCCATTTATTTTTTAACATAACATATGAAGTTTAATTTGTAGTAAGAAGTGAAAAGGATAATAGGGTAAATGTGAGAGGATGAAAATTATAATTCAAAATTTCACAAGAAAAGGAAGATGATCTAATCCTTATGAGTAAAGTGCATATGTAATTCTTCATAAACATAGAAAGCACTAACTTTATTGGTTTCATCTAGAGATAATTAGTCTCGAAATTATTTATAAATGGTAAAAAGGTTACCTTTTTAGGCATATGAATTTAGGATAGTTTTTTCTTGAAGAACATTTTATTTGGACACTTTTTGATTTGATATTTCTTCTACCTTTGGATTTTATCTTTTATTTATGAACCTGTATACTTATCCCCATGTGACTAGGAAGAAACATGTGTTGGATAGTTTTTAGTGATGTCATGGATGTGTCTTAGTGATTGGATGAACTAATTTGATATCCTAAGTAATAATAATAAAGCATGAAATGTGCTTCTCTTAGTATGCTTGAAGTATGACTGGTTGATCATATATTTTGGAATGGTTAGAGATGTTCAAGGATGAGTATGAATTATTGAGAATGTGAAATGGTCCTATAAGAGGTTTTTTATGAATGGATATATTGTGTGGGTAAGTTTAATTCATCTTGTATTTCATTCTTTTCATCTAGATAGTTTGGGTCTAGTGGCAAAAAATCTGAGTAGGCAGTTTGTTAATGTCACCATTATCATGTGTGGATGAGTCAAGGGGGACTGATAATATGGTTTTGATAAAATTTATCCTTAGTTACTATGTTATTAATTATAAGGCATGAACATAATAATAGTCAAATATTTATGGGTGAAAAATTGGTTTCTCAGGCATTTTGATAGTGTTTTCCCATACCTAGCCAAATTTTTAATGTGGCAAAAAGAGTTGAGTAAGAATATTTATGAAGTAATATATTACACATGTGGATGTTTTAGGAGAATTTTATCATATGGGTGTATTAATTTTTTTTCATAATTAGTTTACACTAAATTTAATAACATGCATCGAAGCACGATAAAATTTATGTAGGAACAAAGTTGGTCTTCCAAATAAATTCTAAGCATAGTTGGCTCTGTGATAGAAGATTTTAAGAAGGTGATTTAATGGAATTATATATCACATGAGTGAAGGTTTCAAGATAATTTTGAAACATAGTTGAATTTTCCTATGTGAAGAGATCATATGGTCCAAATTTTAGATTCTTCGTGTGAGTGAGGCAAAAGTTATTATGGTCCAAAGTTGACCTTCTAGGCATATTGCAATAGTTCCCATACTTAGCCAAATATTTATGAAGTTAAAGTTCAAGACAAAATGAATATTTAATGGTTTTTAGGAGTTTTTAAATATATATGTATGGCTCATATAAATTTAATGAATTAAAAATGTTTGATGCTTAAATTGGGTAAATATCAAATTCCTTACAAAAGGATCAATGGAGTGTATTTATTCCAAGATGTCAAGATACAGTGAGATGGTTCCAAGTGCATGTTGTTTAATTTAAAATTAAATTTAAAGGATAATGATCCAATTTTTAGTGGGTGTTCATATAGATTTATTAAACAATGAGAATTTATAGTTAAAGACCTGGTTGATCCACAAAGATTGATAGTGCATATTGAGTCAACATTACAAGGGTACATGAAATGAGGTCAACTATCAAATGTTTAATGTTTGAGAATTTGTACCTATGTGTTAAATATAAATAAAGATAAAGTATGTGTGTTTAATATTATATAATAGGACATAATGTGTGAGCATGGTGTTCAAGATTTAACTATGATTATTTACATTTGAATTTTATAAAGGAAAAGACTAATGTCTGGTTTTTGTGCCATAACTTTTGATCCAAGAAAAATTTTCTCAGGGTGTAAAAATTTAATATGTAGAGGATTACAATATTTATCTATAAATATGGATTTAAATTTATTTAATTGTGTACAAATAATATATATTGAGCTTTAAAGTTAATTATGTGTTTGTACATGTTCTGCAAGTGACCCAAGAAGGATAATTGATCTTGTGCAGATGTATTTTCTATGTTTTATGGTGATTTGGATTTTAATGAGTGTTTTAGACTCTATAAATATGATAAATGTTCATTATAAATGTTTAAACATTCGTATGCATTATGAATAATGGTTTAGAAGGTGACTATGTATTCCCTCATAATGATTATGTGCATAAAATATTGTTTAAGCATTTTGTGCTTAAACACAAGGGTACTATGATGGATATGGAAACTTAAAGAGGAAATATATATCATTTTTCATGGGTTCATGGTTTGGAAAATTGTTCCTATGTTATTATTTTACTTAGATATGTGTCAAAAAGCTGAATGGTTCTCTATACAACCTAAAAGTGACTTAGGCCTATTTTATGTGGATTGTGCTTAAGTGTGACCCATGTGAGATGCCTTACGGGTGAAGGCATATTTTTTGGTTGATAAGTAAATATTATTATCTTATTAATTCATTATTTATCTATATATAGTGAAACCAAATATGTTGGTTTCTAGACTTGTATGTGAGAGAGATGAGAGTAAGGTGCATGTGAGAGTTATGGAGTGCAGGATAGGTAATGTGCCTATTGGTTGAGTTAATGACTATAATAGTTTATTAACTATGTGTATTATTTATAAGTCATGTTTATAGTTTCATAATAGTGATATCTATATTTGAGGATATACAAAGAGGTATGAGTGTGCATATGAGGTCATATTGAGTGAAGAAGGAAAAATATTGTGACATGCCTATGTGAGAGTCCTATTCGAGATAGAGAGAGAATTTGTGTAGGATTTAGATAAATATAGATCCATCATAAAGTGTTGAATAGATATTTTCTAAGTTTTCTTTGTTCAAATTATGGTATGAAGTACTTGGTCTTCCTTAGGGGCAGTTGTTCTATGTGAAACATGTGTTTCACTAAATAACATTGGTCAGGAAGATATGACAATGGTTTTCTAGTATAAATGTGTTGATCATTATGTTTTTTGTATTTTATTATATGAAATTAGTACATTTTTGTTGTAGTCTTAATGCTGGGTTTTATTCCATAAGAGGGTTTACCATAAGAACTATGTGTTATGTGTTTGATCTTGTGTATGTATTGAATATATGACATCTCTTGTTAATACTTCTTGATAAAGTTGATATATGGTGATTAGGTAATAGTTTAAAGGAATTAAATTTAAATTTAAATATATATTCTCACTAATTCACACCCCCTCTAAATTATTTTACCTTGAACAATTGGTATTAGATTATGTCCTTTGGCAATGTCTTAATATCTTGAAGGTGATCCAAGGTACAATATGGGTAGTCATTAAGGAGGTTTCTATAATAAGAAAGAATTGATGTTTAATATATATAATTAGGGATTTCGGATTGCTAAGATGAGGACATACATTATGTCCCTAGGGTTTGATGTATGGAAATATGATGTGGATGGTTATGTTGCACCTACTATTCCTCCATCTAGTGTTATAGACAAGAAGTTATTTTATAAAAATTCTAATCTTATGAATTCCATCACTTGTGGTCTTATATAAATTTATTTTAACAAGGTAATCCATTTAAATTATAATAAAAATATATGTGAAAAAATGTAGATCGTTTATGAAGGATATTTAAAGGTTAAGATTTCTAAGTTGCAAACTCATAGAAGGGAATTTGAAAGTCTCAAGATGAATGAAAAATATATTTTGGAATCCTTTCTATAGAAATTTTATGAGATTGTTTAAGATAACCTTAAAGAGGCTATTTTTATTCAAAAGGCATTAAGTTTTCTATCCCCTAAGTTTGATCTGAAAGTATGTGCTATAGAATAAAGTCATGATCTTACCAAATAAGGAAGTAACTTTTAATAATAAAATGAAGATAAAGAATAAGTTCCAACATAATAAAATCAAGTAGGATGACTTTCCTAATATAGATGAGGATGAATTAATTACATTAATTTCAAATAAATTGAGAACATGTTCAGGTAAGTATAAAGGTAAACTACTCCTCAAATGCTTCAATTATGGTGAGATAGGACATTTTGATAATAAGTGCCCTCATAATTATAATATGATGATGAATATCACGATAAAGTTCATGATGATGGTAAGAGATCATTTAGGTATCATAAAATAAATAAGGGATTCATAAGGTTTGATAACAAGAAGTACTTCAAGAATAAAAATAGCATCTAGACTAAAGAATATTGTATCTCATCAGATGAGAGTGAAGATAATGACTCAAAATATGATCATGAATATTATGGCCCTATTGAAGATAAATCCCTTTTCATGGTTGGGGAAGGGAGTTACTCACATCAAAAGGAGTCTACTTGGAGTAATTCAAATGATGATGAAGATGAGGTGGGCTATGAAATTACATTGAAAAATTCTCATGAATAACTGAATATTAAGAAGAAGATAAATAATAATATGAAATCTAAACTCAAGGACTTTGAGGATAAATTTAGTGTGTTTGAGGCAAGAATAAATGAAGACTCTTAAGAGAATGAATATATGGTCAAGCATATTAGTTGTCAATTTTAATTCCAATCTACAAGCCTAAAAAATAAATAAGATGAGTGGTCAAGGTAAGCTTTTGAGATTGTGTCTTTGAAAGATTAATAAGATAAGTCTACAAACAAGGTGAAATAATTTATCAATTTTGATAAAAACTCTAATGATCTTCTAAAGAGTCAAAAGTCAACTAGTGACAAATATGGATTGGGTTTTAATTAAGAACCCAAAGTTACTTCTCAAGTTAACATTAATGTCAATGAGAGCAAGGTGGATCATCCTTTAAAGACAAATCATCAGATAAGGAATGAAGGTGCTAGAATAATGAATATAAATAAGATCATAAAATCAAATACCATGAGGAATGTAATTTTTAATGGTTACTATTGCACATGTAATGAATTTGGTCATAGGGCTAAAGAATTTAGAAGAACTAGTAAAAATGACTTTCCATGGAACTATGATGGGGGTCATTATTCAAAAGGTGTGAGCAGGGTTATGTGATAGAGTTGTTATGACATACGACACATTGCAAGATTGTTTCCAAATATGGAAAGACAAAAAAATATTTTTGAAAAAAGTATGGTGTGCTTAAATTATGAACAAAGAGGTCACATTGATAGGTTCTATAAGAAAAGGATTATAAGATAGAATAAGTTTAATCAACATCCTATAGTACATGGAAGAAGATAAGTTAAATCATGGGGACCAAATTTGGTAAGTAATAATTATGATGATTCTATAGGTCCAAGTAATCTATTGTTATGGTGGAGAATGCTACAGATGTTGAAGAGTGCCAAGAGCTCTCATTGACTACTCATGTTAAGAATGAAGAGACCAAGCTTAAGAAGAAGACCAAGGTACTGGTTGAGGTTAATTTTGAGGTAAGTATGGATCTAAGTGAACATCCTACTATTTTTGAGAAAGCTTCATGAAAATAACATCAATTGTTAGTGCCTAGTGATGAGTTTCAAGATTGTATGGTTGATTCTACAAATAAAAAGGTATGTTAAGATTCCATAGTTACTCTATGTGTTGTCAATTATATCTTTGATGAAAAGGAGAGTGATAATGAAGAATAACCATTTAAAAAAAATTATACTAAGAAGAAGAAGAAAAAGAGAAATAAGTCTTATATTTATAAGATGATTGTAGTGATTACTAAGAAGATTTAGGCCACTCCTAGTTGTACTTTATTTTAGAGTATTATGGTGCAAATGATGTCTCTACATATGCTTCTTAAAGAGACTCCTTTCAGTCTAGAAGTAAGTTTTGATGTGGTGTTATTGATATGGTTCTAGAAGACTATAGGTTAGTATTCATTTTCGGAACAAGTATGTTCAAGTGGAAAATATTTTGAGGTGATGTCATGATGTTGATAATTGTATATGGAGTAGTCTACTAGGTCATATTGAAGGTTCCCAGATGGTAAAGAAATATTTGGGTTTTTTCAAGATGATATTATTGAAAATAAAGGTATGTTTACCTTATTATAGCATGGTTTATGTGGTTTTGTGATTTGAAGGCATGTTAAAGTCAATTTAGAGATTTTTATTAGCTCTCTAGTTTCCTAGTTTTCACTTAATATCTTGTAGTTCCTAAAATGGGTTATAGTAATTCAAGGTTTAAAATTGTGTGGAAGCTCAAATATTGGTAAAAAAGTGTGTGATGGTTGTCTCAAGGTTTATAATAAGTTTTAGAGGTGGACGTTGATTGGAAGGAGATTTGTCAACTTTGATTGTTCTGAGATTCTAGGGTTTTAGGTTTTTATAGAAAAGTGGTCTGCCTTATAATTTGAGATATAAGGATTCTTAATTTATTTATTAGATGAAATGAGTTTTAAAAACAATCTTCACAAAGATTTGAAGGTTTTTTGCTCTCAAGTTATTCATGTTTTTATCAATATGGATGACAAATTAACTAGTAGGTTTGCGAAGGAAGTATGTTGTAGAGGATGATATTGGTGATAAAAATTGGTGGTATTGTGGGGACATATGAGAATACTCTAGATATGAATATTTAGGTATTGAATATGTGTCTACTAAAAATTATGGGCTCTACAAGTTCTAATTAGGGATACAAGGAGACTAAGACAAGCCTAATGTTAAGAAGAGTGTCTTTTGATCAAATTATCCAAAAGAGCAAGGCATTAGTATTCCAAGGTTATTTATCAAGTTTTTTGAGTGCATATTTCCTATTTATTTAGTGGCATGAAGTTTCATTGGTGGTCCTTGTGATAGTTTCATAGAGAAGGATAGTAAGCATGTGTGGTGGTTCTTCATGGTGTGTGGAAATATAAAGATGAACAGAAGTTAAAATGGATAAAATTTATTAGGTGTCCCTCTTATATGTTTCTTGATGTGTTCCATCATATTTATCTAGTTTTGTGTGTTCTTTCTTCATTTGTTGAAGAAAGTGTTGGCATGGAGCAAAAGGAAGTTATCAAAGCAAGAAGAGGTAGGACAAGGTAAGAGGGAGTTATATCATATATATATATATATATATATATATATATATATATATATATATATATATATATATATATATATATATATATATATATATATATATATATATATATATATATAAGATCATCCTTTCCTATTTATGGTATTTTTATGTCTTTAATATTAGTTGGTTCCCACTTTATCAAATTTTCAAAGGGAGAGAAAGTTCCTATTATTGGAGTGCTTGAAGAAAGAGATGTTGATTTATATATTAATATATATGATGGTTGTTGACATCAATGAAAAAGAAGGTGATTGTTGGAGAGTTTTTAGTGATGTCATGGTGATTTCATCGATTTTTACTAGTTAGTAGATGAAGTGTTTTGATAGCCTATGTAACAATGACAAAGTGTGCAATGTACTTGTCCTAGTATACTTAAAGTATGATTAGTTGATATTTTATTTTAGCATGGTTAGATATGTTAAAGGATGAGTATGGTTATTGAACATGTGTAAGGGGTATTATAAGATTTTTTATATGATTTGAAAGCTTATGTGAATAAGTGTAATATAACTAGTAGTTCATTATTATCATCTAGTTAGTTTGGGTCTAGTGGCCAGAAATATGAGTAGGCAGTTTATTGATGACACCATTACCACATGTGGATGAGTAAATAGGAGTTGGTCATATGGTTATGATCACATTTGTCCCTAGTTATTATGTGTTAAATCCTAGGTCATGCACCTATTATCCATTTGTTTTGGCCCACATAAGAAGTTCTTGCATGGTTTGATGAAGCATAGATGTTCTCATGTGTTTTAAATGTTTAGAGCATGGAATATATTACATAGACCCTATGGGGTATCAAATTTCTTTGAAAAAGTGTGGAAATTTAAGGGATCCATTTGGTTCTTCACTAAGTTCACCTTTAAATTTTGGATCCAGTAGTAGTAGAAACAATAAGTAGATAATTTTTTTAGGCCAAATCTCATACATGTTGATTATTCAGGAGGAATTGGTCATATGGGTTTGTTAACTTTTATGATACGACCATATTCACCAAATCTTAGGTCCTTCACCCAAGCGTATCAAAAGATATGAAGGTCCAAATTTGGCCTCTCAACTAATTTCTACTTGTTTTCCCATACTTAGCCAATTTTAAAGAACATCCAGTAGAGCCAAGTGAGCATCTTCACAAAGCCATATCTTGCACATGCAATAGTTATAGTGGAGAGTTGTCACATAGGTTTTTCATATTGTTCTTTAGTTGTTACGAACCAAGTCCTAGGTCCAAGGATCAAGGAGCACATATAAATGAGAATGAAAATGAAAATGAAGTTATTAATGTGTAAAGTTATCTTTAGTCAAATTTCACTAAGTTTCCCATACTTAGCCATAGGAGCTAAACCATCGCTAGGACACCATAATGGAGAAGACATGGACTAGCCATCTTGAGCCTTTAATATTTTTGTTCCAAAAGCTCTTGGGACTATTTAATCAAATGGGTTTGTCCATTTTGAATTTATAAACATCCTTTGAATGTTTGAGGCCTCCATGACTTTTTCTATTCAATTTATAAGCCTTTAAAAATGAAATGACAAAATAAAATGTTTGTGCTAATGTAAAATTAAAGATTGGAAAAAAATCTAGTTATGCTTAAATTTAAAGGTCTAAAATATGTCAATAAAATTCTACAAGATTCTTAATGATGGTTGGTGGGATCTTAACTATAAGGATAGAGAAAGATAAATCCTATCAATCTTAAATTTGATGGTCACACGACCATCAATGACTGTCACATGAACATCATTTGATGGGATAAATAATTTCAATTTTAATAGTCATTGGCTTTCAAATAGTGCATCTTAATAGATTTATGGTTGTCATTTAGTCAAGCATTTAAATATAATAGAAAGAACTAGTCAAATAATAAATGAATTTCAAGGGTAAATGTGTGTATAACAGGTGTCAAGAACATGTTCAATGGGTAGAAGATCAATGATTTATGAGCCTTCATATAAATTGATATCAATGGATCAATTTGAGTCAATAATTAAATGAGTAGAGTTAGATTTTGACAACTAATCAGATTAATGATGTGCCCAAGATTCTTAATGGAAGTTGGGAAGCTATTTTTTACCATGGACATAGGGTTTTACAGGGTCTTCCTGATGCCTTTTAAACTATTTTAAATTACATAGAGTAGTCAATGTGATGTAGTAATATTCAAGGATCACATATATGGATCATCACTAAGGTTAAATATGGACCTGTGGTTCATTTTTTTACTCAAGTAAGGTTTTTCTTGCAATAGTATTCACCATTTTAAGGAGGATCCATGTATTCATATATGGGTTTCACTTCCTACAAAGAAAAGGTGGGTCTCTTTAGACCTATTATAATACAAAAAAGTGTTATATAGTTGATAGGTCTATAATGGTATAGAAGTATAGGAAAACCAATAATCTTAAATTAGGTTTCCACTTATAAATAGACCTATGATCCAAACATAAATATAAAAAAAGATATAATTAATGCAAAAGATATTTATTCTTCAGCATGGTCATAGTCTCGCCAAACATCCACCTAAAAATCATCGAGTCATGACTCAGTAAGATCCATGAGCATGAGGTTTTGTCTTCAAGTGAGAGATCACATGAAGGATCAAAGAAAAGGTCTAGTATTGGGAACTACAATCAAGAGCATTAAATGCATCCTCAAAACCTTTGGGAACTTTCTCACTCAATAAGCCACATGTAGTTTTTAGATTGATTAAAAATGTGTAAATATTTACATTGGATAAGGAGTAAAAGGTGGATGCTCAGGTTCATTTAATGACCCAAGACAAGTTTTATTTTCTAATAGCATTCTCACATAATATTTCTAACTACATCTCTTCTTCTATATATCCTAGTCTCATTCCCATTGAGGGGGTTCTCAGCTTTTATAATTTATAATTTTATTTTTTGAGATAATGATACTCATCAAGACTCTTGAAAAAGTGTGCTCATTTGATAAGATTAAACCTTGTCAAGCTACTACCAAAACTAGCTTTTGAAGTAGCAAGATCAACTCTTTGCATGTCACTTATATTTAATTAGTGTTTAACATGATTTTGTATGGTAAAATTGTGAAGGAGATTCTTCATAGTTTTTTGTAATTTTTTTGCCTCTTTGAAGGTGTTTTCAAGCTATCTTACAGGTCTACATTAGTGTTCTATTTGAAACCTCTTCCATGAAATATTTATATAATTAGTGAGATTGAGTAAGCCATGGCTGTCTTTCACTAATCCAGTGTGTGTTCAAAATTATATTAATGCCCATTTAACTATGTTACATCACCCTTTTATCCTTCTTAGGAGCCTTGATTCTCTTTTTAACCTTTTTTCCATAAATCATTAGTTTTAGGTGAGCATCAAGAAAAAGTTAGTGTTCTCTAGAGGTTCAACCCCAACATAGGTTACCCAAAGCCTAGGGTTATCCCAATATTATAGCTTAGTTAGAGAGAACCTAAATAACCCTCCCCAAGTATATAAATTAATCCTATAATAGTTTATTGCATCTCCAGTGGGCCCCATTTAATTTAAAGGAATATGAATCAAAGTTTATGCTGGTTTGATTATATTTATAGTAGTTAAGCTCCAAAAAACAACAATGGGTGACTCCAAAAGGAAGAATCAACACTCTAGTGTAGAACATTAGCTTCATCTCATGCCAAAGGTAATGATAAGGTTAGATTGAAGAAGTATTCTTTTTGATTTTTTTAAACTACGTTGAAATTCATCAAAGAGATTAATTTGCAAATACTCATCCATATCATTGAAATTTTGCTCTTAGGTCATTTCCAAGGCCTATCCATAAAATAGGACCTTTATTAACCCCTTTCATAGCCATGAAATCCCATAGATATTTTTTATATTTTAATGGCCAAGGCCCCCTATAGCTTGCTCACTATGATCCTATCCTA
The DNA here is from genome assembly GCA_037957365.1 of Torreya grandis. Taxonomy (NCBI): domain Eukaryota; kingdom Viridiplantae; phylum Streptophyta; class Pinopsida; order Cupressales; family Taxaceae; genus Torreya; species Torreya grandis. Next base: position 145,804 of record JARHVA010010296.1, on the reverse strand, counting down.
GTTATAACCCTTATAAGTGTTCCCTATTACACTAGAGACCAAGTTATAACACCCTCTGAGATAATTTTTTTTAAAATATCTATAATGTCATTAAGGATAATATAACCACGAGGATGTTAGCTACTTATTTTAAAGGAAAGGCCCTAGATCAGTATACAGACCTTGTTGCTAACTTTGTTCAAACATGGGATAAAATAGGGGAAACCTTGTGCAACATATTTGAGGACAAAAGTGACCATTTGTCACTTGAAAACAAACTAACTACCATTAGGAGATATCCTCATGAATTTATATAAGACTTTGACACAAAGTTCCAAAAAACTTAGGATATAATCCTAGTCACAGTTAGACCAACCCCTAACTTTGCTTTTTTATATTATTTAAATGTTTTAAATAGTGATGTAGTAGTGATGATCCAATATATGGTAGGGAATATAATTATAGGTGCATATGAGATGGCCATTAAGGTAGAAAATTATTTATTTATAGATGGAAAACTTACACCCAGACTACCAATGCCCTTATTTCTTGAGGCTAGACCACCTCATATTAATATCCCTCCATTGTATGCCATTCTTCCTACACTAAAAATTAATGTAATCCCTAAAACAAATCAAGAAAAATCTTCTACTAGTGGATCCAATGATTCAGCAGAGCAAAAAAACATTAAAGAGCTCAAAAGCATGTTTTAGTCTTTGGGGAATGAGCTAGTAAATGTGAAAAGGAAATAGATTTTCAATAGGCCTTATCATGGTTCATATCAGCCTCAGTAGTAGGATTTTCAAGTAAATAGGCCTCTACATAAGTGGAACTACCAAGGTTAGGGTTGAGGTCAAAATAAAGGATAAGGGCAACATGGATACAATAGGTAGAATAAATTCAACCCTAATGTTGATATTACTTCTAAATCCTTATTCCTAGTTCAAAATAATGTGTCTTAAGAAGAAAATGGTAAAATGCCTTAGAACTAGTCCTTTGGTCAACATATTGTCCCAAATATTGACCTTAAGCAAGCCTTCGATGATTAATGGTAACAATCTACTAATTTTGGATATAACCAAGCACTCATTTCCAAAAGTATAAAGGTAACTATGATTACTAGAATAGACGATCCTCCTTAGGGTCAAAGACCTAATCAAAATCCAAGTCAACTAGATGATACAATGATAAACTATGAATAAGAAAAGTGTTGCTCATCTAGCTAACAGGCTAGTTCTAGATAGGCTTATATTCTAGTGGTAGTGAACACAAGATTTAAGAGAAGGACCATGAATGGTAAATAGGAAGTATTCAAGAAGATTCCCACCATTAATGTTTAATTAAAAAATCTAAGTGAACCTATTTTAGCAATAAATTCCCCATTACCTCTAAAAAATCAAAGCTAAAGTAATCTTTTTGTTCCATAAGTCTCACAAGTTCAACAAACAATAGTGGTGGATCCCAAAGAACAAGAAACATTTGGTGGTTCAAATATCAACATTGTTAAACAAATGAAGAATTAAAATGTGAGTGTCCCCATGTCAGATATTCTGTCCATTCCTGGCTAGATAGACATCCTTTAAGAAGGATTGTCAAAGATCAATGTTATAGATAAGCCACTAAGCAAGGTGAATGAAGTTTTCATTAATTTAGCTAAAGGGTCAAGTGAAAGATAATCAAGTAAATTAGTCAAATATTCCCCCTTCTATATTTTAGTAAGCATTTTCAACTCTTTAGTGTACAATTATTTAGTGGACAATAGGGTTAGTACCTCATTGATGTTGAAATCCATATCTGATAAGCTTGGTTTGAAATATGAGCCACAGTCCAAAGGAGTGCTATAATTTGATGGTTATTCTCCCAAACCATCTGGTATAATTAAGGACCATAATATTACCCTAAAAGACTTTTCTAGTTTCTTGATGGCCCAAAATGTATTGGTTTTTGATGTGCCTCCTCCCTTTTCACTATGCTTATTTAGAGAGTTCAAAACAAAGATAGGGGGATATCTTGTAGCAAACTAGTCCTATATGGAATTTGAGATAAGGTATAGGACAAAAGTGTCAATCAAAGCTGAACCCATTACACAATACCATATAGATCCCTATGGACAAGATAACATCAATGATAATTTCACCATCATTAATGAGGATGAATTTACAATGGGATAAGATCTAAAAACTCATCTAGAAGAGGTACCAAACATGTTCTTGGATGAGATATGGAATGATATCCAATTTTTATACCCCATAAAAGTGTTGAATAAAGGGACTTGGGTGCCTTCTATTTACATAAATAAATTCATCCTATGCCATCCCTTATAAGGCCTTAAGAAGTTCCTAGTGGTCTATGGAGGTTGTTCTTAGGTGGCTCAAGGAGAAAGCATAGGGTAGGTATATGTGTAATGCTATTATCCCCTTCAAATTATAAGTACTTCTCTTCATATATGTTTCAATTCAGCTACTCTTTTAATGTAGTAAAATATTAGGGTCTCATCCATTGCCTTTAGTGGGCCAATAAGAAAAATATCAAGTAGTTGTAAGTTTATGGGGATAATGAATTGGTTGTACCATAGGTCAGAGGTTAGAATTCCAATAATAACCCTCTAATGAAGTCCTACAAACATGGAGTGTGGGACATCATTAATACTTTGAGGCTTGCAACATCTAATCAGTGTTGATAGGTCAAAACTAACATGCTAACAAGCTAGCAGCTATGAGGGATCATATTGACATCCCCAATTAATTAAAAAGGACCAAAATTCAACAAATTATCAAAGTGGTAATAATACCATCAGTGCCTTATAATAAAACTCGCTAACAAGTTTTTGAAAATGATAAACAAATTGTATGTTTCTTGTAGCAAGAAGAAGAATTCTCCTCCCTCAACAAATAAAAATTGTAGAATTAGTATGGGGATTAGATTGGGAAATTAAGGTATGATAAGATTACTAAAGGGATAGTCACTCTAGAATGCCTCTTTTATGAAGGGGACCATATGAGGAAGGATAAATCATTAATGCCAACTAACGAAGAGAACTATGAAAGAGTTCTTATCTTTGAGAACAATCTTCTCAAACATGGAAAGCTAAGCACCAAAACTAAAATGCATCATTTGATAAATATCTATAAGGAATATGTAGACATATTTGCTTGGAAATCTATGTACCTAAAGGTATTTGATCCTAATTTTTCCTAACACACAATAGAGATAGAGGACAATAGAGATAAAGGCTAATGTCAAGCCTATCAAGTAAAAGTAGAGAACAATAAATCTTAATATTGAGGAGCTCATGAGAAAGGAGTTGACCAAGCTTATGGAATCTAGGATCATCTTCCTAATCAAACATTCCTCACGGGTAGCTAATTTAGTACCTATTAGAAAGAAGAGTGGGGAGATTAGACTGTGTGAACTTCAAGGATCTAAATAGGGTCCCTTTGAAGGACCGTTACCCCTATAATATATGAAGTAACACATAAAAGTACTTGTTGGTTTATAATGTTTCTTTCTCTTAGATGCATATTTAGTGTTGACATAGTAGATTACACCCAAGGCAAGGAGGCGGATCTCCTGCCTTCCACACATCAAAATGGAAAGTCCCCTTCCACCTGTGGGACTAGTGAAGCTAGAGGGAAGAGTCTCTAAGTAAGGGCTAGCTCCCTTTAATGCATCTAAGTTGTTACAATAAGTGCTAGCATAGGTATATAGATATATAATGTGGGGTGAAAAGGGAGAAGTATTACAGGAAAACAAAGCTACTCTAAAAGAGGTGATACACCAAATGATTTGACCTACTAACTCTCACACTTGAAACTAGAAAAACACATACGTACACTTAAAATTGGTAGAAGGACTAGGTTACAGGAAGCTTAATAGGGAGGCTTTAATGAAATTCACAAAAAATAGAGACTCACCAAAAGTGCTATAGAAAAGCACACTGTATAGTAGCTTCTTCTATCTCTGCACTTCCAAATATAGCTCTCCTTATAACCTATAGAAATGGCACCTTATAGACACCAGATGTGTTGGTGTTAAACTTGTGGAAGCATTAAGAAGCAATCACTAAACACAAACTAACACTTAGACATACACAAAGATATCTAACTAGAATAGAGGTAAAAATGCGTTTATTGATTTTAGGTGAACACTTGCCAGGGCTTCACCTTACAAATGTGAAAGATCATATTCCAAATGACAAGTATACCATATATAGAGGAAGGAAAGAGGCATTTTGGCACCCCTTTTTACAAATGACCCAGTTGTGCTCCGATCATTGGGAAGAACAAGCTGCTTAAACATCAATGAGAAATTGAGTCGCACCATTTGTCTGCTTACAAGACTACTTCTTCAAGGCAATTATGCAGTTTGTCTGCTCATTAATGTGAAATGAATAAAAATGGGTTGCTTTATTAGCCATTTGTACCTCTTAATAATAAATTTATAGACACTATATCACCTACTGGAGTAACTTCTTGAATTGGCACCTCCCTTCGCCACTTGGGCTATCTACCTATTCTTACACTTGGCACTTTTCTCTCTTTATTCTCTGGACTCTTTGTCTTCTTCCTACCTTGTCTCTTTCTACTCCTTCAGCCCTCAGGGTGATCTTTTGGTGGGTCACTACATTTCTTGGGCTCCTTTCCTTGTTGGTGCACAAGCATTTTGAAAACCAATGGCTATTTCACTACTTCAAATTTGACGTTCGCATGCCCATCATCGCTTAGAATTTTCCTTCAGTTGTTTTGCTTTGGCCTTTTCCTTTGTTTTAAACCCTCCCAAAGGGGAAGTGTCCCTTCGACTCTAGTGAGACCCTTCATTTGGCCACTAAGAGCCCCTCATAAGGGTACCTGCCCTTTGGTGGCTTTTGTCTTTTTGGCCCTCTCTGTGGGTCTCTTTTTGCTTCAGGCTTTTTCTCGCAAACAAAAAGTCTGTGGGAATTGGCTGCTTTGACTTCCCTGGGTTTTTTTGCTACAACTTCCCTGAATTCCTTTAGAATTTTGTTTGAAGGAAATCCTTTAGACAAAAATTCTAAAGGAATTTAGGGCTTTGCCTTAACAAAATCTTTAATGGTCCAAACCACTTCTTTGTGGCCTCTTTAAAGTGCTCCGTGCCCTCTACAAGGGCTCCTAAACCCAGAACTACCCTCCATAAGGGAACCTATCCTTTAGCTTTGGGATGCTCCTTTGAACCAAGCTATTGAACCAATTTAATGGTTCAACACTACTCATCAAGCCCTTTGAATTGAGCCTTTAAACCTTTTCCCGCTTGAACCAATTGTTTAACCAGTTCAACATTGGACGTTGAGCCCTTTAAACTGTGCATTAAACCAACACATTAAACCAGTTTAATAGTTCAACACTATGCGCCAAGCCCTTTAAACTTCACATTGAACCAATGCATTGAACCAAGCATTAAACCGTTCCATTGAACTCATTTAACTGTTCAACACTATGCACCGATGAACTTCCTGATGAACTGGTTGATTGAATTTAAGGCATTAAACCAAGCAATGAACCGAATGCATTGAACCAAGTAATGAACTGAAAGAATTGAACCAAGCTATGAACTAAATGTTTTAAACTAGTTCAATAGTTTAAAGGTGCTAACTCTTGGAAATATTATATTGTTGAACCACTCTTCCAACCTTAAGGAAAAGTGTCTTTTGGACCATTTTAGCTCTCTTTCCTTGTGAATTTCTTTAGACAATAGTTTGAGGAAGCTTTGAAAAACCTTGCACTCTCTGAACTGGTCCTTCATCTGTCAAATATTACACCTACAAAGTTTATAGAAAAACTCATTACTGAGTCCATACAAGGACAAGCCCTACTGAATCTGTAGAAAATCAAACCCTGCTGAGTCCATAGATATTCCACCTATAGATTCCATAGATTTAGACGTGTAGAGTCCATAGAAATGGACCTATAGAGTCCATATATTTTCCTAGACTTGTGCAAAATCAAAAATGAAATGGCCTAAAACATTAGAGGAAGAAGCAGACTAATTTTTGGCCTGTTAGACCCAAAAATGGTCAACAAATTGGTGACTCCTAGGGGAAGCATGCTTGCTATGATTAGAAGTCAGTTGCCTCAAAATACATCAAGCATAGGGTCAGATTATAACTTAAAGATCAATAATAGCTCTGATAAATCTAAAACCAATCACAAAGATTTACCTTAAAAGGAAATGAAAACACACACAAAGCTAAGAAAAATACGAACATGTGTAATAATCACTTAGAGAAAATAAGAGAAAAGAAAGGGAAAATATATACTTATGGAGAAGGGTTTAGTGGTAATGTTTAAGATGTATCCCATTAACTAGAATATATAGTTCTTCACCATCCAACCTAGAGAGTTGGAATACATTATGCTACTTACACTGAGTGATTACGTACAGGCCACTCCATAGGGCATCAAACTTCACATGCTTTCTAGGCTTAGCTCAGTCTTCATCCCATTTGAAGACAATGTCTCCTGCAAAGAAACCTTTTGATGAAGATTTCTTGTCAAAGTGTCTCTTCACTCACTGTTGGTAGCTAGTCATAGAAGCCATAGCCTGGTCCCTTGTCTCTTAGAGTTCCATCAGCTTGCATAGCCTAACCTCCATGCTATTTCCTTCTTCTAATTGTAGTTGGTGAGTGAGATCTAAGGCTAGCAACTCGAGTTAAATGGGGAGCCTAGCTTCCCTTCCATAGATGAGTGTGTATGGCAAGTTGCCAATTGCCCTCTTCAAGGTGACCCTATCTACCCACAAGGCTATTTTCAACTTGGCATGCCAAGTCCTCTGATATTGCTCCATGGTCTGCTTGATGATCTCGATCAGGTTTTTATTTATAGACTCAGCCATTCCATTCCCTTACAGGTAGTAATTCGATGAAGTGCTGAGATATATACCATATCTCAGTGCCCATTCACTTATTTTGGTTCCCAAAAAAGCTAAAAAATTATCTTAGATTATGGTTACTGGAACCCCGAACCTTGCCACTAGATTCTCATAAAAATCCAAGACCACACTTTTGTTGGCCTCCTTCAGAGCAATAGCCTCTACCCATCTTGTGAAATAATCCATGGTGGTCATGACCCATTTGTGTCCAATACTGGATGGAGGATTAATCATCCCTATGAAGTTTAGGCCCCATTACATGAATGGCTACTCCACCTGAATAGGCTATAAAGGCATGGTAGCCAGCTATTGCTTCCCATCAAAAAGTGTGCACTTATACAACTTCATACCTAGGCATGGGTGTCCCTAAAAAGAGTAGGCCAAAACTAGCCAGCTCTCATTATTCTCACTGTAGTAGCCCTAAAAGCAAAATGATCATTGGTTGGTCCATCATGGAACTTAGACAACACCCTGTTAGCCTAACTTGAGTCCAAGCATCCTAAAAAGACTCTTGAGAGATCCTTTCTAAATAGTACTCCATCCATCAGGGCATAAGGGAGACACTGGAGTCTGAAATACCTTCTCTTGGTCATGTCAAGTGAGTGTAAGCACTCACTAGTGAGAAGGAAATGTCTCACATCTGATGTCTAATCCCTCATGACATCTAGTTCTTCTAATGTAGCTACATCAAAGATTAGCAGACCATCCTCCTTTTGCTTCTTAAAGTATACAACGAGATGTTCACACAGGCCTCTCCCTCTTACCAGTTTGGTGATCTTAATATCTACATCATATTCCATCAACTTTGTGATCCACCCTACTCTCTTCTCATTTAGATCTCGGTTAATTAAGAAATATTTGATGCTAAGATGTGGAACCATGAGGTGGATTTTGCTATTGGATAGCATGTGTCTAAATTTCTTTAGACTCCATATGACTGCCAAGACTTGCTTTTCCATATATGTGTCTCTAACTTCAAAACCTTCTAGGCCTTGGCTAAAAAATGCAATTGGCTACTCAAGGTTATCATCACTTGCTTGGGTAAGCATGACGGAGATTACCTCTTCATTGCCGAAAGTGTAGAGGTTGAGATCTTTGGTGAAGTCAAGGCTGATCAAAGTACGAGCCCAGGCTATGGCCTACTTGATTTCTTCAAAACTATATTTTCTCTATACCGTCCATGTGAACTCCTCACCCTTCTTCAGCATAGAGGTCAATGGCTTGACCATCTCCCCAAAATTTGGGATAAATCTCCATATGAAATTTATCTTACCAAAGAACCTTTGTAGGCCTTTCTTGTGCTTGGGTAAGGACAGCTCCAAGATGGAGCAAACTCTCTCTGCATCAATAGTGAACCCCTCCAAAGAAACAATGTGAACAAGGAGCTTCCCCTCATGGATGATGAACACGTATCTCATAGGATTAAGAGATATACCAAACTCTCTACACCTCTCAAAGATTTACCTTAGGTGTTTCATGTGTTGGCTCATTTCCTTGGAGAAAATTGTCACATCATTAAGATATACCAGTAAAGTCTTATTCATCAAGCCTTGAAAAGCCATATTCATAGACCGTTGGAAGGTGGCACCAACATTAGATAGTTTGAAAGGCATTTTCTTGTAAGCAAACATTCCACACTTGGTTGTGAAGGTTGTCTTGTGCTAGTCATAGTCTTACACCAAGATCTAGTTGTATCCTGAATACCCATCCAGGAGGGAGAAATGCTCGTTGCCTGTCACCATTTAAAGGATTTTCTCCATGCTTGGGAGAGGATAGTGGTCTTTTAAAGAGACTCTATTGAGGTCTCTAAAATTGACACATAGTCTGATCTCCCCATTCTTTTTCTGGATAGGAATGAGATTTTCCAGCCAAGAAGAGTGTTTGATTAGAAATATTATTTTAGACTCGATCAATTTGGTGAGCTCTGTGCACATGAGAGGCTCAATCATTGGGTTGATAGGCCTCTACTTTTTCTTGATTGGTTTGGCACCTTCTTCTAGCTCAATGGTATGTTGGGCTAAACTTGGGTCAAAACCCTTCAAATCACTATACTCCCAAGGGAAGATATCAACAAATTCTTGGCACAACAAGATGAAGGCTTGCCTTTCATGCTCTGTGCACACTTTCCCAAGTGCAAGCAACTTGTCCTTGAATATTTACACCTTCTCATGGTGCTCCTCCTTTATGGAAATGCACACCTTGTCACTTCTCAATTGGTCATCTCCATTAAAGATACTCTCTAAAGTGACCAAACCTTTAGGGAGCTTATTGTTCTTTAGCTAAACAATTTGGTTGCCATATTGTTGATGTTGCAGCTTAACCTGGTTTTTTAGAGTGAATTCCACTTCTTCTTATAGGAAGAGTGCTATTTGCTAATCACTATTGAAAACTTGATAGTTGGTGATGTTGTTAGGTATAGAGGGCCAAATCACTACTTTCAAGTGACGTGAGCTATGGTCTTAGCCTATTTCCTTAGCAATATCAAACTGGGCACCAATTGCCACCAGCCTATCTACTTGCTTGTTCTATTTTCTAGGGATGGAAGTAATATTAAAAGTGTAGAAATTTTCCACTAAGTCCCATACCCTATGTTTGTAGGACTTTAGTAGAGAATTCTTCATCAAATTCTAGCCTCTTACCTAGTTGACAATCAGCTCACTATCACCAAACACTTGTAGCTCTTTGATTCCTCTTTTCCTTACCCACTCTAAACCATGGATGAGGGATTGATATTCCAAAATATTGCATGTGTAGGAAAATTGGAATTGAAAGGCTGAAAAATACCTCTCTTTTGAAGGAGAAACCAACACCGCTCCACCACTAGCTCCCAACTTACTCTTTGAACCATCAAAGAATAGCTGCCATAGACCTGAGCCTTCCTAGTTGGATTTCATCAAATTTGGTACAAAAGTACCCTATTCATGCATGTAATGAACTCCAAGTCCTGCCTCCTCTATGAATTTGTAAGGATCATGCTCAAAGTTGTCACTTCCCCACTCATCTAAAATTAGGTCTGCAACTCCTTTAAGGGTAAAGGATGAAGATTGGTCTACTTAGAACTCTTCCTAGTCAATGATGGCATAGCTGACATTTGCTACCTTTAGTGAGTAAGGTTCTAGATGATCTCTATGGAGTGGCTCAGATTCAATCTTGACTTTAGTCCCATACTTGGTTTTAAAAACTAGATAAGACCAATTTGCTGCTAAGTAACCACCTATCTTGGCTGTAAAATCCCTAGATAAGTAGATGGCAAAGTAAGGAGGGACATCTGCCACTACCACATCATGAAGGACTAAGAAATTTAGGCAAGTGTGCAACATCAAGCTCAAACCTTTTACCACCCTAATTGTCTTTTCTAGAGTTCCATCCAGCTACAGGAATCCCTTAGTCATTTCTTCATATTTTAAGCCCAGCTTGTCAGCTATGCATTTGGGCATCACTGAGGTGCTTGCTCCACTATCAATGATGCAATTATGCTCCAAGAAATCTCCTATGACCAAGGAAACATAAAAAGGAGGAACCTTCTCTTCATTTTGGGTCTGACCTGAGGTGGAAGGTTGTCCATTCATCATTTAAATGTTGTCAGCTCTTGTTGGGACAACTTGTTCATCTATCTCATGCAATTCCTTTTGTAGCATGTCTTTTTGCACTGGTATTGATATTGAATCCCATAAAGAGATGTTCATGTGTAGTTTCTTCATCTAGTCAACCATGTTGACTCGAGGGTTGCCCTCCTTCAAAATTTCTATGGAATTATGTACAACTTGAGGGGCAGGTCGAGGAGCTAGAGGTACAACCGACCATCTAAAACTTAGGACATTTTGATTTGTGTGTGATGAAGAAGGTGTTGTTGATGCTTGGGAAATAACCTAAGTTTCTTCCATTTCCCTTCTTTTGAATCTTGTGTTGGCTGTAACATAGTCAGTCTGATTGTCTACATCACCCACATAATTAACTAAATAGAATTCTCCTTCCAGATGATTCATGAGGGTAGCATTAGGCTGGGCTAGAATACTACTCATGTTGGGTTGCATTGGATCCTTAAAGACTTGGGAATGGGTGGCCACCTAATTGTCTTGTACATTTGGTTAATAACTAGTCATTTCATTTGTATAAATAGCCTGCTCCTGACCATATCCCATGGTTGAACAACTTGGCTATTCCTACACTAGACTGTTTTGAACATGCACCATGACCTTAGATGATGAAGGGGCACCTAGGTTGTAGCCTTGAAAAGGTTTGGTCTAAGTAATTTGACCCTATCCTTGATTTTAATTTTGGAAAGGGGGTCTAAGAGCTTGACCATACTATTAGTATCCTTGGTTTGGTCAGTTGCTTTGAACTTGCTACCTTTTAAGAGCCACAAGTTCATTTGACATACTTTGCAATAGACTCTTAACTTCATGAAGCTCATTGGATGGAGCAGTAATTGGTTTCACAATGCTAGGTAGAGGAGCTAATGTGGGAGTAGTGGTATGAATTAGAGGTAGGATTTTGGGGAAAAGAGGCATATGGGGTCTAGGAGCTATCTTTCCAACCTACAGTAAGCAATTTTTAGCTAGAATGGCTATGTCATAGGTGGTAGGTAGCACATGTCCTCCCATTGATTGTATCATAATAGTGATATCACTGTTTAGTGCTCTTAAGTAATACAAGAAAGCATAGCTAGGAGTAGGTTTTACCAGAATGGGGATTTTATCCCATGCCTTCTGAAATTGAGTGTTGAAATCCTGCATGTATTCATGTGGGGCTCTCTTCATGGTAGTCAGTTACTTAGCAAGCAATAGGTGATCACTCTTTTCCCCAAAATGGTCTATCAAGTGAGTGCCTAATTCATTCTAGGAACTGATTGAATTTATAGTCAAAGTCCCATACCAATCAAGGGCTTTGCCCTTTAGAGACAATGCTAGCAATCTCATTGCAATATTTTCCTTAGTGACATTATGGTTATTGTAGAGGTTAGCAATATTTTTGATGTGTTCAATGATTTTAATGGGCCCCTCTCCATCAAAGGAAATCACATTTTTGAGGGTTGCACCTAGAATTGGGTCAAAATGTTGGAGATTCAAGGGGCTCTGACCATGAAAGCTCATAAAGGGTAATGCCATGGCTACGACAGGATGTAACTGTGGCCCTGCTACATATGTGTTCCTTACGACAAGTCAGGAAAGGTGGTTCCCTGAATAAGGATGGGTCCTCTCAAACCTCAATATTTTTGCTGAGTTCAAAGGCAACTAAATGAAGTTGAAAGGAACACCCTTAGAAGCAGACCTTGTGGTGATTTTAGGCATAGGAAGTCAGACTAGTCTTTGAATAGGAAATGAAGTTCTTACCAGTGTAGTTGCTAGATGCTAAAAATAGTTGGATTGCTATAATAGGACTAACATCAATCCTAAAACTTTACTGAGTGTAAAAATTGAATCCCTCTGGGTGTGCCAAAAATTGTTGACATAGTGGATTACACCTGGGGTAAGGAGGCAGAGCTCCTACCTTCCACATGTGAAAATGGAAACTCCCCTCTCACCTGTGGGACTAGCAAAGCTATAGGGGAGAGTCTCTAGGTAAGGGCTAGCTCCCTTTGATGCATCTGAGTTGTTCCAATAAGTGATAATATAGGTATATAGATATATAATGGGGGCGTGAAAAGGGAGAAGGATTACAGGAAAATAAAGCTACTCTAAAAGAGGTGATGCACTAAATGATTCAACCTACTCACTCTCACACTTAAAGCCATACAAACACATACGTACACTTCAAACTAGCAAAAATTCTAGGTTTCAGGAAGCTTAACAGGGAGGCTTTTAATGGAACACACAAAAAACAAGGACTCACCAAAGGTGCTATAGAAAAGCACACTATATAGTAGCTTCTTCTATCTCTGCACTTACAAAGACATCTCTCCTTGTCACCTACATAAATGGCACCTTATAGACACTAGGTGTGTTGGTGTTAAACCTATGGAAGCATTAAGAAGCAATGACTAAACACAAATTGACAGTCAGACACACACAAAGATATCTAACTAGAATAGAGATAAAAATGCATTTATTGATTTCAAGTGAAAATTTGCTAGGACTTTGTCTTACAAATGTGAAAGATCCTTTTCCAAATGACAATTATATGATATATATAAGAAGGAAAGAGGCCTTTCGGTTCCCCTTTTTACAAATGACCCATTTGCACTTTGGTCGTTGGGAAGAGCAAGCTGTTTAAACATCAATGAGAAATTATGAGCCACGCCATTTGTCTCCTTACAAGACCGCTTCTTCAAGGCCATTACATGGTTTGTCTACTCATTAATGTGAAATGAAGAAACATAGGTTACACTATTAGCCATTTTCATCTCCTAATAATCAATTTGCAAACATTGTATCACCTACTAGAGTAATTTCTAGAATCGACGCCTCCCTTCACCACTTGGGCTATCTGCCTGTTCTTACACTTGGAAATTTTCTCTCTTTATTCTCTAGACTCTTTGTCTTCTTCCTACCTTGTGTCTTTCTACTCCTTTAGCCCTCAGGGTGATCTTTTGGTGGGTCACTACATTTCTTGGGCTCCTTCCTTGATTGGTGTGCAAGCATTTTGAAAACCAACAGCTATTTCACTGCTTTAAATTTGATGCCCGTGTGCCCGTCATTGCTTGGACTTTTCTTTCAGATTTTTTTATTTGGCCTTTTCCTTTGTTTCAAACCCTCCCAAAGGGGAATTTTCCCTTCAGCTCTAGAGAGATACCCTTCATTTGGCCACTGAGAGCCCCCCACAAGGGTACCTACCCTTTGGTGACCTTTGTCTTTTCGGCCCTCTCTATGGGTCTCTTTTTGCTTCAAGCTTTTTCTCATGGACAAAAGGTCCACAAGAATTGGCTACTTTGACTTCTCTAGGTCTTTTTACTATAGCCTTCCCCAAATTCCTTCAGACTTTTTTCTGAAGAAAATCCTTCAGACAAAAAGTCCAAAGGAATTCGAGGATTTGCCTTAACAAAATTTTGAAAGGTCTAAACCACTTCTTTGTGGCCTCTTTAAAGCACTCCCTACACTCTGTAAGGTCTCCTAAACCTATAAATACCCTCTATAATGGAACCTATCCTTTGGCTTTGGGATGCTCCATTATACCAAGCCGTTGAACCAGTTCAATCATTCAACACTGTGCACTGATGAACTTGACGATGAACTGGTTGATTGAACTGAAGGTGTTGAACCAAGTGATGAACTAAAGGCATTGAACCAAGTGATGAACCAAAGGTGTTGAATGAAGTGATGAATCGAAGGCATTGAATTGGTTTAATGGTTTATAGGTGCTAACTCTTGGAAAGATTATGTCATTGAACCACTCTTCCAACCTTAAGGAAAAGTGTCTTCTAGACCATTTTAGCTCTCTTTCCTTGTGAATTTATTAAGAAAAGAGTCTGAAGAAGCTTTCCAAAACCTTGCACTCTCTGAATTGGTCCTTCATCTATCAAAAATTATAGCTTCAGAGTTCATAGAAAAAACTCACTGCTAAGTCCGTAGAAGAACAAGCCCTGCTGAGTCCATAGAAAATCAAGCCCTGCTGAGTCCGTAGATATTCCACCTACAGAGTCCATAGATTTAGACCTGAAGAGTCTATAGAAATGGACCTATAGAGTCCATAGAATTTCTTAGACTTGTACAAAATCAAAAATGAAATAGCCTAAAACATCAGAGGAAGAAGGGGACCGATTTTTGGCCTGTTAGACCCAAAAATGGTCAACATTTAGGTTATAACCAAGTTCTAGTGAGAGAAGAGGACTAGTACAAGACTTCCTTTACCAACAAGTAGGGGAATTTTGCTTATCATAAAATGCCTTTTAGATTTTCCAATGTTGGGAAAAACATCAAAGAGTTATGGACATGGATTTCCAAGTATTTTTAAATCAAATGGTGTTGGTCTACTTGGATGACATTAAAATCTTCTCCAATAATGCTAGTGATCACATGGGACATTTGAGGCCAATTTTTCAAAGATGCAAAGAGTATGGGATCTCTTTAAATCCCAAAAATGTGTGTTATCTTTACATGAATGAAACATATTGGGTCATATTATTTTGAAAGAGGTAATATCCATTTACCTTGATAGAATAAGTGTTATCTTAGCTTTATCAGTTCCAAATCATAGAAAGGGGATCCATATCTTCCTTGTCAAGATAAACAATGTGAGAAGGTTCATACCTAGTTTTGAAAACTTGGTCAAGCCTAATACCACCATGATAAAGAAGATCCAAGTGTTCTCTTATTTATATGAAGGCAAAGAAGATTTTAAATCCATCAAGTAGGCCATTTTCCAAGCACCCTCACTCTTGAATCATGATTTCACCAAGGACTTCATCTCATACACCTTTGATAACATTGACAACATATCAAGTATGTTGATGCAAAAAAATAGTGAAGCAATTAAATAAACCAATTTAATTTTTAATTAGGGGCTAGAAGGATATGAGGTGAGGAAAAATTTCATTGAGAAGCAATTTATGGAATCCTTGAGAAGCCTCAAGAAGTTTAATCCCATGCTCTCCAATAATAGGATCCATCTCATGATGTCTCATCATAGAGTTAGGGATTTCCTCCTTAATAAGGATTTGAATAAGAAGAGAGTAGGTTAGATCACATATGTCATAAAATATTATTTAGAAATCAAGGTCACCAAGATGGTTAGGGGTAATGGATTATGTGAACACATGGTGAATGACATCCAAGAAGATAATGAATTTGTTTTCGTGATCCAAGATAACTCAGAAATAGGCACACTTCTAATTTAAAAGAGTTAGTTTCAAGATATGACTTGCCTATTTAAAATAGGAGAATAACCATAAGATTTATATAGAGCTAAAATAAGGTATTTCAATATTTAATCTATACCTAATACATTAGTTCAAGGTGTTCTTTTATAAAGGACCTCAATGAGGTACTACTTAGGTGTATAGATGATGACCAGGTGACTAAACTCTTGGAAGAGTTATTTGATAGTCATATAGGAAGTAATTTTACACCTAAAACCACCATAATAAAGGTGATGAGGGATAGATACTACTATCGTAATATTTTTAAGGATGCTCATGCATGGATTTGAAAATTCTAGAAGTGTGCCCTATTTGTAAGAAAGCAAAAACTAGGAGTCTTTCCACTCAACCCCATTTAGGTAGAGAAAATATTCACGAAATAGAGGTTAGACTTCATAGGGATGATCAATCCACCATCTAATGCAAGATATGAATGGGTGTAAATTGAAACTGACTACTTCACTAGGTGGGTGTAATCCATTGCTTTGAATAAGGCTAGTGAAGGTGTAGTCTTGTATTTCTATGATAGCCTTGTGACCAGATTTAGAGTCCCAAACACCATAATTTTAGATAATATATTGGAATTCCTTACTATGAAGACAAGTGAATGGGATTTTAGTATTTATATGATAGCCTTGTGAACAGATTTATAGTCCCAAACACCATAATTTTAGATAATAGATTGGTATTCCTTACTATGAAGACAAGTGAATGGGATTTCAAGATGGGCATCTACATTATCAATTATTATAGCTACTATCCTTAAGTAAATGGACTATTAAAATACACAAACAAGAATTTTTGGAGGATCATCATAAGGACCATGGAAGAAAATCATAGAACTTGGCACACCAAGCCAAAGATAACCTTGTGGGATGATAGAGTGAATCTTAAAACTTCCATCGGTAATTATCCATATATGTTTGTGATGGAGGAGAATCGAAATTTACTATCTAATTTGAGCTACCTATATTGGAATTATCCCATTAGATTAAGTCTATGGAGGATGAACCCATGAACGTGAAGATGGTAGAACTCATGGATATGGAAGAAACTAGGGACCTTGATATGAAAACATAGAATTACATCAAGATCAGATCAAAAAGTATTTTGAAAAAAGATCTACAAAAAATAGCTTCAAGGAAGGGGAACTAGTCCTAAAATTGGACTCAAATAAGGCTAAACTTGGAAACCATACCAGGTTTGATAGTTTATGGAGTGGTCCTTATTTAATCCATGGATGCAATGAATACAATGCTTTTTAGCTTACCCAATTAGGTACAAAGGTAATACACATCACAATAAATGTAATTAATTTGAATCCCTACTATTAAATATAATTGCATCCATTATAACATATCATACATAGTGGAATAGATTTGTGCTTTCCTCTAAGTCCCTTGTGAACTTTTTTTTTTTTAGTTATTTCCTTTTCCTAAGTTCGTCATGCATTTTGTTGTGTTTTATTTCTTTTGATCCTTATTTATTCAAGAGAGGTTCAACTTAGTTTCAAAATATAATGACTCCACACTCAATGGAATAGATAAGACAAATGATCTAAGTTCTCAAATCATAGTAGGCATGCTTCCCTACAAGTCACCAAAGATGTTGGCCATTTTTTTGGCCCACATAAAAAGCACTTACATAGTTTGATGAAGCATATAGGTTCTCATGTGTTTTAAAAATTTATAGTATGGAATATATTATAGATAACCTATGGAGTATAAAATTTATTGGAAAAATTGTGGAAAGGTAAGGGATCCATCTAGTTCTTCATTGAGTTCACCTTTACATTTTGGATCCAATGGTAGAAAGTACAAGTAGATAGTTTGGTAAGGCTAGATATCATAGGTGTGGATGAGCTAAGAGGAATTGGTCATATGGGTTTTTTCACTTTTATGCCAAGACCATATTAACCAAGTTTTAGGTCCTTCAAAAAAGCATTTAAAAATATATGAAGGTTCAAAGTTGGCCTCTTGGCCAATTTTTACATGTTTTCCCATAGCCATTTTTTACGAAGTCCTAGTAGAACCAAGTGATAATCTTCACAAAGACATATCTTTCATGTGTCATAGTTTGAAGGAAAAGTGGTCACATGGGTTTGTTTATCATGGTCCCTAGTTATAGTTCACAAAGTCCCAAGTCCTCCATTGAAGCACAAATGAAGTTATGCATGTGTAAAGTTGGATCTTTAGTAATATTTCACTAAGTTTCCCATACTTAGATAAAATAACTCAACCATCACCAGGATGTCATAATGGAGAAGAAATGACTAGAAATATTGGGCATTGAATATATTCACGTCAAAATCTCCTAAGACTAGTGAATCAAATGAGTTTGTCCTTTTTGAATTTAGGAACATCCCCTAAAAGTTTGAGGCCTCCATGATTTTTTCTCTACAAGTTACAAGCCTTCAAAAATGAACCTACAAATTAAGATGTTTGTGTTAACGTCAAATTAAAGATTGTGATAAAATATATCTATCCTCAAAATTGAATGTCTATAGGACATCAATAACATTTTATAGGATGTTAAATGATGGTCGACAAGATGTCAACTTTAAGGATAGAGCAAGATAAATTCTATCAAGCCTAAATTTGATGGTCACATGAATGTCATTTGATGGGAGTGACAAGATGAGTTTTAAGGATAGGAAATAGCTATTAGATTCAAAATAGTTGATTTTAGAGGATTAATGGTTGGCATTCAATCAAGAATTCAGATCTAACGACAAGTGTTGGTCAAAGAGTTGGTGAATCTCAAGGGCAAACGTGTACATGACAAGTGTCAAGAACAAATTTAATGCATAGAATATCTATGATACATGGACCTTCATATAGATTGAAATTTATGGAGTGAGTTGAGTTAATATGTCAATGATCCAAGTCAGATTTTGACAATGAATAAGATTAAATATAAACTCAAGATTATTGATGAAGATTGGGAAGTTATTTTTGACCATGGACATAGGGTTTTACAAGGTCTTCCTGATGCCATTGAAATTAGTTCAAATTCCATGAAGTGGTCAATGTGATGTACTAAGATGGAAGGAACACTTATATGGATTACCACTAAGGTTAAATATGGACTTCTGTTTCATATTTTTTGGTTGGTCAGGGTTATTCTTGTAGTAGTGTTCACCATTTTAAAGAGGATCTGTGTATGCATATATGGGTTTCATTTCTTATAGATAAAATATAAGTTTATTTAGACTTGTTATAATACATAAAAGTGTTATATAGTCTATAGGTTTGTACTAGTATAGAACCATAGGAAAACTAGTAACCTTAAATTGGTTTTCCACTTATAAATATACCTATTATAAAAATATGAAGATAATACAAAGATATAATTAATGGAAAATATCTTCATTATTTAGCATGGATGTAGTATCAATAAGAAACTAACTAAAAGGCATCAAGCCATGAAATGATCAGATCCATGAGCATGAGGATTTATCTTCAAGTGTGAGATGTTATGAAGGATTAAAGAAAAGTTATAGTATGAAAAACTATATCCAAGAGCATTTAATGCATCCTCAAAAACTTTGGGAAGCTTCTCACTTAACAAGCCACATGCAGTTTTTAGATTGATAAAAAGGTGTAAATATTTCCATTATCTAAGTAGCAAAAGGTGGAGGCTCAAGTTCATTTAATGACACAGGGCAAGTTTTTTTGGTATCATGCTTGCACATTGATTTTTGGTTTTCTTCTATATATCTTGGTCTCATTCCCATTAAGGGATTTATTAGATTTTAGAGTTTATAATTTTAGTTTCTAATAAAAGGATACTCATCAATAATCTTGTAAAAGTGTGTTCATTTGATAAGGTTAAACCCTATCAAAAATTTGTAAGAACTACATGTTGACAATTTTAACCTCACAGGTCAAATTGTTACCCCTAGAATTCAAAAATTTGCATATCTTACTAGTTTGTCTTTTGAATAAATAATTGGTCTTGAAAAGTCCTTGAAGAATCCATGGTTAATAGGTCCTAAGGTTTTTTAGGTGATTTAATGTCTTTTCCTTTGCTTTTCTTGTGCTTTTTAGTCATTTTTGGACATTTCGAGTCATTTATAGTGGTAATAAGAGCTTGGAATATATTTATGAGTTTCATAACATGAATCAAGGTCATTTCATCCCTAAAAATGAATAATTATGTTTATCACATTCTGGACTAACTCTATGCCTCATTTCTATGAAAAATTTGAGCATTTAGTGTAATTCAAAGAAGGTTTTAATAGCATATGATAAGGAAGAAAATTTATTACATCTTGGTTCACCTCATTAGACATCTTATATAATCAATAAAAAAAATTATATAATTTCATTCAGAGCTCCTTGGTGAAGATAGCATTTGTGGTGCAAAAATAAGCCTTTTTGAGGCATTCACTTTGGTTTTTAGAGGATTTTTATGAGAAAATAATCATGAAGGATTCATTGGTTGGTTACAATGTCATGTTAGTTGTTTAGAGGAATTTATAGTTTAAAAAATTTCAAAAATCAACTTCACTCCATTTTTAACCTTTCTTGCATGTCTAGAAGGGCAGTTTTCAAATGCTCAATACGAGAAGAAGAGAGAGAGTTGGGATCTAAAAATTTGGAAATTGTTAGGGGTATGAGTAATATTTAAATTATTGGCATGTAATTTTTTTTATTATTGGATCCCATATCTTTATGAACAATCACTAAGAGTGACATCAGGTCACTATAGCCAATGCATCCGAGAAGGGTATGTTATTGGGCTTGTTTCTCAATATCGATAAACAATGAAGAGAAATGGTTTTTAGGAATATTTTAATGGGTCATTATGATATTTTTCATATTTTTCTCATTTTATAACTCCTTCCAAGAAGGTACTTATATCATAAAACCTCATTCCTTTTTCTATTATTTTGAGTGGTCTCTTGGAGAAGTTTGAAAGAAAAGTGTGAGTTGTTCATCAGATTATTCATCTCCAAATTTTATGTTTTGATGGTATAATTAATTTTTTACATGAAAGGAATATTTCACAAGTTTCCATTATGAGTGGGTCTCTCCAATTGAGTTCAATTTGAGTATGTTTCTTCAATAAAGTACCAATACACTTTTGAGCTTATTTTAAATGTTCTTATCCAATCACAATGGATGGGAAATGTTGTAAAGTTTTTTGAATTTATAACCAAGATATAATATGGATCATGATCCTTAATAAAATCTTACACCCCATACACTATATGGATGTTTTCCATAGTCTATACATTTAAGATGAGTACCTCCAGGTTGTAGAAGAGCATTTATTAGTTTCATAGTCTCTAAAGAGTGATCAAGGTAAAAGAGTTTATTTCAGATTCAAACATTGGGTTAATTTATTTCCATGGATCATGACAAAATGTCATTATAAGTCAATACTATGCTCTCAAATTTGAACACATAATCACCTTGCTTGTACACCCCACTTGCATTCAATTTTCACCTTGGTGGTTGAAGAATGAGGTCCTATGAACATTCCAAGAGCAAGCATGTAGAATCTTGAGAGGTTACCTTCCTTAAGGTCATTACATAAGTATTCAATCATTCAATTCTATCATACACCTGTAGGTTTACAACATTCATCAACACCTACAGGTGTTTTTAAGAAGAAAAACCATATGTAATGAGAGATTTTCATATTATTTCAAGTTGTATAAGGTTGAAGGAATACATATTAAAACCTTGAAGGAGTCTAAGATGGATTATAATCACATTTTCTATGAAATTTTTTTATCCATCTCTCCTATCCTTGTGTACTAAAAAATCTACACCTATGTGTGTCTTAACAGGGAGGTGCACATTGTCATGAGGACATACCATTGGGTTTGGATACCATAACATGTATAGACAACTAATATTTCCTAGCATATCATGATTATCTCAAATAAATTCTAGGCTTTCCAACTATATGACTTCCTACATCCTTTTAAAGGACCTAAGAGGAGCCATTTATAGCCCACAAAACATGACAATATGGGTTGGATGAAATAGTAGGTATATTGAGTGGCATAGGTGTTACTCAAAGTTCAACAGGATTAGAAATATTCATAATAAATCTAAACATATAGCCTATGCAATATCAACCTACATGAGGTCTAGGTTTCAAAGGTCAATCCAAGTCCATGCATTCCTTTAGTGGTATCTAAAATGAATAGGGATCACATGGCTTGAAAAGTGATTTATGGCATCATGAATAAATATTCCAATTATAGGTGGCTTCTCTAGTGTGAATTTTAACTAGTGATATAAGTAAATTCATTGAAAATAGAGTTACAGTCACTTATGCTTATGATAAGCTATAGGCCTATTGTAAAGAGCTTTCCATGGCCTAATAAAGAGTATGGTAGGACAATGAGCTTAAGACAATTTGGGTTATTACGACTTATTTGAGTATAATATACATGGATACACCTTAACACCAAGGTAAAATTTATTAGATGTGTTTAAGATTCATTCCTCATTCAAATTTTAAGCAAGACGTACAACCAACATGTGCAATGAAGGGAAAACATGGTTCAAGAAAGTTCCAGTCAAGGCTCCATAATATGTGTTTGTGTCTTCAAATGTCCATGGTACTATAAAATCCTAACACCTGAAAGCATAGAAATTTGAATCTATAAAAGAGGACTAATACCACATTATATAAACTTACAACATTCCCCTCAAAAGTGCTACAGTCATCACTCAAAGGAGCATGATTGAGAAATCACCATATCCATGAGTTGAGTATAGATGCAATGAAGGAAACCCGAATGTTAAAGGTTGATATGAAGAAATGTGATTGTAAGGAAACTTACAATGAGACTATGGGTTTAAATAGATACTAATGATCACCTACAGCCATATAGTGACCTACAATTAAGTGAGGGTTGAGTCATCAAGGACACTTCAAGGTTATGAGAACCTAAACCTTAAGTTTCCAAGTGGAGAGTGATATGAGAATGGTTAGTCCCAAGAGAAATATGTTATTTTGAACAAAAGGAAAAGTTGTATTAAGGTTTTACCTATTGTCCCTTGTCTATACACCCAACCCTACTTTAGCATAGTCATGTATTCAATGGTTATGAACATGATGAACTAGGATTGTTTATGATTAAAAAGTTATCAGGTAATGAGTCCAAGTGACATGAACTCATCAAAGACAATTATTTTAAGACTCTAAACAATGCCACAATCTATTATAGACCTCAGGATATGATCACCTATAGTCCTAAAAGAGGAGGTGAACTATATGTTTGAGGTAAAATGAAGGCCTAATTGGTAGTAGGAATATTTTGTGGCTCAAGAGTCTAGTTTGTCTATCAATTTATTGTCAAGTTCATAAATATTTTATAATGGATATGGTAATATCATGATGAGAAATAGAATGCAAATATGACAAAGCTAAAGGAGGGCTTATTCAAGATCATCACCTGCAATACGATTTTGAAACATAGGATTGTTTGATCAAGAAAGTGATTTCCTGGGGGAGAATTAGGGTCAATATCTAGTTTTAAAAGACTTAAGATCAAGAGGGATAAGGAATAAGGAAGTGAAGATAAGATAGGTTTTCAAGAATTTAGTCATGCATAGGAATAGAGTATCTACATCCAACAAAAGAATCAACCTATAACTACCTTATCTTGCTTGTGTAGAACTAGGTAAGGTATGATGGAGATCATTGTCTTAAGTGAGTTTTATCAAAGGTCTTTTCAAGGTAGGTCTAAATTCCAAAAAAAATAAAGAAAACCATGTGGAAGAAGATAGTAACTCTACTCAATCAATAGACTACAATCAACATACAAATGAATGACAGGGTAAGTGGAGATTACTATTTTGAAGTAATTAGCTAGGTAAGTTGATTCATAGAGGTTTCCTCAATTTAGGGATACTCCTAAATGATAAAATATTATAAATGGAGATAAGTTAAGCCCCTAATGTATAAAGAGGGAAAGAGAGAACCTATAGGTCACTTAGTTAGGTTATCTCTAAGGATGGAAATGAACAATGTTTTGATGATTTAAAGACCAAATTAAGTAAAAGGTATTGACAAATGGGTAGGTATTATGTGATAAATAAGAATGATGTGTCTAAAATAATGAGATCATACTCTTAATCACATAAGGATAATGAAAATGCATATACTGAGTTCCAATAAATCTCTACAAATTGGTGTTAATGGAGAATACCTACTCATTATGACCAATAATAAGTTATAGACCTTTTCTTTTGGTTACTCTAGAATTTGCCTAAGGATCTAAAAGCATAATAATTGAATTTTCAAAGTGTGAAAAAAATTGAATGAGACATGACCCTTTCAATATAATTGATAACTTAGAAATGATAAAGATACTTATGACTATACATGGTTGGCATTTATGAGTATATATCATGAGACAAATTGAAGGAAGTGGGAATCCTACTCTTTTAGTGATATCAGGGTAATGTTTATACAAGGATTGATTAATATTTCTATGTAATGAGAAGGTAATGAAAATAGTGATCATCTCAGAGGTACCATCTACTTCCAAGGTTCCCAGTATCCTAGAATACTGACCTATAGCCATACTATCTCTCTCAAGGCCTATGTTAAAATGGGTAAGAGTTGATTCTAATGTCCTTGGTATGGATTGATCACATTAGGATATATAAACATCAAGAACTTCTCAAATCCTATATATTATTATACATGTGTACTTATATATTATTATGGCCCTCAGTTATACAAGAGTCATTTGAGTTTGTTCTTCCAAGCATCAGGGAGTTCTAGTAGGTACATTGTGAAGGAGACATTAAATAAAGAAGATGTTAGTGTCTTTGATATTTTTATTTAATAAAATTAACTATCATTTGATGCTTTCCAGTTCTCTAGGATGCCTAGTATTTCTCAAAGTACACCTATAGCTATATTTGAAGAAAAATAGGGAAAACATATGAGAATAGTTATACGGATTAGAATTGGAATCACCATGAGTTATTAGGCCATGAACAAGGATTAAGGTGAAATAAAATAAATTATAATTAGTATGATAAAATAAATAATAAAAGAGGATGCAAGGTTTCAAGTGAAATACAATCAACTAACCCTAAGATAACCTTCATATCCAAGTTTGAGTGTCAAATGGATAGTTGCTAGTTAGAATTGAATATGATAGAGTTAAAATCAAAGACTTGTAGCAGTGTGAATATATACCAATCATGGATAAATACATAAATATGTTATAATAATAGAAATATATATAACATATGTATTTTATATTGAAACATAACCTACAGGTGTAGACTTTTAGGGATACACAACCAACATTTGTATGGATTCCTTGCTTTTTGCGTGGTCTATTAGGAAGAAAGAGATAGTTGAGGGGAATTATTAGTTGTAAAACATCTTAAAAATGAATATAGATATATTAAAATACTTCATATCATGAAAATAGTGGCATGATAGGTTCTAATATAGAAACATACAATCCATATGCCAATTTTGCACACAGTCAATGCTTGAGAAGATTACCTTGGGGTTTTTTAAGTTTGAGGGAGATAGAAGCATAAATTTGACTTGAAATTTAAAAAAAAGGGTAATTATGACCAAATTAAAATCATTATTTATTTTTTATATTTAAAAAATAGGACACATATCCTCTATTTTGTCTCAAATGTAGTCCACTTTCAGGCATGCACAGAGACTAAGAATGAAGAAAATGTGACCAAAATGAGTGTTGGGTATCTTGGAAAGACCATGTAATGATTATGGATGGTGTAATAATATGTATTTAGTGTGAAATAGAATTAATTAAGCTTAGGAATGGTGAAAAAAAACTCATAAGTGTTGGTGGGTGGTTATTTACACTCAAACCCCACTAGCACACACTAGTCATTTTGGCCAAAAAGGGGTCATTTCCACTTTCAAGGTATAATTAAAATTGAAAAGAATTGAAAAATGTTAATGGGGATATATAATATGTGTTAAATATATATATATATTTTATAATATGTCACAAATAAGCCATTTTTAAGTTCAAAACCAAGATAGGGTGCATAGAATGAAAGAATTCACTTGAGAGGCCATGTTTGGATGCTCACTCTGTCAAGGAGGTTTAGAATGGGATATTAATGAGATATGGGATGTTTAAGGAGGTATTATACCTCAAATTTGTGGAATTTTTTCTCTGGTTAGATGTTCCAATTTTATGAAACATCCTTAAGGGTGAAAACTACCAAAAACCCTCCCAAAACCCTATTTTAGACCAATTTACAAATATTGACCTAGATACCACACCAAATTACATATTTGATTAATGAAACATACCATATGTTTTAAGGTACTCTCAGAGAGTCCTTCACATGTTTTTTTGTTGTACCTTCACTTGTATGGAATAATACAAAAACTATAATTTTCCTTATTTTTGAGCTTAAATAAGGGTTCCAAGGATCAAGAAAAAATTCCAATCAATTTGAAGAAAATATTGAGTATTTTTTTACCTGATATAACTTAAAAATCCATATAAAATTTCCCAAAACATTTTATTCTTTTGGCCTAGTCAGAAAATGCCTTCAAAGGATAAGCCTTCCCAAGGCCATTTCATGGTTTTGGTACTTCTAGGTGGTTCCAAACCATAAAAATTGACATGGATAATGGTGGGGGAATGAGAAAATTTAATCAAAAACTTTTTTATTTTTGACACCTGTATGCACTCTCAACAACAAAATTTCTCTTCTATGGCTAAAAGGGTGAATTATGCCTAATTTGGCAAGGAATTGGGTTAGGAAAAATACTTTCACTTGGAGTTGGATCACCAAATTTTTTATGGATATGTAAGAGGATAGAGGATACCTATAAAATTTCTAATATTATCACCAAAATTTCCATATTCTCTCAATCAAGGATATTTGTAAGGAAAAAGGGCTATAATTAGTCCATGGGAAATGCATGTTTTTGGTGTTGTTCCAAGTCTTGATGAGTGTTTGATGAATAAAATTTCCTTGAACCAGGTATGGTATGACCTTGATAAGCCTTAAATGGTGGATATTATCTGGATTGAATCAAACTTTAGGAAAAATCCACTATCTACCTTCTATGCCTTGGTGAAAATGAGCCTTTTGGGGGTTTTGAAGGCTAAATAGGTGCATATAGCCTATTACAGAGACTTGGAAAGTTGAGGAAAGATATATAATACCATATTAAATCTAGGAAGAGGTCAAATAGGATTTATAATGAAATAAGGATTTATAAAAGGTCTCTGATAAGTGCAAATAGGACTCTTCCTCTTCCAAAGCCCACGTGCAAGACAGTCAATTTCTTGAACGGGTCTTATAACCAAATCTTGTCAATTATTATAGAATAATTAATTATCCTATAAAAGGGTTAAAATAAAATAATTTAAAGGAATTTAATACTTACATCCATGTAAGATACTATTTCATTGAGGGGGACAAGAAAGCTAAAATCTAGGGGTTGGTGCAAGAATATAGGCACTCTGCAAGTACTCTAAGCTTGACCAAATGTAATGATGAGTATCCTAGGACCCATAAACATTTGAAAAATTATTTTCCACAAAAATTTATGGAGATCCAATATTTTATAAGCTGAAAATTTTATGTATCACTTTTGGAGGAAGCATTTGACCAAGTTTAGGGTCCCCTACTTTTAGGCTACTTTGTCTCCAAGTATTTATTTGCTATATGTATTATTTTTTCCATAATGTAAAGAGACTATTTGATATTTGGATTGTACCTAAAGTCTTAAAAAAAATTAACCTTTTGAGAGCAATATGAAGTAAAATTTCTCCATTTTTAGGTCTTTTCTAGTGAACTGTATGTGTTTACCATTAATATAGCTTAGTGAAATACTTATTTTACTTGGTTATAGTCTAGTTTATTACCTTCATAAGAGATTTTTGATGTTATAAATGCCATTCTGAGTTTCAAAATAAATTTTAAGTTAATTTATTAGATGTGAGTTTAGTCCTTCTTTGCATGAGTTGAGTTTGTAAGGTCCTTATTGTGAAATATTAATGTAGAAATCTTACTTGGGTGAAGTGAATGTGTGTGTAAGATTTTTTCCATTTCATATAAGTGTCATTGTAATCATATGATTTCATAAAAAAATTGGTTTATCACCTTATATTTCAGTTTCCTTTAATTTTTACTCAATTTCATCCATTTTCACTGTCTTTTGCACCCTTTTCCTTTTCAGAATCAGTACATAGTTGCTTAAAAGTAAGTTTTAGTGAGAGCACCAAGGGAACCCACCATTTTTGGAGATTTTATTAATTTTTAAATCACCCAAAAAAAATTATATATTGCATGTTCGAATAGGATTTTGGAATTACACACTTTCTCACAAGGGCACACTCTTGATTAAATCTTTGCATGTCTCTTATCATTAATCAATGTTTAACAAGCTTGCGTATGGGAAAATTTTGAAGGAGATTCTTCCTAGTTTATTATCCTTTTTTTTCCTCCTTTAAGGTATTTTTAATATATCTTTTAGGTCTAGATTAGTTCTCTATTTGGAACCTCTTCTATGAAATATTTATGTAATTAGTGAAACTGAGTAAGCCGTGGTTGTCTTTTGTTGATCCAATGTGTGTTCAAGATTATATGAGTGTCCATTTAACTTTGGTGCATCACCCTTTTAGCCTTATTAGGATCATTTATTATATATATAACATTTTCTCTATGAATCATTATTTTATCATTACTTTTAGGTGATCTTTAAGAGGAAGCTAGCCTTCTCCAAAGTTTTAGCCATAACATAGGTTACCCATAGCATGTGGTTGTCCTAATATTATAGCTTAGTTGGAGAGAGAAAAAAAAGTTATGTAGAAGGAAAATTGGGCTCCCAAATAAATTCTAAGCATAGTTGGCTCTGTGATAGAAGATTTTGAGAAGGCATTTTAATGGAATTATATCTAACACTAGTAAATGTTTAAGTAAATTTTTTACACATGGTTATAATATACTATGTGAGGAGATCATATGGTCCAAACTTTAGATTATGCGAGTGTGTGAGGCAAAAGTTATTATGGTCCAAATTTTGCCTTCCACGCATAGGCAATGGTTCCCATGCTTAATCAAATCTACAAAAAGTTAAATTTTAGGACCAAATAGTTATATAATGGTGTATGGAGTTATTATATATATATATATATATATATATATATATATATATATATATATATATATATATATATATATATATATATATATATGGTCTGTATCAAGTCAAATAAGTCAAAATATTTTATGCTTAAACTAGTTAAAGATTGAGATCCTTATAAAAGGATCGATGGAGCGTATTTATTCCAAGCTGTCAAGATGCAGTGAGATGGTGCCAAGTGCAAATTTTTTAACCTATAATAAAATTTAAATGAAAAGTATCAAAAATTTAGTGGATGTTTTTAGAGATTAATCAAATGTTGAGAATTTCTAGTTAAAGACATGGTTGATCCACAAAGATCGATTGAGCATATTGAGTCAACATTGTAATGGTGCACGAGATGAAGTCAATTTTCAGATGTGCATGTTTACTCTTATTTTATAGGACATAAGATGTAATAATGGCATTTGAGGTTTAATTGTGACCTTTTGCATTTGAATTTTGTAAAGGAAAAGAATAGTGTCTAGTTTTTATGCCATAACATTCAATCTCGGTAGAATTTTCTCATGGTGTAAAAAGAGAATATGTAGAGGACTCCAAGATGCATATGTAAATATAGATTTTAATATATTTTATTGTGTTTAGATAAATGATATTGAGATTCAAAGTTGAATATGTGTTCATGCATGTTTTACAAGTGACTCGAGAAGGATAATTGAACTTATGCAGATGTTTCAATGTTTTATGGTGAATTAGATTTTGATGACTTTTTTAGACTACATAATGATTATCTATGTGAATTATTAAGGTTTTATTATTTTTATGTAGTATGAACAATGTTTTAGAAGGTGATTGTGTGTTCGCTCTTTATGACTATGTGTACATAATGTTGTTTAAGCATTATGTGCTTAAGTAGAAGGGTATTGTGATGGATATGGACACTTAAGGAGGAATTATATATATTTTTCAATTTGTTAATTAGTTTTAAAAGTGTTCTTATGTTCTGATTTTTCTCAAATATATTTTGAAAGAGCTGAATGGGTCTCCATAAGACCTAAAAGTGACTTAGGCCTATTTGAAAGTGGATTGTGCTTAAGTGTGACCCATGTGAGATACCTTAAGAGTGAAGCCACGTTTTGTGGATAAAAAGTAAATATTTTGATATTTTTAATTCATGATTTATCTATATATAATTAAACTAGATGTGTTGGTTTCTATTATATGTGAGAGAGATGAGTGTAAGGTGGATGTGAGAGTTGTGGAGCAAAGGATAGGTAGTGTGATTATTGGTCAAGTTAATGAGAAAAATAGTTTATTGAATATGAATATTAACTATAGGTTATATTAATAATATAATAATAGTTCTCTTTCAATTTGAGGATATGCAAATAGGTTTGAGTGTGCATATGAGGATAGATTGAGTGATGAAGGAAAGAGATTATGACATGCCTATGTGAGAGGCTTGTTTGAGATAGAGGGAGAATTTGTGTAGGAGTTAGATATATAGAGATCCATCATAAAGTTTTTAAGACATAATTTCTAAGGTATAGGTGTTTCATGGAGGTTATAAATGACTTGGTATTCCTTAGGGGATGTTTCTCCTTGTGAAATAGGTACTCACTAAATACTTTTGGTCAGGAGGATATGATCAAGGTTAGTTGGTCTAAATGAGTTGATCAATATCTTGTTTGAAATTTATTATAGGATATTAGTCCATTTGTATTTTAATATTTAGGGTAGGTAAATGTTCCACAAGAGCTTTTCCCACATCAACTATGTGTTATGTGTTTGATCAAGTGTATACATTGAATGCATGATCTCTCTTATTAGTGCTTCTTGATCTTGTATCCATTGAATGGAATCAAAATTGAAATATATATTCTCATTGATTCACCCCATATTCTTTAATGTGCCTATAACACCATGGTATCTTCATTAAAGGCTAGATGTAGGTGAGTAAGGGAACCTCTCCCCAATTCTAACCATATGCAACGAATAAGATGTGAGGTCTCAACACCAAATGTTAGAGAGGGTGAGAAGTGTGAAATATGATTCTTGTTTTTTCATAATCTTTTGATTTTCATAGGAGTGTCTAGTTTTATATTTACAAGGCATTTACCCAAAAATATTAGGTGCATGCAACTAGTAAGATGCAATGGCTCATCAGGAAACACAAAGATAAGCAAGTAAGATTACCTATTTTTTATCATGATAATGTTTTGGTTTAGAAGACACTTTAAGAGGAGAATATTCCAAGGAAAAACTTATATACTCGACTATAGACTAACATTTTATAAGTTGTGCAAGAAGATATATAAAAAAGACATATACTATGCTCATAATAAATAAGGCAAGAACTAATGTAATGTTTATTTTGAGAATATTTTGTATGGGATAATATGGTAACTTGAGAATGTAATGATATGATATGTTCCATTATGAAATTTTCATGTTATGTGAATTAACAACCAAATAATCACCAAACATGACATTTAATATGTGAGAGAAAATGTAAATAATGGAAAATGTTATCTAATGAGGGAAACTTGATTTGAAATAACTATATATTGAAACATTTTAGGTAAAAGAGTTCATGTATTCATCAAATTCCTTCCCCTCTAAAGTTTATAACTAATAAGCTATATTATTTAAATATTTTGTCACTAGGTAAGGTACTAACCAGTTGGGTCTAAATTTTTGACCTTTTCTTTTTTTGTTAATTCAACTATTGAATCCAAGGACAAGGTATCCTACATGTATAGGATGTTCATGAATGTTTTTATTTTATTGTATGCCCTTATGATCGGTGTAAGTTGTAGGGTAGGATTAAAATATGTGTTATTCCATGTGTTACTTAAGAAAATATAATATATATAAGTATATAGATACTAAAAAATCAATCATAAACCCTCATGGGGTGTTAAAAATGAATTATAAGAGTATGTAAAGAAGGAATACTATGAACACTTACAAATAATGTCCCTTCTTCCAAAATAGACCAAAAATCATGTTTCTCCAAGGATTTGGTGCTTTAAGTATGCATTAATAATGGCTAGGAATCTCCTCCATCATTTCCTAGTGTACCAATGGCTTAGGCTCATGAGTATGATCAATTTCTTCAAATAGGTGAAAATTTGTAGAAATAATTATACATAATAACATTACATAATTTAAGATCTAAAAAAGGTGGTCTCGGTTCACTTATTTATAAATTTTCAAGAATGTTCAAGATAATCGATGACCATTCATCTTGAGATCAAGAAGTGTGGCCATGAATTGATTCAATTTTGGAGGGACAAACCATAAACATTCACATTAATATTTGAAGAATGGGGCATTGATGAGACATGGGAGAGTTTAATAATGATATTTATTCCATTAATGGGCTATAGATGTCACCTCATTGATGATGTAATGGGATCATGAAAATTTGAGGAAAGAATTTACAATTAATATATTTTTAATAACTTTCATGTATTTTTCACTTAGGTTCTTGATTTGGTTTAATTTTCTTAAGTGGCTTTGCTTAATTTTCAACAATTCTTTAGAAATCTATTGCACAGTTAGTCAACTTGGTAAAAAAATAATTTTAAAAATTGGTAAATTGGTTGGATTATAATCAGAAGAAGGTGTCAGTTGCATAATAATACCTCAGTAGGGGATTATTAAAATGGAATAACATATGCATGTGATTTGTGCTACTGAATTAGAATAATTTAGTGGTTCAGATTGTCATTTTATGTGGTCATAATTTGACTAAAACTAATTTTAGAGAATATAATAATAACATAAAATGAATTTCCCCATTTAGGGATACATTATCCTAAATCGACACATGTACATGACAAGTTTGAACCATTTAACACATTTTAGTGATTTTGATCTAGATCATACATTATCCTAGAATGTTTTTTAGATTGATAATTATAGCACAATAGTAATATAAATTAGATTTATAAATTTTTAACCTATTTGAGAAGGTGTGGCAAGAAATTTAGTTGAAGTGATGGATTTTCAAAGAATGGAAAGTCACTATAATCAGAAGAAACAAAGTTTGCTCCCATTTTTCATTTTGAGTTTACATGAATTATACAAAAATAGGTTTAAAAATTTCCAAAAACTTAATTTGAGTGACCCATGATTCCCCTTTGAGGGGATGATCAAAAATTTTAAAATATTTTACGAGTGGGCCATTGATTGAATGAAATTATAATCTCTTTAATTTTAGCAAAAAAGACTAAAAAAATAGAGTAATTAGAAGAAAGTGAGATGAAAAAGAAACTAGTAGGGCTAAGATGTGTTGGGTGAATATTTTTTCACCAGCTAACTGATGGGAAAAATAGGTGTTTCAACCATATCATAGGGAGATTTATTGGCCAAGTGTGTAGGTCAACCACATCAAAAGGGGACAAATCTCTCCTCTCATCAAGGGGAGGTTCTCTATAAATATGAGGTGCTATTATACTATATATATAAGTAGAAATAACACTCAGGGGTAGGATAACACCATCCATCTCTCTTTTTTCAAAGATGATGTTCACAAACAAAGTAGAAATCTTGGATGATTACTGGAGGTACTTCTCTTTTTTTAGAATTAATACTCAGTCAATAGCCAAATTCCTTCCTGGGTAGTAAAAGTAACCACAAGAAACCCACAAAAGCACAAAGTCTTTCATTACTTCCCTCACTAAAATAGGGCATAGTAACATAGAAAAATTAAGTGTAGCACAAAGTATCCACCTCAACTACCAAAGAGTGAAATATATGAAGGACAATGGGGGCACAAAGTTGTCCCAAGATCTTTTACACAAAAATAAAAAAACAAACACGTTAAAGACAACTATAGCAACACAAAGTCTCCCACAATTTTTTAGGACACCTTTCAGATTACTTCCACTAGTTATACTTATTTAATTAAATGGACAAGATGGTATTTAGGAAACAGAACATAAGAACAATCTCCTAAATAACACAAGATATATTAGTTCAGAGTCTAAAAGGTCACTTGCTTTCTCATTCAAATAAAGAAATATGATTAACAATCTGGGCTCAAAGTCTCAGGAAATGCCTTTCAATTTGGGTAGAGTTTTGCTTCTATAACCAAGAGATCTCTATTTCATAAAATAAGAGATTACAATATATAGCACTCTAAGAAAGACTTGGGTGCTTTGTTTCATGGAATGGCCCATGTTGCATTCAATTCCTTGAATGCATTTTCAATTCTGTCAAGGGGCCATACTAGAATAGGGCATCGGCCTTAACTATGGCATGTCAATTCATCTCAAATGTCTCCTTCAAAATATAGGCCACCTAGTCCTCTTCTTGATATTTTTATAGCTATCCACTTCACCTTTACTCGATGTAGAAAAATAGGCCACGTCTTTGAGTGCTCACACTCTCTGATGTCCACCTAGTGGACTATTTCACCTACCAAATTAACTTATACATAGATATTTTTGGTCTTTCCCTCTTATTCCCTCTTCTCTTAGCACAATTTATCTCTTCCTTGTGATATAATCTCTTGAGCTATCTCTTCCCTGTCTGCTGGCTCTTTTGGCTTCTTCTTTAGCTGGTCACTGAGTTTGTTTTAAGGTTTCGCACCATATTTGAAAATCAATGGGCATTTTATTACATTAAATTTGACATCCATGGGGATGTCACTAGTTGTTGGCTACTTGAACCACATTGAACCTTGAATCTTTGAACCATGAGAGTGCATTGGTTAAATGGTTCAATGGTTTGGGTGGTCCTACAGCTCCTTGGTTCAATCGGCTCCTTGGTTCAATTAGTTGAACCATCTCTTTGAACTTGTCTCTAGAATCTTTAACTTCCTTCCTTTGCTTAAATCTTACTTATAAACTTTGAACTTCTTCAACTAGTTGAACTCTTTGAAGCATTTGAACCTATGAACCATTTCGGTTCAAAGTTCAACGGTTCAACAATTCATTCTCTTTCTTTGAATCCTTTTATTCTCTATGTCTCTCAAAATTTATTGAACTTGTTGAAAATTTGAACTTTGAACTATTTTGGTTCAAGGTTCAATGGTTTAATGGTTCAATATTTCTTCTTTGAAGTCTTCTTTTCTTTAAGTCTACTGAGCTTATTGAACTTTAGAACTTGCCAAAGTCTTCGAACTCATTAAACTCTTCGAAGTGGTTAAACTTATTTGAACTCATTGAGCACTTAACTCTTTTTTAACCTTTGAACTCATTGAACCTTTCAACCTTTGAAGTGTTCAATGGTTCAATGGTTCAAGGGTTCATTCCATTTGTTTGAAGCCCACCACTAAGTCTTTTGATTAAACCTCAGCGTTAAACCAGCCTTGAAAATGCCTAAGTGTTGGAACTTCTTTATGAGAAAGCTTGCCTATTAAACCTACCAGTTCTTTAGTTGAGAAGACTTGAATAATTTAGGAATTTGAATACTCAAAACATTTTTTGAGAATGGAAGAGAGAATTTTGGTCTGTAGGACTAAAATAGTTGATATGTTGTCCTAAAAACAAGTGATGGATTTTGAGAACAATAGCTGGCTCCGATTGGGGAACTTCCATTGACTGTAAAAACAATCAAAGGGAGTATAATATAGAATATCCAATGCCTACAAATTCATGATACACAAAAAGAAAGGCACCAAAAATAAATGAAAATGAACACAAAATAGAACTAAAGACTAATGTACAATCAGACTTATCTGATACTTCAAGAATTGAAGTGCTTCAGATGCTACCCACTATGAGGCAATGGAAATGGCATGCCATCTTGATACTTTAACAAGAAACTATTTTCACCATTTAGCTTATGAGTATCAAATGGGCCTCTCTATAGGGAATAAAATTTCCCATGCATTCCCTTTCATTCTCTTCTCTTGTCCCATAACAAAACTTGACCTCCAATCTAGAAATCATGGGTTTTTGCTTTCTAGTTAGAGAGATTCTTCACCAAACTTTGATGTGTAGAAATTTATTCCACCACCATAGTTCAATTCTCATCTAGCTTAGTCAAGCACATGATCCTTTTATCAATGGAGCTTTCATATGTCTGATCTTCGACCACCTTTGCCAATTTTAGTGCTAAAAATTATAGGGTGATTGGTATCTCTGTATTAAGACCATAAAGAAGTTGTAATGGTGACATACCTATCACCCTCTTAGGTGTAATTTTTTCTACCCATAAAGCATCGACTAATGCTTTGTGCCATGTTCGTTGGTTGTCATCCACCAGCTTCTTGATGATGGTCACTAGGTTCTTGTTGCTCAATTTTTCTTGGCCATTCCCTTGTGGAAAATAATTAAAGGAGTGGGAGAGGATAATCCCATAATAAAAAAAAACTAGGTAATCTCATGAGAAGAGGAATAGGTTACATTATCAGTCACAATCTTGGTGGGGACCCAAAACCTAGAAATGATGTTTTCTTTAAGGAAATTGCATACTAATTTTAAAGTAGCATGCTTGGATGGAATAGATTCCACCCATTTGGTGAAGTAATATGTGGATGTGAGGACATAATCATGTCTAGCACTTGAAGATGTGTTTACAACACCAATGAAATTGATTCCCCATTGCTGAAATGGCTCTTCTATCACTACTAGCTCAAGAGGCAAAGTAGCTAACTTGGGTCATCCAATGAACTGTTGGCACAGTTCACATTTTCATACCCATTTGTATGCATCTTGAAATAGAGTAGGCCAGTAATACCTAGCTCATAGAATCTTATGGGTAGTTACAGGTGCATAAAAATGTCTTTCATAGGCTAGATTATGGAAGGACTCTAGAAGTTGGTTCTACTACTCTTTATCCACATAGTGAAGGAACACTCCATCGAGGTTCCTCTTATACAGGCCGTTGTCCCATAGGACAATATTGGTAACTTTATACTTGACAATCCTCTTTTCTTTATGAGATAGGTGAGTAGGACACTCATCATAATTAAGAAAATGAGAAATACTCAAATACCACTCATTCGTGGAAGAGACAAAGAGGACTATTGGCATGTCTTCAGTTTCTACTTCTTCATTCCCTATTTCTTTAGCTCTATTATCATTATTCAATTGGCAGAGACCCCTTCCCTACACAAGCTTCATTGGTTTGATAATAATATCAATCTCCTAGATTTTACAAACCCAATTGTCCCTTTTGGTTCCAAAATTATACCGAGTTAATATGGATTTGACTGTGGTATCAAGAACTAGGGCAATAGTGTGTGAATTCAAGATGTAAAAGTGGAAGTGCTTTACTAATTTTACCACTACATAAGCATGCTTCTCCAGATTTGAATATTTCAGTTCATGAGATTTAAGAGGACATCTCACAAAGGATGTGGGAGATTCCACACCTTTGTTCTGTTGAACCAAAATTGTTGAAAGTGTGTGTTCTAGAGCATAACTGTACATTGTGAAATATTTGGTATAATCTAGACAAACCAGAATTGGGTCATTGGTGATAGCTATCTTGATGTCTCAAAATTCCAATTTTCCTTCTTTAGTCTAGATAAAAGTGGCCTTTCCCTTCATCATGTTCACAATATGGCGAGTCTTCTTAGTGAACTCAGGAATGAAACTTCATAAAAAATTCACATTTCTAAAGAAAGAGTGAATGACAGTCTTACTTGTGGGTAGAGTAAGCTCTTGGATGAATTTGACTCTTTCTAAGTCAATATATATGCCTTCTCAAGATATAATGGGTCTAAGAAGTTTCCCCTCTGTTACCCCAAAAATAGACTTCTTGAGATTTAGAGAAATGCCATTCTGGCAACATCATTCTAGCACTTGTTGCAAATGGTGCACATGATCAGGATGATGCTTGGAAAAAACTGTTAAATCATCAAGGTACACCATAATGAACTTACCCATTTCATATTTGAAAGTAAGGTCCATTTATCTTTAAATTGTGGCACCAACATTTATCAGGCCAAATGGCATTATTCAATATGCAAAGGTGCACTAAAGTGTGGTGAAGGTAGTCTTATTTTGGTCTACTTCACCAACTTCCACTTGATTGTACCCTAAGAAGCTATCTATCATTGATAACATCTCTAAACTAGTCACCATTTGAAGGACTTGATCCATGATGGGTATAGGGTAATTATCCTTTAGGGAGGATTGATTCAAATTCCTAAAATCCACATAGAGGTGAATTTTGCCATTCTTTTTTCTTATATGAATAATGTTTAAAATCTATGTGGAATGATGGATTAGGAAAAATATTCTAGCATTCAACATTTTCCATATTTCAAATAGAATGATACCTGATATCTTTGGATTATACTACCTATATTTCTACTTGTAAGGCACTGAATCACTCTTGAGAGGAATTTTATGGTAAATTTATTCAGGCCTGAGCGACTTTAGATCATCACAGGAGTATGCCAAAACATCCATAAAATGGTGAAGTAGGTCAGTAAATTTGAGTTTCTCCTCTAGAGTGTAGCACTTCTCAATGTTCACCATCTTTGGATTTTCCTTGGTACCCAAATTTATTTGATCAAACTCCTAGGAGGAGCTTGAATCAATTTGTTGCTATTTGATGGCCCTATCATGCTTATGAAATAGCTTCTCAAGGAAAACCAATGCTTTGAGAATTTTATTCCCTTTTAGCTATAAGAATTTTTCACCTACGTCTGAACTTGTTTAAGGGGTTGATTCAATTTTTTGAGGCTCACTGCCTTTGAAGTGAAGCTGTTCAAAGCTATCTTTTTATTCTAGAAAGATGATGATTTGGTTGTCACCATTGAATACTTGCCAATGTTTTTCATTATCAAGAAAACTTGGTTGAAATACCAATTTAATGGTGTACTTGTCTCCTTTGAAATCTTGGTGAAGAACCAAGAGATTCATCGAAATAGCTAAAGCATCAACTTGATCACTAAATTCTATGGGCATTGTAAATATACTGAAAGCATCAAAGCTTTCAATTTTATCCCAAAATAGACTATGTTAATGGTGAAATCTCTCATTTTTGATTTGGTATAGGTTCCTAACCTGGCAAACCACTAGTTTAGCATCTCCTTTGGCGTGAAGGATTTTGATGCCCCTGTCTCAAGTAGCCTTCAATATGAGCAGCAGTGATTCATATACAGTAGTATTATTGGTGTTACTGAATTGTAATTTGTATGAGGAAGGAAAAATATCTCCTTGAGGAGATATTAGAACAATCTCAACTCTAAAGCTAGTATAAGAATAACTGCCATCAAATTCTAGTATCCATACGTTATCAAGAACTATGCTTTCATCAAATTTTATTTTAATTAGAGGGGAGGATTTTTTTGTGCTTGTACTATGTTCTACCAATCCTTTTATTGTTCCATTTAAACCAATTTTTAGGTTTTCATCTTTATAAGTTTCATCATTTAGGATAGGAACATCATCTATAGTCAAAAAGTAATTACCCATACCTAAATACTCAAATAAAATTTGAGCTTCAGCTACTGATGTTTGAGTGACAACATATTTTGCCTCCTTCTTAGGGAGCAATCTCTACATGATGGCTTTGATTGGGATTCTCACTTCAAACAGGTCCATACTTAACTCACCACCAACATCCTTGCAAAAAATTTACCCAAGAAGAATGTTGGATGAGGCTAGGATGTCGGCCATTAGGACTATCATCTTAATTCTCTTATTCAAAAATGTTGTAAATGCAAATTGGGCATCTTTGATTTGTCCCAGTAGTGGCACTTATTTTTTCTCCATGGAGAAACATCTCCCAAATGTCTTGGTTAGTGTGAGACCAAGGGATTTAGTTACTTTGGTGGCCATGACATTGTCAAATGCACCTAAGTCTATGATGGAATTGTTTATTTGGTGTTCATTTATCAGCAGGGAGACATAAAATGGTTATGTCCTCCTAGGAGTAGCAGGAGGAGTAATGACAAGGTTATTCTAGGTGGATGTGTTCTTGGGGGGAATAGGAGTTGCTTTCAAAATTTCTTGTCCTACAGGGATGACTTTATCTTTTACATATTAAACCAACTTATCCAACTACTCAGGGTTGGATTGTAGGAATTCAAATTTAGAAATTTGAATTTTGGTTTTCTTGACATGGTCAATTATATCAAATGTCTAAAATGAATTAAGAACAGGGGAAGGAATTTCATCCTTCTAGTTATTTAGGAGTGTAAGACTGATCTGCAAATTTGAAGTAGAAGGTGCAAGAATGTTTGGGGTACTTACCTTTTTAGGGATCACCAGGTCCTTTGATTGAAAAAGTAGAGTGGTTCCCTGCTTAGTAATTGGAATTTATAGTTGAGATCACTCCTCTATTTTTTCCTTATCAGCTTGTTGTGCTAACTGGTTCTAAGACTAGGTGAATACTTTATATGATCCATCAAACACTTTACCATTACTTCTAGGTTCATCCTAGTAATTTAGGAAACCATTGTTGGAGTCATCAGTTGATTCTTCTTGGTTTTTAGCAAAGAGATCAACATCATCTTCTAGGTTCAACTCTAGCTAGAAGGAGAAATTAGATTCTATTTCAAGATATTTAACTTGTTGTTCCCAAAATGAGCTTTGCTCATTTTTGCAAACGACCCCCTACAAAACTTATCAGTTTCGTCTTGCCTTGTCTTTTTCTGCAAGGGCGGCGAAAATCACCGCCCCTGCACTTTTTCTGCAAGGGCGGCGAAAATCGCCGCCCCTGCACCTTTTTCTGCAAGGGCGGCGAAAATCGCCGCCCCTACACTTTTTCTGCAAGGGCAGCGAAAATCGCCGCCCCTGCACTTCATCATTTTTTGTGCAGGGCATTAATGGCCCTGTGCGCCGGGTGGTTGGGGTTGGTTTTTCAACCTTTATAAACCATTTTGGGCCTCATTTCTTCTCACTGCCTCCTCCTCTCACCATACCTCTTACACCTGAGCGCTCCAAGTGACTTTGCGATGTGCCAACTCGCAGATCCGACTTCGTGGCACGCGCGTCTTCCAGGTAGGGTTTGTTTTTAAGTTTCATTTTTATTTTTCGTTTGTTTTTGCTTTTTCTTCCTCGCGGCCTTGAAATGGCGGCATTTCCTTGCCGCCATTCCGCCCCTGCTTTCCTCAAGCAAGGACGGCATTTCTTTGCCGCTGTGCTCTCTTTTTGCAAGGGCGGCGATTTTCACCGCCCCTGCTCTCTTCTTGCAAGGGCGGCGATTTTTGCTGCCCCTGCTCTCTTCTTGCAAGGGCGACGATTTTCGCCGCCCCTGCTCTCTTCTTGCAAGGGCAGCGATTTTTGCCGCCCCTGTTCTCTTTTCGCCCCTGCTCTTTTTCTTCTTTTTTTTTAACTCCTAGATTTTTTTTTTCGGGGTTGTCCTTTTCAAGCTTTTCTTCCTCGTTTTCTGTCTCTTAACCCATCCTGACCTATTTAAGTGACCTCCTATAGCCTTTGTCACTTAAATTGCTCTCCCCATCTCTCACTCTCCTTTTGACTATGGCTACAGCTTCTTCAGCAAGCTCCTGCATGCCTGCCCCCATTCAAACGAGATCGTCTCCTATGATGGAAGCATCTCCTTCAAAGGCCAAGAAGATGAAATACAGATACCAGGGCGTCTTCCCGCTCACAGCGATTACCTCAAATGTCGACGACATTCGAGACACTGAGATCGGCCACGTAGATATGGCTGAATTCCTGGTACGAACCAAAGCGACCAATCCCAGCACTGGGATAATGAGGATTATCGAGAGTAACATCCACCTGGTGGCCGCCTTCCCAGTAGCAGCTCATCATGCAAAATTCATCCTTCAATGCGCGCACTTCTATGACAAAGAGACCAGATCAGTCTCAGATGCCAGTGGTAGCATGATCATTCGGTTGGACCCTGAATTTATCGATAAAGTCTTTTTATGTCCGCCAGCCACCGAAGTGACCCAGATCGACTTCGAGAATGCGCAGAGGGAATATGACAAAGACCCCGAGAGGGCAAAGAGGGTCATAAACCATAAGTGGTTAAAAACCCCAAGGACCAGCCTATCCAAATGGCTGAAAAGCTTCCCCAGAAGCGACTTCATTGAAGAAGTTGGTGACTTAATCACCCTTCTCAGCAGAGTACGGGGCCTCCCGTCTTCTTCGTAATTCCATGAATGGATGTACCCATTCATAAAGATCATTCTACAAGGCAAATAGGTCATCTTCTGGGGAGAACAGATCAGCAACGCTATTCACGAGCAGCTGACTAGGGTACAAACCTCCTTCAAATTCTACATGACCTTGTACCTGGTCTACATAGCTGCTGCCATGCGATCTTTCCCGGGCCTAACCACAGAGGGGGATAGGAAGACCACCCCGATCTATTCATACTATCCGTAGCTGACACTTCAGGGCTCGACACGTCATTTCAGGCGAGTGAATGACGCATTCTTTGCCATATTTCTATGTCTTTTTGATCCTCAACTGGAGTAGAAGAGGATGTCAGACGAGGCTTGGACAGTAGTGAACAGTTTTGGCTGCATGTTCCTCCAGTTCTCTACATTTTCTTATCTACGGGTGGGTTTCTTCCAAGGATACCCTTATATGCTCCCCAGATTCCCTTCAGATAGGTTGGTTCTAATGGAGCTTTGCCGACAACTGGCCGTCGTACACTCAAAATAGATGGAGCTTAAGAGACCTGGTTTCAAGTTTCCTATCCAGATTGGCAGATTTTCCATTGCTACATTAACTAGAGCCAAGGTTATGGAAACAGAGATGCAGATGGTTACCATCAAACCTTTCAAAAGACGGGAAAAATTTGATTACAGAGGAGTTAGGGAGACGATTCAAAGGAAGACTCAGTTTCACGAGCCTATGATTGAGGACATCTGGGTAGATATAAGGACAGCCGAAGAGATAAGAAAGATGGACTATTGCCGCCTCATGCTAGATCAAATAGAGTACCTCGGGCTTGCAGAGATCCCTTCAGGATTGATTGACGATGGAAATATAGTGAACAGCAGATATCTGACAGAGGTCGCTGGTTCTCCTCTTCCTCCGATCAACTGGTCTCAAAAAGAGCTGACTTCTCTAAGGAAGAGATTTGAACCAGTATTGGCTAACACCAATAGTTGGTTGGCAGCAAATGGAATCACCCTTAAAGAATTCATTACAGGGTCGGAGGCTGAATATCAAGCAGAGATGAAGAGAAAGGCAGAAAGCCGAACCAAGAACAAAGAC
Organism: Torreya grandis; assembly: GCA_037957365.1. NCBI lineage: Eukaryota > Viridiplantae > Streptophyta > Pinopsida > Cupressales > Taxaceae > Torreya > Torreya grandis. The sequence goes on along the minus strand of JARHVA010010296.1, from coordinate 102,946 downwards.
GATGTCCCTTCATCTTCTAGACCTCACAAGCCTAGGATCGTCTTTGTATCCAAGAAACCTAGGTCAGAACAAAAACCTGAAGTAACAGTCGAAGGAACCACAGAACGAAGTCCCGGGATACAGGCAGCTCAACCGATAGGGTCAACAGAACAACTTTCAGAACGACCAGGTGTTGGGTCTCCAACTCCAATGGAGCATGTGCGGCCGATCCAGGGTTCCTCTCCTCCTCATCAATCTCCTTCGGTGCCCACTTCCCCTATCTCTCCCATAAGCGTTCCATCTTCCGGTGCTACTTCTCCTTCCAAGGTGGTTTTTGGTGATCCAGAAGATCCTTCAGCAGGTTCCCCTCGCTCTTTTGCATCCATTCCAAGTTTATCATCTCCATCTTTCAACCTGCCATCAAGCCCAGTGCCTAATCCTGAATCAACAGTTGACACAGTCTCACCGGTCACTCCAACTACCACTACTATCACCACTAGTAGCGTGGAGGCCGCTACCGTGACACCAGCAGAAGCAACTATTGTTACAACAGGAACTTCTCTCCCACCGTGGATGTCTACTTTCACACCAAAGAGAAAGAAAAGGGCCATCTCCCCAGAAGAATTCAATTTCGGCAAGATTGTGCCAGCCAGAACAAAGGCTCCCAAGAAACCAAAGATCCTTTCCAAGTTGGTCGAGGAAAAGGGGCAAAAATTTCTGGAAATTGCCAAACCCCCACAGGACGCAACCCTTGAAGGTTTTGAAATGAGCAGTTATTCCTTTTCTCATGTTGAACTAGGCAAGGTTACACACGAAGGTGCAAAGAGTGATCTTCAGTCAGCAATGGACATTATGGTCCAAAAATTTGATAAAGAAAAAGAGATGAAAGATTTTTATAAAGCCAAGGCTGAGTAGTTAACAGCAGTAATCAGGAGATTCACCATCCCACCTGAGGCAGCAACTCCAGAGGCCTTTTCAGTGGATGATTTCGTTATTCAGAAAGCTGAAAAGACTTATTTAAGGGGAAAAGTAATGGAGGAATATATTTACCGAATACACAATCAAGGAATCTCTCTACTGTTTGAGGTTGCAGAAAGGACAGGGAAAATGAAGAGATTGAAGGCTCAAGTAGACAGTTTTGTTTCTCTCACCTCTCAAGAGATTAATGGCTTGGAGAAAGATCTCGGGAGATGGAAGGAAATGGAAGGTCTAAAAAAGAGTATCCTCATATCTATCAGAGTTATCCCCAACAAGGATTCATATGTTGAGGTCAAAGAGATGATGATTTTCAGGATCCAGGTACTCAAAGATCTAATTGATGATCTCAAAGCTTTTAAAGAAGCTAGTGATAAAAGTGACCTGAGCTTGTTGAACAAATTAGAAGAGTTACCCTGTGACTTGACCTCTAAGGATCATCAGTTCCTTCCAGCAGATGAAATGATTCAGAATTTTGAAGGGATGATCCATAAGGATTTCAAAGGAGCGTCTTTTTCAATAACTTCGGTTGATAGCATTCTGGATGCTCAGTTGACTCTGGAAAATTTAAGATCCAGGTTAACTGGCCACTATAAAGCCATCACAGCATTAAAAGACGCATTGATCAGAGCAAGGGTCGTCTCCAACCACGCAGTTGCACCGGATAGCATCGGGATCCAGGCATCAATCACCATGTACGATGCTCATCTGAAGAAGTCTAGTGGCAAGAATTAACACTTTCTCTCTTTCTTCTTCTATCCTTATGCATTTCTATTTTCTACAGAATGCATGTAATTTTGTAAAATGTAATTACGAATAAAATATTTTTGAAAATATCTAAAAGTCAAAGATGAGTCATCTTTGACCAAGATATTTTGTATATTTTATTATTTTGTTTTTGAGGATTTTCTCCCTATAAAAAGTGGAGACCTCATTTGTGTATGGATCTTGGAAAAATAGAGAGCAAACACTCTGCTAAAATTGAAGCAACTTTTGAGACTTTGTGCTCAGATTTATAAATCAAATTTTGTCAAATGAATGAGAAGCAAGTGATTTCAGACTTTGTGTTGAAGTTATCTGTGTCATCTAGGAAATATTTTCTTATGTACTCTTTCCTGATAACCTCTTATTTATCTGACTTAATAAGCAAAGTGAATGTGTTGATATTATCTAAGGGCACTTTTTGAGGGTAGAAGATAGACTTTGTGCTACTTTTACTTTTGAGATTCTTTTATCTTTTGTAGTTTCAGGTGAAGACTTTGTGCTTCCCTTCATTCTACGGTTATACTTGTTCCAGCTCTGTGGAGAAGCTACGGAAGACTTTGCGCTTGCGTGAGCGTTCTTGTGACTTTGTTACTTTAGGTAATCCCTTGCTCTTCGTTTGATACCATTCCTGAAAGAAGAGGAGTGTTGTTAGCTTTAGACCAGGGATTTTCCTCTTTCATCCTACATACATTACTTCTGAAAGAAGAGAAGTAGATGCTGTTTTACCCCCCCCCCATGTGTTATTTTCTGCTTAAATATATATATATATGCTTATAGCACACAAATACTGATAGGGAACCTCCCCTTGATGAGAGGAGAGATTCATCTCGTCTAGATCTGGTAAACCCATACTATTCATAGTGTAAATCTCCCTTATACTGTGGCTGATATCCCCATTTTACCATCAGTTAGTTGATGACAAAATATTCACCCAACACAACTATTGAATTGGTTGGAGGTGCTTCAATGGCAAGTTTCCCCTATAGAGGAGGAAGATGATTTAGCTACCCTTGATTCTTGGCAGCATTGCCTTGGTGTGACTGATTTAGAAAAGTCCTCCTTGGTATATCTCAATATGAAGGAGGAGTAGACATTCTTTATGTCATTTGATTTCTAAGAGCTAGGAACTCATTTTCCAGCTTTTGCACCATAAGATTAGTGGTGCCTATAGATGGAGATTTAGAGAATGAAGAAGATTTACCTCTATTAATATCTCTCCTTATCTTCCCCACTAATATGAGATCATCTTCCACCTCAGTAGCCAAATCTTGAGCTATAGCAAGGTATATGTGGCCATCATGTCTCAATAATAAATTCACTTTAGGAAGCTGAGAGTCGATGAAGAAACATTTGAGATTCTCAATTGTTGGCTGAGCAATTATAGGAATCTTGTTCCTCAACTTGTCAAAATTGGATATGAAATATCTCATAGGTTCATGAGGTTCCTTCTTCATTTGTTTGAGCTAGGCCAGCAAGGCATGTGCATCTTCTATAGGCTTAAACCTCACTTCAAAATTGGCTTTGAGGGTGTTTCATTTATTCACCATCTAGGCCTGTAGATGATAGAACCAGTTTAAAGTAGCACCTTGTAATTTATCTATGAATAGCCTAAAAACTACATCTTCATACTCCACACCTATCATGCCATAGGCTATGCTAAAAGCTATAATATGTTCATTAGGATGAACTCTCCCATCACCATAGAACTTGGGTAAATTCTTCTTAGAACTACAAGGCAGTTCATATAAAGGTGGAGTTAAATTGAGTGGGCCAAAAGAATTACCCTAAGGGCCTTGATATACCATGATTTGACTACCTAAGGGATGGATAACAAATGTTTGAAGGGTATGTATTGACAAATATATGTTAACAATAGAAATGGATGCTTTGCTTGGTAATGGAGACCTAACTTTTATAGGAGGAAAACTTTTGGTTCACTAAAGGTGAGATGGAGAACAAAATAGGTCAAAATCACTGTGTTTTACCAACTCGAATACAGGGTCAACAATCCCTTTAGCTCTCTAGCTTCGAGTATACTATGGATCTACCAGAGTGTAAAACTAAAATGGATAAGGATAAGAACTACTTCAATATGAAGTTTGAGGCTTCAAAATATGCATTCTTCCCCAGTGGAGTCACCAAAAACTATTGGGTGAATATTTTTTCACCAGCTAACTAATGGGCAAAATAGGTGTTTCAACCACAACATAAGGAGATTTATCAGCCATGTGTGTAGGTCGACCACATCAAAAGGGGACAAATCTCTCCTCTCATCAAGGGGAGGTTATTTATAAATATGAGGTATTATTATACTATATATATAAGCAAAAAATAACACTCAGGGGTAGGATAACACCATCCATCTCTCTTTTTTTAGAGATGATGTTCACAGGCAAAGGAGAAATCCTAAGTGATTGTTGGAAGTACTTCTCTTTTTTTAGAAGTAATACTCAGTCAACAACTAAATTCCTTCCTAGGTAGTAAAAGTAACCACAAGAAACCCATGAAAGCACAAAGTCTTTCATTTCTTCCCTTACTAAAATAGGGCATAGTAACACAACAAAATGAAGTGTAGCAAAAAGTCTCCACCTCAACTGCCAAAGAGTGAAATATATGAAGGACAATGGGGACACAAAGTCATCCCAAGATATTTTACAAATAAACAGAAAAACAAACATGCTAAAGATAATTTTAGTAGCACAAAGTCTCCCATAGTTGGCTTCAAGACACCTTTTAGATTACTTCCACTAGTTTTACTTATTTAATTAAATGGATAAGATGATATTCAAGAAATAGAACATAAAAGCAATCCCCTAAACAACACAAGTTATCTCAGTGTAAAGTCTAAAAGGTCACTTGCTTTCTCATTTAAATAAAGAAATATGATTAACAATCTAAGCTCAAAATCTCAAGAAATGCCTTTTAATCTGGGTAGAGTTTTGCTTCTATAACTGAGAGATCTTTATTTCATAAAATAAGAGATTACAATATATAGTACTCCAAGAAAGACTTGGGCACTTTATTTCATGGAATGGCCCATGCTGCATTTAATGCCTTGAATGCATTTTCAATTTTATCAAGGGGCCATGCTAGAATAGGGCATCAGCCTTAACTGTGGTGTGTCAATTCATCTCAAATTTATCCTCTAAAGTATAGGCCACCTGGTACTCTTCCTAATATTTGTGTAGCTATCCACTTTGCCTTTACTCGATGGAGAAAAATAGGTTGCATCCTTGAGTGGTCGCACTAATTAATGTCCACCTAGTGGACTATTTTAGCTACTGGAATAATTTTTACACAAATATTTCTATTCTTTCCATCTTTTTCCCTCTTTTCTTAGCACATTTTATCTCTTCCTCGTGATCTGAGCTCTCAGGCTATCTCTTCCCTATTTTTTGGCTCTTTCAGCTTCTTCTTCAGCTGGTCACTAAGTTTGTTTTAAGGTTCTGTGCCATATTTGAAAATAAATAGGCATTTTATTACCTTGAGTTTGGCATCCATGGGGATGTCACTGGTCATTGGTCTCTTAAACCACATTTAACCTTGAACCTTTGAAACATGAGAGTGCATTGGTTTAATGGTTCAACAATTTGGGTGGTCCTATCAGCTCCTTGGTTAAATTAGTTGAACCATCTCTCCAAACTTGTCTCTAGAATATTTCACTTACTTTCTTTACTTGAAGCTTCCTTGTGAACTTTGAACTTCTTGAAATGGTTGAATTCTTTGAACCATTTGAACTTATGAACCATTTCAGTTCAAAGTTCAACAATTCATTCTCTTTCTGTGAATCCTTTTATTCTCTAAGTCTCTCAAACTTTATTGAAATTATTGAACCTTTGAAATTTGAAATATTTTAGTTCAAGGTTAAATATTTAAATGATCCAATCTTTATTCTTTGAATTCTTCTTTTCTTTAAGTCTGCCAAGCTTATTGAACTTTAGAACTTGTCAAAGTCTTCAAACTCATTGAACTCTTTGAAGTAGTTGAACTTCTTTGAACTCATTGAGCACTTAACTCTTTTTGAACCTTTGAACTCATTGAACCTTTGAAGTGTTCAATGGTTCAATGGTTCAAGGATTCATTTCATTTGTTTGAAGCCCATTGCTAAGTCTTTTGATTGAACCTCGGTGTTGAACCAACCTTGAAAATGCCCAAGTGTTGGAACTTCTTTTTGAGAAAGCCTGCCTATTGAAACTATGAGTTTTTTAGCTTAGAAGACTTGAATAATTAAGGAATTTGAATACTCAGAATAGTTTTTGAGAACGGAAGAGAGAATTGTGGTCTACATGACCAAAATAGTTGATATGTTGTCCCAAAAACAAGTGACAAATATTGGGAACAACAAGATGATAGCCCAAGTGATATAGTATGTAGTATTTATAGGCCTAGAGGGTGAAAATTTTGAAAAAATGACTATATTTTGACCCCTCTAGGTAAAAACAAGTCATTTTATACCCTATCTATAGTAAATTTGGAGCACTGATATTTACATCTGAGTGAGCTAAGAAAACTAGACAATATCTCACACCACTATCATCATGGGGAGTACATGAGATAGTATGAGTTATCAATTAGGATCAGAGCATTGGTAGGTATCTTTCTGGTTTCAAAATTTTTCATTCATTACATTTATTATGAGTAGGAAGTGGTAGTTGGGGTAAACCTACCATTTTCCCAATCTGCAAAATGGTGAGTTCACCTATGAAAATGGTGGGAATGCCATGTGATCATCAATATAACTGACCTTTCGATGATATCATGGGTAAAAACTATGATATTTTCAAGACAATGGTAAACTCACATTTTTGGGTGAATTTTTTGCTATCAAATGACAATTTTCCTAAGATCGGTGGGATGGCCCTACCAAACAGTGAGAATGACTTGTTAAATGGTGGATTTGTGATAATCAATGGGATCAACCTAAAAAATAGATATAATGACATACTAAATGGTTGTATTTCAAAAATTATGGTGAGAATGATATAAGAAAGTATAGCATGGCCTTGAAGAGATTAATCTAGGCATAAAAGTAGAAGGAGAGAGATAGAGACACATAGAGGATTAGTGTAGGCCTCAAAATTAAAAGAATATGATTGAAATACAATTTAAATAATTCATTATGTTTAATTTTTAGGAGTTATTAATGGATATCATGTCATGGGATAAATTATTTTGAGTACTATGATGATAGGGGCTAATGACAGATGAGCTCATGGGCATCCTGATAGAGGTGGACCTCTATCACCTAGCATGACTACTAGTGATCCATACATATAACATGTATTTTAAGTGTTAATAGAGAGATGGCACCCTAAGAATTATACCTTTCATCTGATTATTGGGGAGGAAATTATGACACTAAAGGATGTGCATTAGATTATGCAAGTACCTATGTGAGGACCCAGGCTGACTTGGATGAGGGTAGGGCAACAAGCTATAATAGATTATGTAGTAAGAGCTATGGAGTAAGATATTATGGATGAGTATATATACATGGATTCACTAGAGGATTTGTCTTGGGATTTAGAGGGTGGAGTAAGATAGGGCATAGTCTCCCCCCCTGAGCTAGTGGTTTTGATAGCTATTGTTAATGGCCTTCACCTACCTGACAAGAACAGTTAGTTCTTTCACTTGGGGCTGATCGATGTTATATTATAGATGTTTGATCATCTAACATGGTTTGAATGGGCACCTATGATTTTAGAAAAAAATTAAAATGATCTATAGATGATTACATATATGGGAGTGTACAACTAGGTGACAACACATTATTATAGGTATGGGCATGAGAGCATATCACAATCACAAAACCCATGGGGATGAGATATCATAGAATCCTATGGCTTTGTGATGGTACCCAATAGGACTAGGGATATAGGGATGCTTGGAATACCTAATTGTTATGACTTTAATCAATACCCTTGAAAATAGTTATTCATGATCCCTTTGACTAAGCCAAAATATTGGGATAACCCTAGGCTTTGGGTCACCTATAGTGGGAATAAACTTCTAGAGAAGGCTGTATTCCACTTGATGGATCACCTAAACTAATACTACTATCAGGAAAAGGGTTGGAAAGGGGAAAAGGGCTTAGAAGAAAGTTAACTAGGTGATTCACCAAATAAAAATGGGAAACTCCCATAAGATTGAACCCAAACTAGATCAATATAAGATAATGTTATCTCATACAACCTCATAGACTAGATGATTGTGTAACTGTTTCATGGACTAGGTTTAGGTAGAAAACTAATCCAAACCCAAAATAGCTTTAAATCACCTTAAACAAGGTCAAAAACAAGGATAAAGGATGAGTAAGATTCTCCTTCACATTATGCCATCATGCACAACTCACTCAACACAAATTTAAGGAAAGAGATAGGTAAAGAAAGTATTTTGTTACATCAAGAGGTAGTTCTTAAAAATTCTTCATAGGGTTTTTCCTAATCAAGATGAGCGTATTTTTCAATATCTCAAAGAGTCCCCTAATACTCCTAAAAAAGAGAATTCTTTTACAAATGATAAAGAATGGGTAATATAGAGAAAGGGAGAAGAGAGAAGAGGGAGAACATTAACCAAGAACAATTAATGAGTTATCACCACCTTTCAATGAATTCTCCATATTTTGATTAAATAAGAGCTAATAAATCATAGACAAGATAGCCTTCATTTTTCCTAATAGCCTTCAAATAATTTCATTGATTAAGTAGCACACTATAGGATAAGAGTTTACCAAAGGTGATGAATCATGATCCTGCTATGGAGAGAAATACTTAGGTACCCTAAAAATATATTAAATTCTCCAACTACTTTCTCCAACTACCAAATATCCATCTTGGGACTTTACGCCATCTTCCACTTGATTTGTTCATGAGGACAAAATCCTTATATCTTGAATATGACAAAGCCATGTCCATGTCTACTTTTGAGTGGTGGTAGGTACTTGTTTATCAAGGATCTAGCTATATTGAATATGATACACTTATTTATAACCATTCATATATATCATTATTTAAACATTTGTGCATAGGTTTACTATATATGATAATCAATCCTATTTATTGGTTTTCATATACCTATAATATCAATGGAAAACCTACAAGCCACATAGCTTCTATTTTGAATTATATTAGGTTTTAACAAACCTATTCTACCTTTGAACCCTAAGGGAAATGAGAATTTATTATCTTCACATATCTTCTTTAAAGAGAAATATCATAGTCATTAAATAATTCTACAACCCCAAAAGATGGGATATGTAAGTTTTAAATCTTCAAACCAAAGGTTAGAGTATGATTTAATGGGAACAATATTCATCATAACCATCCTGAATATATCACTATGTCTTCTACTTAATGGTGCTTGACTGATCTCTAATAGTGATATATCCCTTTGAGATATTTTCTCTAGTTTGAAATGAGTTAAATTTTATCTCCATTTGAAGTCCTTAGCTTTCAAATTTTGATATTGATCGTTGATCTCAATCTAGGCTTCTTGTACTATGCCATATGTTAGCTTTGTATTCATCCCATATTATCTTGATGACTCTTTAACCTCTCACCCACCATCAATCTCCCTTTATACATATGGATCACATACCATTTATTTACTTGATAGTTGTCATGGTCATGACACTTGGTAGCTTCTCATTTGTCTTCAATAATCACTAAATTTTTGACATCTTCTTCAAAATTGATCTGCTTTTCTATGATCGATAATTGATCATCAATATGCTTCGATCCACTTGATTTTTTAGTCAATGCACACCATTAGATCTTCATTTATGAACCCAAGATCTTGACACTTTTTATATCCACATTTAATCTTAGGATACATTGGCCTTTTGATTTCAAACTCACCATTGATCTTTGATGTATGATAAAACATGCATCATTAGATATCCAAGACCCACTAACTCATTAGATTGCCATTCATTATGTTGGGTGAATATTTTGTCGATCAGCTAACTAATGAGAAAAATAGGTCTCTTCAACCACAACATAGGGAAATTGGTTGGCCAAATGTGTAGGTTTACTACATCAAAAGGGGACAAATCTCTCCTCTCATCAAGGGGAGGTTCCTTGTAGATATACAAGAGCTATATACTATATATATATAAACAGAAAATAACACTCAAGGGTAGGATAAACCATCTATCTCTCTCTTTTTGTAGAGATGATGTTCACAAATCAAAGGAGAAATCTTGATGAAATGATAGAAGACACTCCTCTTCTTTCAGAAGTGTTGTCCAACAGACAAAAGGAACCTTTTAGGTGGTGACAAGTAACTGCAATAGGATGCAGTAACACAATAGGATGAAATGTAGCACAAAGTTTCCACCTCAACTACCCAAGAGTGAAATACAAAGGATAATGAGGGTACAAAGTTATCCTAAGGTCCTTTACATAAAAATAGAATATGAAGGAAAATGATGGCACAAAATCATCCAAGATCCTTTACACATGAGTATAAAAATAGACAAACTAAGGACAATTATGGCAGCACAAAGTCTCTCCACAACTAGCTTTAGAACACGTTCCTGATCACTTTCACTAATTTTGCTTATTTAATCAAATGGACAAAAAATGTATTAAGGAAATAGACATAAGAATAATTTCCCCAACAACCAAGCTATTCCAGCACAAAGTCCAAAATTCACTTGTTTTCTTATTCAAATAATGAAATATGATCAACAATCTGAGCTCAAAGTCTCAATAATGTCTTTCAATTTGGGTAGAGTTTCATTTTTAATTATAAAGAGAGAGATCCCAAAACAATAAGAGAAAGTCTAATATATAGTGCTCCAAGAAAGACTTGGGCACTTTGTTTCACAAAAAATGTGTTATGATGCATTCAATGCCTTTAATGCATTTTAAATTATTTCCATGGGCTATGATGGAATCAAATGTCAGTCTTTAATATGGGCTACCTAATGTGTTTCCTGATGTGTGTGCAACTATTTGCTTTACTCAATGAAGAAAAATGGGCCATGCCATTGAATGTTCATGCTCTTCCTATGTCCACATGGTGGGCTGCTTTACTTTCTAGAAACATATCTTATGCATAGATATTTCTAATCTTTCTCCATCATTCCCCCTTTCCTTGCTATATTTCATCCTTATCTGTGTGATCTAAGCTCTTGGGATATCTCTTTTGGTCTTGCTGGCCCCTTACAGTCTTCCATCAGCAATTTTACCCTTTGGCATTTTGGCCTTTTGCATTTAGATCTATGTTCTAGCTTTCAAAGATCAATGACTATTTCATTTCTATGAATTTGACATCTTCAAGCATGTTATTGTTGGGAAACCAATGGCTAGTTTGTTGCATTGAATTTGACAGCTATAGGGACGTCACTAGACATTTGAATCCCAATGGCTAGTTCACAGTGTTTAAATTTGACATCTGTGGGCCCATCAATCTCTTTGGTAATTCCTTTGGCATTCTTGTTTTGTCCTTCCTAGAGGGGACCTACCCTTCAGAGTCTTGAGAAACATTTGCTTTGGTTGGCAAGAGCCCCCCTGCAAGGGTTCCTACCCTTTGGGTAGTCTTTGGATGGCCTTTAGGTTTCTTTCTTCAGTGGGATTTATCCTTTGGGCTTTTCCTTCAGACAAAAGTCTAAAGGAATTATTCCTTGCCTTCCTTCATTCTTTCTTCCCATTGGGCCTTTGTTTTTCTTCAGTGGACTTTTGATTTTCGTCGGGCTTATTTCCTTTAAACAAAATTCTAAAGGAATTCCTTCAAAAATTTTGTCTAAAGGAATTGTTCCTTTACAACTTTGCCATGGGAAATTTTCTAAAGGAATTCCCTTGCTGGCTTGGCCTTTGAATTGGTCCACTTGCTCCCCACCTTCCCTCTCTGCAAGGGTTGTTTGAGCTCCAAAGTTGCCTTTCAAATTTTTGCAATGGTCTGCTTTGGTTTCCAAGTTCCCTCCACAAGGGCACTTGTCCTTCGGGCTCTTGGAAGACCCCTTTGAACTTCTCGATTGAAAAAATGACTAAGTGTTGAACCTGTTTCTTTCCTATAGAGTCTGTAGAAACCAACCTATAGAGTCCATAGAAATAAGTTCATAGATATAGGGGAGTCTGTAAAAGTGAGAAACTAGCCTACAGAGTCTATAGTTTTGTGGTTTTGAGGGTCCATAGATTTGAGTCTACCTACAGAGTCCATAGAAACCAAGTCCATAGTTTTCTCTAACTTTGAAAGAGTCCATAGAAATCTAGCTAGTAGAGTTTTTTAGAAACCATATGTGAAGTCCATAGTTTCACCCTACAGAGTTTTTAGAAATGAGTTCACAAAACTGGGGGAGTCCATAGATTTGAGTCTATAAAACTGGCAGAGTCTATAAAAATGGGCATGCAGAGTCTGTAGAAATGGGCCTGTAGAGTCTGTAGAAATGGGCCTTAGAACTTAACCTATAGATTCCATAAATTCAAACTTGCAGAGTCCGTAAAACTTGAAAAATCTTGAAAAATGGAGAATTTGAATGCCTAGAACAATTTTTGAGAAGGGGAAAGAGGATTTTCATTTATTAGACCAAAATAGTTGAAAAATAGTTTAAATGTTGTCCCAAAAATGACTAATATTTTTGGGGAACAACAGCTAGCTCCAGTTGGGGAACTTCCTTTAGTTGAAAACTTGGAACAACTAAGGGGAGTAGAAACCAAAATCTCCAGTGCCTTGAAGTATGCCATTGGGCTATGGAGTCATGCTACCTAAAAAGAAATGTGACAAAAACAAAAATGAAAGCATAAAAATAGAACTAAAGACTATATAAATATACATATGTACAAGTTGATCTTATTTGGTACTTCACAAATTGAAGTGTTTCAGATGTTGCCCACTGTGAGGTAATGAAAAGGGTGTACCATCTTGATATTTCAGCAAGAAACTATTTCTACCATTGAGTTGATGAATATTAAATAGGCCCTTCGAAAGGGAGTCAAACCTCCCATGCATCCCCTTTAGTTCTTTTCTCTTGTCCCACAACAAGACTTGATCTCTAACCTAAAAATCATGGGTTTTTGCCTTTTGGTCAAAGGGATTCTTTACCAGACTTTGATCGACAATAATTCAGTCCACCACCATAATTCTCTACTCATCTAGCTCAGTCTAGCACATGATCCTTTTATCAAGGGGGTTTTCATATGTCTAATCTTCAATTGCCTTAGCCAATTTTAATGTTGGCAATTCTAAGGTGATTGGTATCTCAGCATTGATACCATAAAGAAGTTGGAAAGGAGACATACCAATTACCCTCTTTGGTGTGATTCTATCTACCCATAGAGCATCAAGCAATTTTTTATGCCATGTACTTTGGTTGTCATCCTCCAGCTTTTTAATGATAGTCACTAGGTTTTTATTGCTTGATTCAGCTTGTCCATTCCCTTGTGGAAAGTAATCAGAAGAGTGGGAGAGAGTAATACCATAGTAGAAATAGAATTGTGTAATCTCCTGGGAAGTGAAACAAGTTACATTATTAGTAACAATCTTGGTTGGGACCCCAAACATGGAAATGATATTCTTCTTGAGAAAATAGCACACTACTTATGAAGTAGCATATTTGGTTGGGATTGCTTCCACCCACTTGGTGAAGTAGTCAGTTGATGTAAGGACATAATCATGTCCAAAACTTGAAGATGAGTTTACAGCTCTAATAAAATCAATTCCCCATTACTCGAATGGTTCCTCTATGACCACTAGCTTGAGAGGCAAGGCAGCTAACTTGGGTCTCCCAACAAACTACTGGCATAGTTCACATTTCCTTACCCACTTATATGCATCTTGGAAAATAGTTGGCCATTAATACGTGGCTCACAAAATTTTATGGGCAGTCACAGGAGCAAAAAAATGTCCTCCATAAGCTAGATTGTGGAAGGATTTCAAAAGTTGGCTTTGCTACTCCTTGTCTACACAGTGAAGGAACACTCCATCAAGGTTCCTCTTGTACAGGCCATTGTCCCAAAAGACAAAATTGGTATCTTTCAACTTGATAGTCCTCCTTTCTTTGTAAGATATGTGAGCAAGACACTCACCATAAGTAAGGAAATGAGCAATATCTGAATACCACTCATTTGTGATGGAGACAAAGAGGACTGTTGGTGTGTTTTTCACCTCTTCTTCTTCATGCTCTATTTATTGTGGTTTGTTATTAGCAATTAATTAGCATAGGCCTTTTCCTAGTACCATATTTTTTGGATTGATGACTAGATCAAACTATTGGATCTTTACAATCTAATTGCCTCTTTTCATCCCAAACTCATGCTGAGTTAGTATGGATTTGACCGTGGTATTAGGAACTAAGGTAATAGTGTGAGAATTCAAGATGTAGAAGTAGAAATGCTTGACTGTCTTCACTACTACATAAGCATACTTCTCCATGTTCAAATACTTCAGCTCATGAGCTTTGATGGGGTAGCTGATGAAAGAAATGGGAGATTCCATACCTTATTTATTCTATTGAATTAAAATTGCTAAAAGCTTGTGTTGAGAAGCATAACTATATATGATGAACTCTTTGTTATAGTCTGGACAAATCAAAATTGGGGTGTGGGCAATGGTAGTCTTGATATCCTCAAATGTTGACTTGCCTTCTTCAATCTAGCTGAAGGTGGCCTTCCCCTTCATCATGTTCACAATGTGTCGAGTCTTCTCTACAAACTTAGGGATGAATTTTCATAAGAAATTCACTTTTCTGAAGAAAGAGTGAACATAAGTCTTACTTGTAGGTAAGGTAAGCTCTTGGATAGACTTGACTCTGTCTGAGTTAATATTTATGCCTCCTTCAGACACAATGTGTATAAGAAGTTTTCCCTCTATTAATCCAAAAATAGATTTCTTGGGGTTTAAGGAAATGCCATTTTGGTGACAGCGCTCTAGCACTTGTTGCAAGTGGCGTATATGATCCAGGTGATGCTTAGAAAAAATGGTCAAGTCATCAAGATAAACTATAATGAACTTACCCATTTCATCTTTGAAATCAAGGTCCATTACTCTCTAAAAGGTGGTGCCAGCATTTATCAAGTCAAAATGAAATAAGCAAGCATGCCCCAAGGTATGGCGAAGGCAGTCTTGTGTTGGTCTACTTCACCAACTTCAACCTGATTATATCCTGAGAAGCCATCTAGCATTGATAACATCCTTAAACTAGTCACTATCTGAAGCACTGGATCCATGATGGGCAAAGGGTAGTTATCCTTTAAAGATGACCGATTCAGATTCTTGAAATCCACACAGATGCAAATTTTGCCATTCTTCTTCCTTATAGGGACTATGTTGGCAATCCATGTGGAATGATGGATTGGGAAAATGATTCTAGCATTCAACATTTTGTGTATCTTAGATAGAATAGTACCTGATAACTAGATTATACTGATGGGATTTCTACTTGTAAGGCATTGAGTCAGCCTTGAGAGGAATGTCATGGCATATTTCATCAGGCCTGAGAGACTTTAGGTCATCATAGGAGTATGCTAAGATGTCCATGTATTGGATAAGACAAGTAGTGAACTTGAATCTCTCTTTGGGAGTGCAACATTTACCAATGATAACCATCCTAGGACTTTCCTTGGTAGCCAAATTTATCTAATCAAACCCTTGAGGGGAGCTTGAATCTATTTGCTACTGTTTGATGAACCTATCATTCTTGTCAAATAGCTTTTTGAGAGAAACTTATCCTTTGGGAATTTTATTCCCTTTTAGCTACAAGAATTCTTTACCTATGTTTGAATTCATTTTAGGAGCTGGTTCACACTTCTGAGGTTTATTGCCTTCAAAATGTAGCCGTTCAAAACTGTCTTTTTTTAATAAGAAGGCAATGATTTAGTTATCACTGTTAAACACTTGCCAATGGATATAATTTCAAGCACACTCGGTCAAAAGGCCAATTCAATAGTGTAATTATTTCCTTTGAAGTCTAAGTGAGTAACTAAGAGAGTTGGTGAAATAGCCAGTGCATTAGCTCAGTCATTGAATTCCTTAGGTATGGTAGAGATGTTGAAAGCATCAAATCTTTCAATTTGATCCTAGATTAGATTGTTTTAGTGGCATAATCTCTCATTTTTGGTTTGATATAGGTTCCTTACCTAACAAACCACTAGTTTAGTATCTCCTTTGGCATGGAGTTTGATGCCTTTATCTCGAGTAGCCTTCAATCTAAGCAATAGAGATTCGTACTCAGCTATGTTGTTGGTGTTGCTAAATTACAACTTGTATGAAGAAGGAAAAATATCTCTTTGAGGAGATATTAACACAATTCCAGCTCTTGAGCTAGTAAAAGAATTACTGCCATCGACTTTCAAGATCCAAACATCATTAGAAACTGATCTTTCTTTAGATTTCTCCTTGCTTGGAAGGAGGAATTCTTCTATGCTTGCATTGTGCTCTCTCACATCTTCTGCTATTTCATTTGAGTTGATTCTTGGATCATCACCTTCAAGACTTTTATCTACTAAAACATGAATATCTTCTGTGGTTAAGAAGTAATTACCCATGCCTGAAGATTCAAATAGAATTTGAGCTTCAAGAGCTAATGTCTGAGTGACAACATATTTTGATTTCTTTTCAGGAAGTAGCCTATGCATGATGCCTTTGATAGGGATGCTTGATTTAAATAGGTCCATGCTCAATTCACCACCAACATCCTTGCAAAAATTTCACCCAAGTAGGATGCCATAGGGTGTTGGGACATCAGCCACTAGGATTGTCATCTTGATTCTTTTGTCTGGGAATGCTGAAAACACAAATTGGGCATCCTTAATTTATCTTAGAAGAGGCACTTGTTTGTTCTCTATGGAGAAACATCTCCCAAAGGTTCTAGTCAGTGTGAGTTTCTAAGAGATTTTGCCACTTTGGCAGGCATGATGTTGTCAGATGCACCTGAGTCTATGATGCAATTTTTCAATTTGTGACCATTTATCAATAGGGAAACATAAAAAGGTTCTATTTTCCTAGGGGTAGCTAGAGGAGTAATGAAAAAATTGTTTGGGATGGGTATTTTCTTTGGGGAATCATGAGTTACTTTTTTAACATCATGTCCTATAGGGATAGTTTTATTCTTCACACACTGAACTAACCTATCCAACTGCTCAGGATTGGATTGCAAGAATTCAAATTTAGACATTTGAATTTTGGTCTTCTTGACATGGTCAACTATGTCAAATGACTAAAATGGATTAAGAACAAAAGAAAGGAGTTCATCTTTCTAATTTTTAGGAGGGGTGATACTGGTCTATGGAATTGATGTTGAAGATGGAGGAATGCTTGATGTACTTACCTTTTTATTACTCACTGGGTCTTTTAGTTGGAAAGACAGAGAAGTTCCTCATTTGGAAATTGAAACTGTAGGCTAAGAACTTTCCCCTATTTTTCCTTTATCAGCTTGTTGGGTTGACTGGTTTTGGGACCAAGTGAATACAACATATGATCCCTCATCTACTTTACCATCACTTTTAGGTTCATCCTGATAATTTAGGAAACTAATGTTAGAGTCACCAGCTAACTCTTCTTGATCTTATGCAAGGAGATCAATGTCATTTTTTTGGTTCAATTTATGTTGGAAAGAGAAATTAGATTCAGTTTCAAGATATCCAACTATCAAATTAGTTAGTGGTGTTTCAAGTTTCCATTGTGGGGGAGGAAGATGATTTGGTAGTCCTTGATTTTTGGTAGCATTGCCTTGGTATGACTAATTAGGGACTGTCCTTCTTGGCATATCCTGATTAGGAGGAATAGACATACCTTGGGCCATTTTCCTTTTCAAGGCTAGCAGTTCATTTGCTAGCTTTTGCACCATTGAATTAGTGGTACTTGTAGGTGAGTATTTAAAAGATGAAGAAGATTTACCTCTATTTGGTTCCCTCCTTATCTTTCCTACCAAGATAAGGTCATCTTCTACCTTAGTAGCCAAATATTGAGCTACAAGAAGGTCTATTTGGCCAACACGTCTTAGGAGAAAACTCACTTTAACTAGCTATGAGTTGATAAAGAAGCACTTGAGATTCTCAAGTGTAGGCTGAGCAATGATAGGAATCCAATTTCTAAGCTTGTCAAATTTAGCAATGAAATCCCTCATAGGCTCATGAGGTTCTTTCTTCATTTATGTGAGCTAGGATAGAAAAGCATGTACATCTTCTGTAGGTTTGAACCTAGCTTCAAATTTAGCTTTAAGAGTATCCCAGCTAGTCACTAACCTAGCCTGCAAATGGTAGAACTCGTCTGCAATAGCACCTTGTAGTGTTTCTATGAAAATACTAACTACCACATCCTCAAATACCACTCCTATTATGCCACAAGATATGCTAAAAGTTGCTATATGTTCATTAGGGTGAACTTTTCCATCACCATAAAATTTGGGGAAATTTTATCTTGAGCTACATGGAAGTTCATGTAGGGGTGGAGTCAAATTGAGTGGGCCAAAATAATTACCCCAAGGGCCTTGAACTGCCATAGTATGACTATGGAAAGGTGGAATAATAACTCTTAGAGGGTTAAGTATTGACAAATCTTTATTGATAGTGGAAATGGAGGCTTTGCTCAGTAATGGAGACTTGACTTTAGTCAA
Organism: Torreya grandis; assembly: GCA_037957365.1. Lineage (NCBI taxonomy): Eukaryota > Viridiplantae > Streptophyta > Pinopsida > Cupressales > Taxaceae > Torreya > Torreya grandis. The sequence continues at coordinate 84,672 of JARHVA010010296.1, read as the reverse complement.
AGGAAAGCTCCTAGTTCATTAGATGTGAGATGGTGAAGGAAATAGATTATAATTACTTTGTTGTACCAACTTGAATATAGGATCAATAATAACTTTAGCCCTTTGGCTTCTATTATAGTGTGGAGTTGCCAAATTGTAGAAGAAAAATGGGAAGGAATTGGCACTACTTCAGTTTAAAGCTTCAGGCTTCAAACTGTGTATTATATTCCAGTTGGTGTGGAGGTGGAGGGAGATGGTAAGGATATAATGATAATGGGTAAGATATAGAATGGAGTCACTAGAGACTATAATGTATAAGGGTAGGGACTACTTCAATCTAAAACTTGAGGCTTCAAACTGCATGTTCATCCCCAGTGGAGTCACCAAAAATTGCTGGGTGAATATTTTGTCGATCGGATAACTAATGAGAAAAATAGGTCTCTTCAACCACAATGTAGGGAAATTAGTTAGCCAGATGTGCAAGTTTACTACATCAAAAGGGGACAAATCTCTCCTCTCATCAAGGGGAGGTTCCCTGTAGATATGCAGGAGCTATCTACTATATATATAAACATAAAATAACACTCAAGGGTAGGATAAACCATCCATCTCTCTTTTTTCAGAGATGATGTTCACAAATCAAAGGATAAATCTTGATGAAATGATAGAATACACTCCTCTTATTTTAGAAGTGTTGTTCAGTAGACAAAAAGAACCTTTTAGGTGGTGACAAGTAACTGTAACAAGATGTAGTAACACAACAAGATGAAATGTAGCACAAAGTCTCCACCTCAACTACCAAAGAGTGAAATATGAAGGATAATGAGGGCACAAATTCATCTCAAGGTCCTTTACATAGAAACAAAATATGAAAGATAATGAGGGCACAAATTCATCTCAAGATCCTTTACACAAGAATAGAAAAATAGACAAACTAAAGACAATTGTGGTAGCACAAAGTCTCTCCATAACTAGCTTCAAGACACCTTTCTAATCAATTTCACTAATTCTGTTTATTTAATCAAATGGACAAAAAATGTAGTAAGGAAATAGACATAAGAACAATTTCCACAACAACCAAGATATTCCAACATAAAGTCTGAAAAGTCACTTGTTTTCTTATTCAAATAAAGAAATATGATAAAAAAATTTGAGCTTAAAGTCTTAGTAATGTCTTTCAATTTGGGTAGAGACTCATTTTTGATTACAGAGACAGAGATCCCAAAATAATAAGAGAGAGAGTCCAATATATAGTGCTCCAAGAAAGACTTGGGTGCTTTGTTTCAAAAAAAATGTGTTATGATGCATTCAATGCCTATAATGCATTTTAAATTTTGTCCATCGGCTATGCTCAAATCAAGCATCAGTCTTTAATATGGGTCACCTGATGTGTTTCCTGATGTGTGTACAACTATTTGCTTTACTCAATGTAGAAAATTAGACCATGCCATTGAATGTTCATTCTCCTCCAATGTCCACCTGGTGGGTTACTTTACCTTTTCGAAACATATCTTATGCACAAATATTTCTGATCTTTCTCCATCATTCTCCCTTTCCTTGTTTTCTTTCATCCTTATCTATGCAATCTAAGCTCTCAAGCTATCTCTTTCAATCTTGTTGGCTCCTTACACTCTTCCATCAGTAGTTTTTCCCTTTGGCATTTTGGCCTTTTGCATTCAAGTTTGTGTTCCATCTTTCAAAGATCAATGACTATTTCATTTCTATGAATTTGACATCTTCAGGCTTGTCATCGTTAGGAAACCAATGACTAGTTTATTTCCCTAAATTTGATAGCTGTGGGGATGTCACTAGATATCTAGATCCCAACATCTAGTTCATGGTGGTTAACTTTGATGTCTATGGGCCCATCAATCTCCTCAACAATTCCTTTGGCATTCTTGTTTTGTCCTTCATAGAGGCGACCCATCCTTTGGGGTCTTGAGAAACATTTTGCTTTGGTTGGTGAGAGCCCCCCTGCAAGGGTTCCTACCCTTCGAGTAGTCTTCGGATGACCTTCAGGATTCTTTCTTTGTTAGGATTTATCCTTAGAGCTTTTCCTTCAAACAAAAGTCTAAAGGAATTCCTTTGGACAAAAGTCCAAAAGAATTGTTCTTTTCCTTCATTCTTTCTTCTCGTCAAGCCTTTGTTTTTCTTTGGCAGACTTTTGCTTTCTATCAAGCTTATTTCCTTCAGGAAAATGTCCAAAGGAATTCCTTCAAACTTTTTGTCCAAAGGAATTGTTTCTTTACAAATTTACTTTTGGAACTTTTTCGAAGGAATTCCTTTGCTCGCTCAACCTTTGAATCGGTCCACTTGCTCCCCACCTACCCTCTGCAAGGGTTGTTTGAGCTCCAAAGTCACCTTTTAGATTTTTGCAATGGTCCACTTTGGTTTCCAAGTTCCCTCCACAATGGAACTTGTCCTTTGGGCTCTTGGAAGACCCCTTTGAACTTCTTGATTGAAAAACTGACTAAGTGTTAAACATATTTCTTTCCTTTAGAGTCTATAGAAACCAACTTGTAGAGTCCATAAAAATGAGTTCATAAATCTGTGGGAGTCTGTAGAAGTGAGAAACCAGCCTGAAGAGTCTATAGTTCTAAGGTCTTGAGAGTTTATAGATTTGAGTTTGCCTGCAGAGTCCATAGAAAGCAAGTTCATAGTTTTCTCTAACTTTGAAAGAGTCCATAGAAATCTAGCTGGTAGAGTCCATAGAAACCATATGTGAAGTTCATAGTTCCACCCTATAGATTTCATAGAAATGAGTTCGTATAACTAGGGTAGTCTGGAGATTTGGGTCTATAGAACTGGTAGAGTCCATAGAAATGGGCCTATAGAGTCCATAGAAATGGGTCTGCAGAGTCTTTAGAAATGGGCCTTAGAACTTAGCCTATAGAGTATGTAGATTCAAGCCTGTAGAGTCCGTATAACTTGAAAAATCTTGAATATGGAGAATTTCAATGCTTAAAACAATTTTTGAGAAGGGGAGAGAGGATTTTGGTCTGTAGGACCAAAATAGTTCAAAAAGAGTTTAAAGGTTGTCCTAAAAATGACTGATATTTTTGGGGGAAAACACATTATTCAATCTTGACTTAAGCTTGCATTATCTTAACACAGTCAACTACACATTTTTCCTAGGAACATTTTAATTTAAATAACTATTTGCCACAGCTTTAACTTGACATCTACATGCATGTTTAACTCTATAAGTCTTTAATATAAAGGCTTATATCTTGAGATAGCAAGCTCATCAAGACACCAAATTTGTAAAGGATGAACTTGGAACTAAATAAATTATGTCCATGTAGTCCTTTGGCTTTGTTCGACCTCCGAAGTACATTTACTAAATGTGAAACCATATTGATATGCTCATTAATGCATGATGTGTCATGACATTTTGGATCCTTAAAATCACCAAGTTCACACTTTAAGATGCTTAAAGTGTTTCAAAAGATTGTAACTAATAAGTGATTTACATAAATGTTATTTATTCTTCCTATTAGATTTTGCTTCTCAACTATGAAGCTATTCATATTCAAAACACATATAGTTAAAATTCTCTTATGTGGGCCAAATTTGACCACCATATTTGGTGATTCAACTAGGAAGTATGCCTACAATGTTTGAGAACACAAACTATTTATCTTGACTAGTTCATTGGGCATGGAGTCTCCTCTCTTGTTGAACATATTGTTTTCAAGCTGAAAATAGGCTACCAACTTCTAGATAACTCCTCTTGAAGAAGAAAAAGACAATAAGAATCAAAAAAATAAAGAAAAGTACACACAAACACTTAGAGAAAAGAAAAATTATTGAAACTACTAACAAATGTGCACATAGACACTTAGAGAAAAGCATGAAATCTACTCTAATATATATAATATTATACAACAATTTACAAGAACCTCCCTCTTGGGTTAAATGGAAAACTTTGAGTATCATTAACTAGTAATAAACCAAGAAGAAGAATACCTTACTTTGAAGGTACTGGAAATGGTGAACCAAGTAGCTTGTTGGCCAATCTTTTTGATGTGCTCTCTAATGGATGATATGGAATAAACATGTCTCCAACATAGACATATAGGTCCAATTATTCCAATCTTGGTTCATGTTGGACTTCATGAGCACTTACTTGATGTTTCTCATCACTCTTTAGAAAGCCTTACATGAATAATTCATTTAGGCTCTTAGGAGAAACTAGACATGGTTCACTTGGTTATTCAAAAAGACCATGTTATTCCACCTTGTCCTTGTGAAAATTAGGACTAATCATACTTAGAGTAGCATGCTCATAGGTTCTTGGAATGAGGACATGTCTCTTAATCTCTTTTGAATCTTTGGTTATAAAATTGAACATTTATCATAACCCTTCAAAATTTTTACTAATATATTCATAAAATTACATCTCTTGAGCATTCAAGATGTCTCTTTAATCAAACTCACTCAAGATTTCATCTTGATATTTAATTACAAATGAGGTTTGACTTAACCATCTGAGCTCCATAACATCACACCTATTTTACTCAAGATCTAATTTACTTTCCATTAGTTTTAATATATTACGTCTATCCTCTAGCAGCTTGTTGGCCAATCTTTTTGATGTGCTCTCTAATGTATGATATGGAATAAACATGTCTCCAATGTAGACATATAGGTCTAGTTATTCAAATCTTGGTTCATGTTGGACTGCATGAGCACTTACTTGATTTTTTTCATCACTCTTTAGAAAGCCTTGCATGAAGAATTCATTTAGGCTCTTAGGAGAAACTAGACATGGTTCACTTGGTTATTCAAAAAGACCATGTTATTCCACCTTGTCCTTGTGAAAATTAGGACTGATCATACTTAGAGTAGCATGCCCATAGGTTCTTTGAATGAGGACATGTCTCTTAATCTCTTCTGAATCTTTGGTTATGTAATTGAACCGCTATCATAACCCTTCAAAAAATTTACCGATATATTCATAAAATTACATCTCTTGAGCATTCAAGATGTCTCTTTAATCTAACTCACTCAATATTTCATCTTGATATTTAATTGCAAATGACGTTTGACTTAACCATCTGAGGTCCATAACATCACACCTATTTTACTCAAGATCTAATTTTCTTTCCATTAGTTCTAATATATTACATCTATCCTCAATTGTCACCTCATCTTGAAGTGGACCAACCTTAGGCACATAGTTCTAATCGTCTTCTTCATTTATGTAGAATGGACCTTTAGTACTCTATTAAAGGTCTACCTAATATTCATCTTGAGTATTTTCCTCATCAAGATCTAGTTTATTAGTGTTAAAGCTATGCAAATAAGGTTGGTCCAAACCTAATGCATCCCCTTTCAAATGAAGTGGGCTACCTATCATGACTTCCTCATCATATACACTTGCATTTTCCTATTCAAGTTCATATATGACTATAATATCCTCCTCTATCCTTTTTATAATAGGTTCTTTCTCCAAGAGGGAGATGGTGGGAGGGTGAAGAAGTTCATCTTGCTTATAGCTTATGAGAGTATCCTTTTAGCTAAGGACTTTGAATGGTCTATTTTTTGGCTCTTAAAATGGTGCTTAGGCTAATTTAACTAGCACCTCTTCCTTATGAAAACATTTTTAATTAAATTCCATGAGGGAAATGTCTAATAAACTATTGCCTCTTCTTGATTTTGACTCTGTTCCTATTTCCTCATCTTTTGTACTAACTCTTGGATTTGCCTATCTATATTCTCTTGGAATAAATTCTATTAAATGTGGTTAGGGGCTTCATGAAGATAAGGAGTATAAGAGGTATGGTATGAGATATTAAAATATTCTTGAGGAAGATAAGTGGAATCTTAAGTCTCAATTATAGGTTTCTCCACAATAATCTCCTTCTTTATTTAAATGCTCTCTTTGATTGAATTCTAGGAAGGAAAGGTCTAAGGAACACATTAAAGGTCACTTGGAATGGTCTCTTTTGGAAGAATGGGTGGCATATATGAGGGATGAGGTGGAGTATATGAAGATACATAAGGTTAATGGAGTTGGACTTGCTATTCTTTATTGATTCTTATCGTATCCTCAAGACTTTAAATGTAACACTTACATCCATGATCTCACTTGAGAGATTTTTCAAATTTGCACCTCAATAGGTGCCCATTTTTCATTATTTATAATGCATTTCTCATGTCATGAATTATATTATTAGGTATATCTTGACCACATCCCATTTGTGTATTATGGTCTATCATGTACCTTTGATATCCTAAGATCATTTTCTTCCAACTTGAAATGGATCCATTTGGGGAATAACTAGGGACATATTGAGCCTCATGACATTTATGCACTGAATCTTGAGAACCACTTGGGGTGAATCCATAAATATTTATAATATGATATGAAGGATGATGAGGTAGATAATAATAATATTGATCAAAAGAGTGATGATACATATTGAATAATGATTAATAGGCAACTGGGCTACTTATACCAGTTGATGTTCATATTGGACTCACCATTGGTTTTTGAAAATGCTTCTACAAAGGTTGATTGCATTGAAAAGTAATACCAAGAACATTTTAATGAAATGAATAATGTAGTAAGGTCCCACTAAGCATGCCAAAAAATGTTAAAACTTTAATATGCACCCTTGGAGGTAGTTATTTATGTCCCTCTAACTAAGCCATAATATTAGGACAACCCCAGGCTATGGGTCATCTATGTTGGGTCTAAACCTATAGAGAAGGTTGAATTCCTCTTGATGTATCACTTAAACTAACACACCTATAGGGAAAAGGGTTATAAAGGGTAAAAGGGATCCTAATAAATTTAACCAATTGATGCACCAAATAAAAATGGGAAACTCCAATAAGCTTAAACCCACACTAGATCAACATAAGATAATTATAGATCACACTACATCATATACCAACTAATTAAATAAGTTTTTCATGGAATAAGTTCAAGTAGAAAACTAATCCAAACCTACAAAATCTTCAAAATACTATAAAGGAGGGTAGAAAGGAGGACAATAGATGAGGAAGATTTTCCTTCACACATTGCCATCATGCACAACTCATTCAACATTGATATAAGGTAAGTGATATGTAAATAAATTATTTAATTGAATCAAGAGGTAGTTATTACAAATTCTTGATAGGATTTAGCCTAATCAAGATGAGCATATTTGGCAATATCTTAGAGAGTCAACTGATACTACCACAAATGAGCATTCTTTTACAAATGTGAAAGAATGGGTAATATAGATAAAGGGAGAATAAAGAAGATGGGGTACATTAACCAAGAATAATTAGTGAGTTTCTACCACACTTAAATGAATGTTCCATAATATTTTAATCAAATCAGAGCTAATAGATCATATAAAAGACAGCCTTCATTTGTCCCAATAGTCTTTGAATCATTTCATCTATTGAGAAACACACTAGAGGACAAGAGTTTTTTGAAGGTGATGAGTCATGATCCTAATATGAAGATAAGCCCTTAGGTTCCCTAAAAATCTATTAAATTTTATAGCTACTTTCTACAACTATCAGATCTCCATCTTGGTACTTTATGCCATCTTCCACTTGATTCATTCATGAGGACAAAATCCTCATATCTTGAATCTAATAGATCCATCTCTATGTTTGATTTTGAATAGTGGTAGGTACATACTTATCAAGGATCTAGATATATCAAATATAAGAGAATTGTTCATAACTATTCATATTTGTCCCTATTTAAATATCTAAGCATATGTTTACTATAAATGAAAACTAGTCCTATTTATTGGTTTTCATATAGTTATAATGTCAATGGAAAACCTATAGGCCACATAGATTCCCTTTTGAACTATATTAGGTTTGAAAAAACCTATTTTGCATTTAAACCTTGAGGGAAATGAGAATTCATTATCTATATAGATATTCTTTACAGATCAAATATCATAGTTGTGAAAGAATTATAAAACCCTAAAAGATGGGATATATAAGTTCTAAATCTTTGAACCAAAGGTTGAGATAGTGCTTTACTATTGATGGAACTTCATCATAACCATCTTGACTATATCACTACATCTTATGTTTAATGGTGCTAAATTGAGCTCTAATGGTGGCATAACCCTTTGAGATATTCTATCTAGTTTAACTTGAGTCAATTTTTTTCTCCATTTAAAGTCTCTATCTTTAAAATTTTGATATTGACCATCAATCTTGATATAGGATTTTAATATTTTACCATCTGTTAGATTTTCATTCATCTTATACAATCCTAATGACTCTTTGACATGTTACCCAACATTGATCTCCATTTCTATGGCTAGATTACATATTATTGATTTACCTTATAGTTGGCATGGTCATGACACTTGGTAGATTGTCATTTTCCTTCAAAATTTACTAACTTTTTGACCTTTCACTCATCATTGATCTGATTTTGTATGATGGATCATGAAACATTGATCTACTTGGATCCACTACCCTTATTAGTCAATGTGTGCTTTTATATCTTCACTTAGACACCCAAGATATTGATACTTGTGATCTCTATTATTAGTCTAAGGATATGTTGATCTTTTGACTATGATCTCTTCATTGATATTTGATGTATAATTAAACATTCATCATTCAATATTTAGGACCCACTAACTCATTATATCACCACTCTCCACTAGATATTAACTTGAGATCCCATGATATTGACACTTGTCATCTACACATTTATCCTAGGAACATATACAGCCAAATGGATATCTACCATAGCTTTAACTTGATATCTATATGCATGTTTCAATCTATACATATATCTTTAAAGGCTTATATCTTGAGACAAAAATCTCAATAAGATACCAAATTTATAGAGGATGATTTTGGAACTAAAATCATTATTTCCATGAATTCCTTTGGCTCTAGTTGACCTCCCAATTGAATATATCAAATGTGAAATCAAAATGATCTATTCATTATTGCATGATGTGTCATGATGGTTTAACTCTTTAAAATCAACAAATTCATACTTTAAGCTACTTAAATTATTTCAAAATCTTGAAAGTGATAAGTGATATGTATGGAGGCTATTTCCTCCTTCTCATATTAGTTGCTACTTCTAAAATAGGACCCTACTTAGCTTAAAACCATATCCAATCAAAATTTTCTTACATTGGCCAAATTTGGCCAATGCTAACGTATTATAGGAGAGCCATCAATGAGATGGAAGATGGGGATTTCATTTAGAATCCCTACCTATGGACATAATTCATATGGGTGGAGGATCTATTTTTAATTAGATATATGATCACACCATGCTACATCATAGGGAAACATGATTATATGGTGGAGAAATATAGGCTAGATCATGTCTAGTGGTAGTTTCATATGCAAAATGATGTCTTAGAGGGTCCACATTAATTCACACATGTGACAAGGGAGATTAGGATGTAAATGACACCACTACCCAGGTCAGATGTAGTTACTAACTATGAGAGGGTGGTCCATGTTCTATGAAACTATGTAGGAAGGGTTATAGATGTGAGAGTGTTTGATGCATATGCCTCATGGTGGTTAATGGTATGACCCATTAAAATTTCTAGGCCACTACTCAAGAAATGAGTTTTGAGATAGATATGGATTATGATGAGTAAGGATTCAGGATAGGCCTTAACACAATAGTAGGGTCAATTTTTAGTGCATGAAACCATTCCATATGTTATCCCATTATAGGTTGTACAACCTTAGAGGTAAAAATATCTTACAAAAGAAGTGGCTATGGTTGATCTAAATGGAAAGGTTGTAGATACAGGAGATACCCAAAGTAGCCATGAGATAGTTTCCATAGAGGTATGGCCCTTCAAAATAGGTACATGAATAAGTATATGATCAAGAGGGGTTAGGCCCTCAAGCATAATGAAGTTCTTAAAATATAAAGAACTAATTGATAGGCTCTAGAGAGAGATTTATGAATGACTCTTAGAGATAGTAGGGTTACAGATTACTATGGTTAAGTTATAAGCAAAATTGTCTAATGAAAAAGGAGATACCACTAAACTATAAAGACTAATAAAATCTAGGTATGCATAGATTATGAGTGTTAGGGGATAGGTGGCACAACTAGTAGGCATTCAAGTCTAGTTAGCCACATGGGAGGTAGAGTTTATGATATCTATTGATGAGCCATACTTTGCTCAGATGGAGGTTCAATGGCTAATATGGGAGATTGATGAGGCACATAACAATGAGATAGATATAAGAGTAGGTTTGTAACCTTGGTTGATTTGATTACAGCCAAGGATTATGCCTTGCATGAAAAGGATGATGTCTTATATACCAAAGATGAGATAGCCTACTATAGGTGGGGATACAAGGTAGTGGTTCCTATAGAAAAGAGATTGGCCACCTATAAAGAGTATACAAGGTTACAATAGATTAGTCATACCTCTAGGTCTAGACATGGGATAGAGTTAGAGTGGTTAGTGTCATATCCATTTACATAGTGGGTTGTCATGGGGACTCCACCACTGCTTTCAATAGTATCGGTGACCTTAGGGATGGATCAAAGTCTTTAGAAGATCCTCCCAAGGATGGAAAATATGAGAGCTAATTAGATGAGCTATCCTATTTATACTTATGATATGTATAAATATTCTCATGATGTATGGAATCATAATTTTTAGATAGATATATGACATACATTTTTGGCCTATTTCTATGGGTACATGGACTATTAATATTCTTTCATTGTCACATGATGTTTTATATTTATATTGCTCTTATTATTATATGTTGTGATATGCTTAATTTTTAGAGTTACACGTTCTTAATTAGCATATGGATGTTGATGTATGACTAGATGCTAGAATATAATTTAGGATATGCACATCCAAAATTAATCATAGACATAGTCAATTAGACTCATAGTGTATGTGAAGAGATGCAAGTCTTGTATAGAGTCTCATGTTACATGTGATGTATTATAAAGTGATCTTTGAAACTTCATTGACTTTTTTATTTGGAGAACTTGGTGTTTACTATAACAAATTAAAACTATGCATCATAAGTATGACTAATTTATAATAACATGGTATTTCTATTGTAATTATCCAATTCAAATGTGAATATTTTTAACTAATGATAATGATAAAAAATTACCAAATTCAAAATTACAACTATTTACATTTAAACAATAACAAAGATAGATAAAAAATAACAATACAAAAAAGTAACCTAACTTGAAATCAAGATATGAACAATCAAGATTTAAGTAGGAACTTGAATGTATAAAAGCAAAGCAAGAAAAAATTATTGAACAACCTAAAATCAAGATATGAATAATCAAGATCCATGTTTATTAACAAGATGCACCTAAAAAACAAATAAATATTAAAATAAGAAGTCAAACACAACTCGACACAAATCAAGACTAAATGAAAACTAAACTAACAAATGTTTATAAAATGAATTTGAACACAAACGAACAAAACAATTATATAAACAAGACAAAATATTAAAAAAAAATATGAAAAGGAAAAAGGCACAATAAAACACCAATAAACAAATAAAAAATTAATAATAAAAAATGAATAAATAACAAAACAACAATAGATAAAATAATAACTCAACAAAACAACAATGAAAAACATAATAAAACACCAACAAAAAAAAGAAGACATAACACAATGTGAATATATACTAACGAATGATAAACAAAACACCAACAAAAATAAATAGAGAGGTAACAAATCACAATAGAAAAGACTACTAAACATAGACAAATAATGGTTAATTATAATGTTAGTGCAAATAGAAAACAAATTATTCATACATGTGTAATATATGCATTATGATATACTATAGGATGAACCCTAACCTAAAAAATAAATAAACTAGTACAATGAGATAAGAACAATGGATAAAAAGTTATCCCCTAGTGATAGGTAAAAAATAACACAAAAAAAAATGGGGGAAAATAGAAGAAAGGGAAGGGGAGGCTGAGTTGACTACCGATGTATGAGGTAAGTGGATGTTGCCTACATAGTTTCATTGATGTGAGATCCAACATGAAATTTAGGCTAAATGTAATTATCCTATGAAATGGGATAGATGAAAAGTGATGATAATAAAACATGATTGTATTGTAGATTAATAAATAAATTCACTCATAAAAGGGTGAGTGCATTCAAATTAATTCATTCAAAATGGTGAGAGCATAAGATCTTTGGTAAATGTTTTTATAATTTTCTAAGCATCACAACTCAATTAAGAATTATGAGATCCTAAAGGGTTCAACTCATAAAATAGTGAGAGAGTGGGGATCAAAACAAAAAAATATTTAAGATAATACTTTTGTTCGTTTTGTCTATCAGTTTCTAATGTTTTTGTGTTTTTGGAATAAGTTTCAAAAATAAAATATTAATAAAAGGCATAGGGAACCACCTAATTCAGGATATGAACATCCAAGAGCATAATTTTCAATAACATATAAACCTATTGCAATGGTAATAATTAATATAAACAATAGCATAAGGAACCAACTAATCAAGGAGATCCACGTCCAAGAGTAAAAGTTCAAATAATTGTTAAAGATGATTGTAATAGCCTTTGTGATCCTATCAAGGAGATAATGCTTACCAAATAATAAAAATAATAATAATATAATAGTATATAGTGTTGGATAAATATGAAGAACCATTAAATAGACAAAAACCATGTGTTGATACATCCTTGTTAACTTGTCTATAAGAGGAGAATGTGAAATACTATTTAGGTAACTATTTTTTAGAACTAGCATAGAGTATGTCCATAATTCCTATGAGTCATAATCAATATCATAATTGGTATGAAATATAGTGGTGAAGGGTATTTTAAATAATAATTTTCTTAGTATAATAATCTAGGGTTACACTAGTCCATAATGGAATAAAAATTAATCTAGTGAAATATAAATGATCCAAAGTGCAAATAGTCCAAGGGTATAGTGGTACAATGTTATAATGGCCCAGAGTAGTAAAATAATAGTTTTCATGTTAGAGTGGTATATAAAATAACTAGACAAAATAAAAATGGTCTAAGATAATATGGTCCAGAATCTAATAGTGGGATAAAAAGACTTTGACACAAGTTACCACCAAATAAGTGCTCTTGTAGACAACAGTTCAAAAGGCTATCAAGCATAGAACTACTTTAGATGTATAATATTTATGAGTTTTGGGATCTCTTCACTAATTTTATTATCCAATCAATATGCCCCCAATATATAATGTATTGTGATACCATAGGGACCCAACAAATTGGGTTGAAACTTTCTCTTCTTCTTACATTCAACATTAGTGTTCTTTTTGTTATATTTCAAGACCAAATCACCAATTTCAAAATCTAGAAGGAGAATTCATTTATTATAGCTTTTATACAATTTATTTTCATATGCTTTCAATTTATCTAAGGCAACCAAATGCTTTCCATCAAGGAGTTTGATCTTTTACAACCTAGAAACTTTATAATCTACATCATCTTCAATGTTCTCCAAGAATACTCATAGTGAAGGCAGTTCGATCTCAATTGGGATAATAGCCTTTGTGCCATAAACAAGGTATCATGGAGTGGCTCTTATGTGGGCTTAATAATTAGTGTGATAAGCCCAAAGGGTGAGAAATATTTACAAGTGGCAATTATGGCATGTGTTATTATTAATATTTTTTAGGATTTCTACAATGGATTTATTTGAAACCTTGGCTTGACCCTTTTCTTATGGGTTATATGATGTCGAATTATTATGCTTGATTTTGAATTTTGAACAAATAGATTTAACATATTTGTTTTCAAAAGATCTGCCATTATTGGATATGTTATAGGTCAAGATACAATATAAATAGATGATATGGTAAAGGATAAAGTTGGAAATTTATTTCTTGGTGATGTAAGTCAGAGGAATTACCTTAATCCACTTATTAAAATACTTGGTAGCAATGAGAATGTGTTTGTGACCATCAAAATAGGTTGGGTTGATTTTCTCAATGAGATTGAGGCCACATATAGAGAGTGACCATGGTGTATTAATCAATTAGAGGGACAAGGAAGGTGCATGTATAAAATTACCATGTTGTTAGAAAGTAATGCACATCCTTACATAATTACAAGTATCTATTTCCATGTTGGGCTAGTAGTACCCTATTCTGAGTAATTTCTTTGTTAGGACTACAACATTGGTGTGAGACCCACACATTCTTTTATGAACATCCTTAAGCTCTAGCTTGGATTATCCTAAAGATAAATAATTAATAAGTGTTCCATCATATAATTTATGATAAATAATGTTTCAAAGAAGGTTATAATAGGATATGAGATGATGGAATTTTTTTTGGTGATTATTGGAAAGGTTAGGTGGAAAGATGTGGTCATGAATATAATTATTGATGTATTAGAACCAATGTATTTTAGGTTGGGGATTGGGAACAATAATGGTTCATTCCCTCTTTGAATATGGAAATACAAGAGTAGGATATATAATATTTTAAATGAGAAACTAATACTCTTTAGTACTACAGGAAATTTGTATCATAAACCCAATAATTCCATGGCATCAGTAGATCTATTATTAGCCTATGGTACTTGTTCAAACTATAAGTATTTGAAGTGAGTCTTGAGATTATCTATAATGTGATTTTAGGGCAAAATCTTGTCATCTCTAATTTGATATTGATCTATTTTTTATTTAATAATCAATTGAGAACTGCTATAGATAATTAATCATTAGATATCCCACTATACTGAAACATTAAGTCCTACAATAAGGGCTTCATACTCAGCCACATTATTGGTATAATGAAAGTTAATATGAAATGCCTTGGGAGTAAAATCCCCTTGTGGTTTAATTAACAAAATTCCAACCCCAAGTCCATAATATGTGAAGGAGACATCAAATTATAGCTTCCATTGTTTAAGTTATATAGCCCTTCTTCTATTGTCATAATATAATCACCTGGAAAATAAAATCTAAGGGGTTTAGTATCTATAATAGGAGCTTATAAAAGTTGGTATTCAATAACATACCCATTGATATAATTTTAATTTTTTACTCAATGTCAAATTAATTTAAAATCATGATATATTTAGCTATGTGACCTTTAAGTGTTTCCTTAGACAATATATATTTTAGAGGGTCCACTTTATCAATAACAATAGTCTTATAATTCAACATGTAGTGTTACAACTTTTGATATGCAAACACTATTGCCAAGAACATCTTGTCCATAGACATATAATTATGTTTATAAGCCATAAGTATGCATTTCAAATAGTAGATTGCATGTTCCTTTCCATATTCATCATGTTGGGCCAAGAGTGCCCCTAGTGCATGTTCTATTACTAAAATATAAATAATTAATGGTTGTCAAGGTGTTGGCAATTTCAAAACTAGTGGGTTGGCCAATTATGTAGTGAGATTCACAAATGTTTATTAGCACTCATCATCTCATTGAAAAGTGACCCCTTTCTTCAAGAGGTGTGTTAATAATTGGCACTTAACTACTAGTTATGAAATGAAATTGTAAATAGATTGAATCTTTCTTTATAGGTTATGGAGTTGTTTGAGATTAGAACATGGAGGAATTTATACAATCAACTTGACCTTAGTAGGATCAAATTAAATACCTATTTTCAATAAGTTAATCCTATCAATTTTATGAAAGGGACATTAAAGACACACTTCTTAGGATTCAAATGGCCTATATACTTGTGAAATCTCTCAAATATTATTTATAGAACATCAATAAGTCTAGCACATGTTTTTAATTTTGATAAGATGTCATCAACATATTCCTCAATAATATCATGCATCATGTCATGGAAGATGATAGTCATAACATGTTGGTAGGTGGTCTCAATGTTCTTCAAGCCAAATGGTATGACTTGATAACAAAATGTTCTCCAAAGTGTTGTGAAAACAATTTTATGATAGTCATCTTGAGCTATCCTAATATTATTGTATCTTGAGAATCCATCCATGAGGGAAAATATCTCCTACCTAATAGTAGAATCAAAAGTCATGTTGATATTGGGTAGAGTAAACTCATCCTTTGGACACACCTTATTGATATCTCTAAAATTAGTATAAATACATATAATTTGTGGTTTTTTTTCCTTACTAGGACTATGTTTGATATCCATTTAGAATAACATAGTGGTCTGATGAAGCCTATTCTTAATATTTTCTCTAGTTCTAATTTCATGAAAAGAGCAATGGATGGATGCATCTGCCTCAATTTTTTTTTGATTGACTTCGCATTTGGATAAACAACAAGTCAATTAACAACTAAGTCAAGGTATAATCCTAGCATGTCTAAATAATCCCATGCAAAGATATCAATGAAATTCCTTTGAATGGTGACAATATGGTCATGTCGTTCATCAATGAAGGAATATCTACGAAAAATAATTTTGGGGTTTTCATAAGTCCCCAGGTTCACTTCTATGGTGTTTTATATAAGGATTGTAGAACCATCTTCTAGGATAATGGGTAACATTTGATCCTAATCCTCTTCTTATGATTCAACTTATGGTTGTTCTTCCCAAATCTCTAGATAATGAGATGAATCTAAGTCTACCAATTTAAGTAGTGTAAAATTGGAAAATATCTCTAAATATTCAAGAGTAAGGTGATCAAAATTTGTTTACTACTCTAATGTGAACTAGCACTAGCTATATAGCTAGGATTTGGTGGACACTATGAATCCTTTAGAGATGAGCAAACTTCCCCATCTAAGGGCACCTAAAATAGGTTTTCACTCAAGGGCTTGTATTTTATTTACTATTTACCTAACAAAAAAGTGCCTCAGAGAGGGTTTCACCTAAAGATCTTGATGTTTTATCTTTTTTGTAACCAATAAAGTTTGCACTCTTTAAAGTTGGTAGAAGGGTACAAGGAGAATTCAAAACAATATTTATGATCACTAATTGGTAATCCATCTCTAAGCCCCATATATTTGTAAATTGACTCTTCGTTCTAAAATTTTTCATGGGGTATAATAGAATCATATTATTCCTGATCAATGAGGTCAGGATGGAAAAATTAAAGGGGATAATGGGATGTGATAATTACAATAGATTTGGAGTCAAATTAGTTTATAGCAACAAGATCATTGTAAATTCTATAAAGGTATAATGTATCACTACCAAGAGTCTTGTTGCTAATCAATTCAAAAGAATCACTATCAAAATACATGAGGTCACCCCTAGGTGGTATGAATCTAAGACCTTGACTCACGTTAGGCTTACCTGCTGATAATGGTTTTAGGATTACTTGCTCTCATGGACCAAGGACTTTTCCTATATAATCAAAGTTATTCATAATTTGATTAGGGATAAGACACCTAGGTTTCTAAAAACAATCATCAATGCTATCATAATATAGCTAGTCTCTTTCAATAAAAGATTTTCAATCCTAATTTGGTAGAATAGTTGGTATGAATACCATTGGTGGTTTTTGTGTATCTTTGTTGTTTTGCTAAATCATGTTGGGCCTGCAAGGGCTTTGGGAAGACTTGGTTTTATAAAGGACTTAGGAGACTTGGGAAACTTAGCAATGTGGAAGTAATATTTTAGATGGTACATAGAAATGCATGCATCTTCAATAGTGACCTATTGTGAAAGTGTTATAGGAAGTGGATTAGCCAAAGTGGAAGCAAGGTCACTTGGGTTGATATAATTAGACTTGGGAGGTTAAAAAACTATTTATTTGTTCTTCTTCATGATGAATTCACAACTAGGGAAAAAGTTATGATTATGAAATTTAGCCTCTAGGTGTTTGAAATATTGGTAGGGTTGTAAATCAATAGGAATGGTAACTTTAATCCCATTGTAGGAGAAATTGAGGCATTGGTTTAAGGTAGATGCGACATCCTATAATTCAAGTTTCCAAGGATGACCAATATGTATGTTATTATTCAATTCAATATCCATAATATGGCACAAAGTATGATGGGAAATAATCCTAATGATGATTGACAAATAAATAGTTTTTAAAGATTCCGTTTTAGCATTATTGTATTTCTTGATCATGATTATTTTTGGCTTGATGTCTTTGGTATTATAACCCAATCATTGTAATACATTTAGAGATGATATGTTTATCCTTAATATACTGTATATAAAAACCCACTTGATTTTATTATTTCAAATAATGACTTCAATGTACAAGGGGTTATTATGGCTAGGACCAAGAGTAGACATATCTCTCTGATCGAATGTAACATATAAAAAGGGAGAAAAGTGTCCTACTAGTGTTTGAAAGTGTTTGAAATTATTTATAGATAATGTAATAATGAATAATATATTGTTAAAGGAAGTCATTAAAAATATTTATGTACACAAAATATAAAATATTAAAATTTGTACTAGGGTTTTACTTAGTTGGTTTGAGATACTATACGATTTTTCAACATAAACATGAGAGGGTTTAACTTTGACTAGTTTAGTGTTTGGTTTTAGATCCAAAGGAATAGAGATCGTGTTGGGTATAGCATTGGAAGAGGTCAAAGGGCCCTAGAGGGTGATTCACAAGCATCTAGTTGTAATTGCACAATTTTGTGTCAATATGGAGCCATTATAATTAAGAGGAAAATGGCCTTGGATGGTGACATGAAAATGTCTAGTTACATTTTTGAAATTTTGATTTAACAAAGATTCATTATAATTAGAATAAGTGGGTACAAAAATAGTAATTCATAAAAACTAAGGTAAAACGGAATTACATGAACCTAACATGACATTATTTGAAGAGAAGGGTGTTGATGTTATAATGGGGTGTCTAATACTTTGAGAATTATTAGATAGTTCATGAAATTTGACAGTTATGGTGGTAATGTGATTTGTGTAAATATGTCCCATAATGTTATTTTAATAATATGGCATGCTTTTGTAACCCATGTTAACATGCATATTATTTAATTATAATCATGTTGATTATAACTTTCACCTTGTGCTTGTTGACATTGGCTCTACCCTTGATTCTAATTATTTATTTCCAAATATTTATTGTGTTTAAGAAATGAGTCTTTGTAATTGTAATCCTATATCTTGATTAGTGTTTTACACCACATGTTTTACTTCAATTTCACCATTATTGAGTAAAACATCAATTGGATGTATTAATTGAAAAAATTGACAAACACCATAGACAATAACATGATGGAAGTTATAAAACTTATTTTCCAGATACCAGTTGGGTTTGGGTTGATATTCAAGGAATGGCCTTAGTATAGGCCACATAATCAAATTAACTACCATGATATTTCAAAACAAAATCTCAATAGGATCTCCCATTTTTCTAAAGACTCTATATTTATTGAATGCCCTTTATGGAGGAAACCTTTGTAAAGTGGTTGATAGATTAGGTGGAGCTATTTGTAAATTTATAATTGGTAGAACCTACACCATTTGCACATGTTTAGATTCTATCACTCCATTTCCCATCATGTTCTTGTTTTTATAGAACCCTTTAAGTTTCTATACATCATCAACTCAAAGAATTGATTGGGTCTAATTAGACACTTGAACCTATGAATAAATATTGAAAATACCTTTAGTAATAAATGCCTTCTTAATCTACACACCCTTGTCTATGATTTTCTCAAATGTGTTTGTAAAAGTGAGTCATAGATTATGAGATACATTAGGGCGTAAGTTTTGTGTGAATATATCCAACAATTATTTATCTAATAAATTATGTTGAAATCATACCACTAATGCTCTCCATCACTATAGATATCATTTGAAGCTTTCCTCATCTCATTGTTCTGCTTTGCATAAGTCAACCAAAGTCAACTCATGTTTAATGTTGTAAGAGAAATGGTTTAAATTATTTTATATAAATCATTCCAAGATATCACCTATCTCTTAGGTAATTTGAGGATCCTATCTATAACTATCCCATCCAAACTTCAAGGAAACAAGTGAAGCAAATAAAAATTGCTACAGGCTACCTCTTGGCATAATACAAAAAAGGCTTGGATGTGTTCTTCAGGATCACCCTTCCATTTTTATTTATCAAATTTGGGTACATAAAAATAGGTGATAAAGTGACTTGGAGAATGCTTAAGGTAAATGGATATAGACATATCTTGTCAAACTTATATTTTTTGACTGGGTTTCCTATCTCCAATCTTGACATGATTTCTTACATTGAATTCCACTCCTACATTTTGGTGTGTTTTTAGGTAGTATATAATTTTTTTGGGGTAGTATGTTCCCTTGTTTCACTATTTTTTAGAGATATAAACCTTATGATCAATGAATTTTTTCTAATTTACTCCTTGAGTCGATTAGGTTAATCACTTATTCATAGGTGATTGGTGAACATTTCTTGGAATCTATCACTATGAACTACTATAAGTATACTACTAGTTTTGAGGATTATATGATTGATTCATAAAATTACATGATGGGTTAGTTCAAAGGAACTAACCAGAATGTTTTGAACAATACCCCAAAATTTCATTGAAATTTTTGTCCCTTGGTTCTATAAAGGGACAAGAGCCTCATAGTGATTGAGAAATGTATGTTCCATATCTAGTGAAACATGTTGTGAGGCATCCCAAGGTTTGTTTGTTTAGATGAAGTGCCAATATTTATCATATATGTAAGATCGACTAAGGTATGATATATTATATCTATCACATTTTCTTTCTCATTAGAATCTTTGCTTTTTATATAAGTTATGGACAAAGAGTTTCTTAAGTCCACAATAAGTTGTTATATGTATTATTAACTGATTTATTAATCTTGGTGGAAATATCTTGATCATTGGGTGTAGACTTTATGAGTGTTTATTTTCCCTTACGGGAAGAAGAAATAGAATTATCTTTTTATTTCTCTTCTACCCTAATAAGTGTGTTTAATTATTCCATAGGGAAATATAGTGGTAACCTAGTGCCTAATTCTATCAACCATAGGAGAGAT
This sequence comes from Torreya grandis, assembly GCA_037957365.1. Taxonomy (NCBI): domain Eukaryota; kingdom Viridiplantae; phylum Streptophyta; class Pinopsida; order Cupressales; family Taxaceae; genus Torreya; species Torreya grandis. The sequence goes on along the minus strand of JARHVA010010296.1, from coordinate 63,777 downwards.
TCATCTTTGTCTTTTAGGGGTTTATGTTCATGATAATATTATTTAAACCATATAGCTGTTTTGATATCTTAAAACACAATGGAGTTACTTTTTTCATCATAAAATGTTTTTCCTTTTAATTAGGTCCATAAGAGACCCCACTTCAAGTATACCTTTGAATCATGTTTGAATTATTGTTCTCTTGTTTATTGATATGTGAAATATGTTTTTTAAATGTTTAAAAAGGATGTTTATATTTAATAAAATAAATGGCAAGGTGAAATGAGACTATGATAAAATAAGTGGCATAGTACCACACAATTAGAAGAAAGTGGTTATAGATTTACTCAAATTTGATGTGTTGAAATCATCAAATTAGAAGAGGGTAAGATAAATTGGGAATCTAAAGTATAAGCTATCATAATAAACCTAGGTCAAAGATAAATCATTACCATAAAAGATAGATATAACTACGACAATTTCTAATTAAAATAAGGTCTTTATAATTTTGAAGATAAAAATGCAAACTAAGAAGCACAAAATGTGAATTAAAGCAATAAATCCTGCGTATAAAGCTAAAACCCAATGGGTAGCAAAATGCAACCTCATGGTAATAAAATGAAGAATGGTCTAAAAACTTAGAGACTGAGTGAATGTAAGATAATATAAGTCCATAATGAAAATAAAATTATGACGAGTCTTTGCAATAACCTTAAATCCAAATGGGAAATCATACCCAAGCCACTCAAAGCAAGTACACAAGGTAAATTGATAGCATATTGGATTAGCACCTAGAAAGGTGAGATTTTGAATTTAAACAAAAAATGAAGGACTTTGAGATTTTGAAAATTGGGAAAATGGTCTAGAATAAAATGAACAACATAACAATGTTGTTTAAAAAATATAATATAATTTTCTCAATGAAATTGTGAACAAGGCAAAAAATGATTTCAATTTGGTCAACATAATACCCCTTTGTTAAAAAAAATGGTATGACAAAGTGTTTGGTTTAAAAATATTTTTAGACTCAAAAAGACCAAGTAAGTAAAGGATAAAATGAAAAACACACCTAAGTGTAATGTCTTAAATCCTAAAATCTATAAGGTTACATGATATTGTTGAATTCTATCTATATATGTGCTCTTGAGAGGGTATTAATTGTTAATACAAAAATTAAGTTCATGAAAAGTATGGTTTTTACACCCCTTCTTCTTTTAAGAGTTTTTATGGTGACATGGAAATTTGGGTTACTCACCTTGCATTACAGTATGCCTATGACAAGTGGGGTTATTATAAAAATAAATTTTTACACATCTATATGGTCTCAAGTGTGGCTAACACTAAATATGATCACATCAATTAGATCCACATCAACTATCTTGTTATTAAATGGTATTGTCTTTTTCAAAACCACTACTTCTATTACTTGCTCAGTGTAGTGTGATGTTTGAGTTTCCCCTACAGTCTTAGGTTAATAAACACTAATGGAACTTCTTTTAATTGTTCAAAATAAGCATCCTAGTGTGTCACCCTCAATTTATATACCCCATTATGGAGTGGGTTTGAAATGATGTTATGAGATGAATTCCTAGGTCAATCCTTCCATAGAGAACCTATGAGGAGGCTCTAACTCCTATTCACAAGCCAAAGTATATAAAAATAAGGACAAGTGAAAATTCTTTATCATCATTTTAGGATCACCTAAACCATAAAGATTTAAGGAGGGCCCCAGTTAATTTATTTTCATGAATTTAGAAAAGGAATAAAATGCAAATAATGAGTTATTTTGATCACCCAAATTCCCTAAGGGGGATAGGGAGAGCATATGTGAAACACTCATTTTACTAAAAAAAACAATTTGAATAAACAAACATGAAAATAGGACTCTTAAGAGTGTTTAGCTAATATTAGAGTTATTTTAAGGAACCAAAATGAATTATGATTGAATTTTTTCCTTTGATTATTATTTAAATGGATACTAAATTCCTTAAAACCTACAAAAAATATGTTATAAGTATAAAATGAGGGTGTCAAATTATTAGAAAAATTTCTAGCTTATTATTCTAAATCTCTATTTTCTTATGAAGGTCAATCTTGTCATTCCATAGAGAGATATCATCATTTGATAGGGAAATATCACTGATTAATAGGCCAATCTTGCCAAAGTATAGGGAATTACCACCAAAATTATAAAAAATGATTTAAAAAATAATAATCACCTGTCATTTTCTGGTCTAGATTGATCTCATTATTTTGTAGGTTGATCTCTTTATTGTATAGAGTGATCTTGTTGATCTGTAGTGCATTCCTATCATTATTCAAAGCAATCCCATCAATTCATAGTGTGATATCACCAATCCTATAAAATATAGAGGTAGATAAAAAGTGTATAAAATTGATCCTATCATTCACAAATGTGTTCTTAGAGTTTCACAGGGCAATTTTATTGACGTTTAGGTCTAACCTGCTAAATTTTAGAGTGATCCTATTGTGTTCCAAATTAATCCCACAATTTATCTCAAAAACCATAGAAACATTAAATGAGAGAAAAATAAGTGGAAAATAGCCTCCAAAGATGGTTTGAATACCAAATTATAAGGTATAAATATTTTTGTGAGATGTGAGTCCCACCTAGGATTCCAAATTATAGAGTATAATTACAAGATGCATTAGTCCATGTGATATTCAAGAAAAACTCCTATAAATAAACATATAGACACTAAAAATTCAAGCCTACTCCATTATAGCATGTTGAAAAAGAATTATAAGATCTATTTAAAGAAGGAATACTACCAGACCTTCCAAATAATGTACCTCCTTCCAAAAGTGGCCAAAAAACTTTTTTTATACCTAGATTTGGTGCTCCAAGTCTACATTAATTACAGGTAGGAAGATCCTCCATCATATACTAGTACACTAATGGCTTAGTCTCATGAGTTTTGAGCTCAACATATAGCCATTTTTTGAAAATAAGTACCCTTAAGATGTTTTGAAGCTTAACCCTAAAGGCATGGCCTATTTTTTATCATTATTAGAATTTGAAGATCATCCACTTTGATAAGATTTACTTATTGAATTATGTTTTAATTTAATATTTCCTAACCTTGTTAATGATTGGACCTCATGTCTTTAAGTTATAGGTTTCATAGAGTCCTTGCTAGAAGATTCATGTTCTAAAGTCCTAGCATAAACCCTTGGTTCAAATTAAAATTTGAATTGGGATGGAGAAAATTGGTGGGAATATTTTTAAATTATCTTGGACTTAAGACCAATTATTATGTTAAGGCTTGATTGTGTTTTTTAACATGACCAAACCTTAGCTTAAAAATTATGCTGTCTACTTTTATTTTCCCTATTATCCCTTTTTTTCTAAACCATGGTCTAATTTTATGCTAGCAATGTCCCTTTAATTTTATAGCATGGTTCCCTTTACTATTTCCTACTTAGCCTAAATATTTAATACTAAGGCCCCATTTGTTTTTATTATTAATAATAAAACCTTAGTCTAAATCCCTTAGCCTAAGTTTCTTTCATCTCAGGTCTTGACATAAATATCATGCATCTCATAGGATCTAATGATCCATGCTTCCTTATGGCCTTTGAATTGAATGACGTGAAGAAATCTTGATAAAACTAAGTACTTAGTCATTCAGACCAATCATGTTTGAGCACTCATATCATGATCAATGATTCTCACTTCATCACATATTGAATATCAGATGGACTGAAGATATCATTGAAAAGTCAAAATCCCTAGGAGCTCCACAGAGTCACCACATGATACTATGACATTTAAGACTTAAAATCAAAGGGTCCTATATGTCATATGGACTTAATGGTGTGTAAATTATTGGATCATGATCATATAGATCTCACTTCCTTGTTATTTTTAATTAGATAGAGAAAATTGAGTCTGGGATCCTAGGAGGCCCCATATAGCCACCAAATGACACTCTTGTATTGGGTCACAAGAGTTTTATGAGATTAAATTTGTTATTCATGTGACTATTAATTGACATTTGTAATGACATATTTGATTTGTGTGTGATTTTCAACCTTAAGCCCGTCCAAATTAATAAAATTTTGAGCCTAAATTTGATGTTTGTGCAACCATCATTTGATGTCTATGAGGATGTATTTGAAATCCACAAGACCATAAGATTTAAGTTAATGGATAATTTTTCTCAAGACTAAGACATACTCCAAAATTCTATTTATAAATCTCTTGAATTACATTTTTAAACTAATGGAACCTCTCAAAGGGTGTTCAAGCACTTGAAATTTTTAAATTTCAAATAATGAAATAGTCTCATAGTCTAAATATATGTAGAAATGGATTTAGTCTAAGTATATATCCTAAGGTCCCCATTGAATTTATTTTATTTCCATAAACCTTAAGATAGAGACATACACTAAGTGTTATTTTAAAATGGTCTTGGTGATATATAACTTATCCCAAATGTTTATAACCAAAGATTTTATCAAATTTTTAATACACTAAATCCTATGTCAAAATATTGTATTCCTAGTCCTTATATCATTTTGACCCCCTTGAGAATATTATAAGATCTTAACATAAGTATTTTTGACCAAAGTATCCATTTTTTTTATTAAACACAACATAAACTTTGGCTTAAAATAATTGGCTATGGCCCCCTTTTTATAAATCTCAAGCATAAACACTTTAGCCTAAAGTTTATTTTGAATTTAATAAACACAAAATAAACCGTAGACTAAGATATTTAAACATAAGTTCCTACATTAATAATGTGTTGATTAAAGTTCATGCATCTTTGTAGATCCTACAGCTCATGCTTTATCAAAAAAAGATGATCCAATGACACCAAGGTGCTGATGACTTTTTAACAGAGCTTTGAGAGTCTGTGGGCTTGATGCATGGTGAACACACATTCAAAATGAGAGTGAAAAATATGTCAGAGCTTAGAAGGATCATGGAGATACCAAGTGGAAAAACCATGGGGCTCAATATTTAAAGGGACCAATGATAAGCAAGGGCCTTGATTACAATTGACATCCAGTGCTAATCCATGATATTGATCTAATGATATGAAATAAAAGGGAATTTTTAAATGCCAATGTCTATGGTTTCAAAGGATGCATGGTGAACACACATTCAAAATGTGAGTGAAAAATATGTCAGAGCTTAGAAGGATCATGGAGATACCAAGTGGAAAAACCATGGGGCTCAATATTTAAAGGGACCAATGATAAGCAAGGGCCTTGATTACAATTGACATCTAGTGTTAATCCATGATATTGATCTAATGATATGAAATAAAAGGGAATTTTTAAATGCCATTGTCTATGGTTTCAAAGGTATTTATGAAAAATGTCATGAAAGGTTCTATATTGATGCCTTATAAGTTCAACGAAATCAAATAATGATAAAAGAAGAGATATTATGTGTTTAAGAATGCAACATATAAAGGCAAAGGTCCACATCAAATCCAAATCCCATATGAGTAGAACTCCAAATGAGCTACCGCCATTAAATCTTTGAATCCCTAAACTTTCATAAAAAGACCCTAAGTAAACTAATATTGATTATAGTGAATTTAGAAGAAGTTCAATTGTGTTTTAAGCATGAAAGAGCTAACCAAAGACCGTTTTCAATCTAGTTTTAAATAAATTTCAACTAAAAAAGACATGATAGCTCATAGGTAAAAATTGAGAGATGAGATGGATTTGTATATATCTATAGATAATAAAGGAAGAGTTTTCAAAGATACTGAAATAGACACTACAGTCCTAAATAATTGCAATAAGAATTGGTTTGAGTTCTTTTGGACCATAGAGGAGATGAAAGCAATTATCAAGGAGGAGTAGAGGATTGCCACTATAAAAAAAAGGTAATATGACCTATTTATACTTAAAATGGTTTCCCCCCGTCATATTGCTACCAAACCAGAGGTACTCTGCTGCATTGATATCTTATCTCCCATTTTTGTAGATTATAGAATTGATAATGACTAGATTATTCATTAGGGTAGCTTCAAGAGAGTAACATCTCCCCATTAGCCTTTGAGATGTACTATAAGCTCCCAAAACCCCATGTGGACCTACCCATAATCAAGGAGTGGACTAGTAAAAATGACTTGGATACCATCCTTAGGCCATGGTTGCTCCAATGGAACCATGTATTCTAGGACTTTGAGGGAAGGATCCAAATTGTCTAGTTTTGGGAGGGAATTAGGGTAACCATGACCCTATTAAATAGAATATCTAGATCCCCAAAAACCACATATGTCAATAGGATCTAGGTGTCTTATGTCTACTTTATGGTAGAGAAAGAGATCATTCCTCTAATTAGATATATGATTAGTATCTGCTTAGGAAAATAATTTACATCTATTGAGAAGAAGATTAGCAAAAAAAAAATCATGATGTTTTACCTATTGGATGCTCTACTAGCCTCCACCTGGATTCCTCACATTAATAACTAGTCACTTGAGGGTAGATTCACCATCTCTCACCATTATTCAAAGTTACATATCTTAAAATATAAACACCACATGTAGTTCATTTATGATTGTGTCTATCCTTCTTTTGTAAAATCCATCATAGGCATAAATATTCCCATGGTAATCCCTTTAATCAAGAAGTATGTGGAACTAGTGGGAGATATCTTTCTTTACCTAGATTGCATTGTAATCAAAATTGAAGGAATTATGACCTAATATTATAGGTTACATATCTATGTTCCCAACGAGCTATTAGAATAGGAAATTAAATCTCAACTCCTTCATGGTGTTGATGAAGTATAAAAAGAGAAAAGGAAAGGCCTCCTCCATCACTTTTCTTTGACAATTGGAAGAATAATTTTATAGGATTGGAAATAGGTAGACACCATAGCTAGGCATAGGGATTCCTTTGTGTTTTAATTAGATAACCTCATGTATTGGGATCCTAATAACATATTGGGAAACCATTTAAATAAAAAATAGCTTCCCAATCTAATCTATGAGCATTAACATGGTCCTTATGACACCCTCCACATGAAGGCCAATAGTTTTCAAGAGGTTTGACCAGATTCAAGAAAAGTACCCTCAAACTTGTGCACAAGTTAACTAGTGATGAAAATATAGGGTACATATGGTATATCCATCCCCTTAAATACCATTTGTTATCTAGACCTTCTAGGTCTCCTTAGGAACAACTTATATGGAGCTACCACAACCCCAGGGATAAATTGTATAAAGCACTAGTAAGGAGAAGTTGGATGAGAGACCTAGTGAGGGACCTTCATCTATAACTGTCCCTCTAATACCACCATCCCATATTAAAAAATTGGGCATGATTGCCTTAGATCTTGATGAAATAGTGGAGGGTGCCTTCAAGGTCCTTATTGAAGCATATGTCTCTAAGGGAGAATAAGAGCAAGCTCAAGAACCCCAAGAGAAAGAAAATAAACTAAGAAATATAAAGGAAAGGGAGTTTCCCTAGATATGGTCTCAGTGGCACAACCAAAATAGAGGAAACTAGAATTGGAAATTGTCTTTATTGGATAAAAGAGGCTAAAGTTGACTCTTACTCATCCCATAAGTGAGATCAACTTATTTAGTGAAGAGTACCCCATTCTTACACCAATAATAATTGATTGGTTCATTTAAGGAAAGATGTAGAGGATCCCCTCCCACTCCCACTCCCAGGCCTTAACCAACAATGATGTGTATGAAGACATCAATCCATGGATAAGGGATTTGATGAAGGAACAAGTAAAAAGGAGGATAGTGACCATTTTAGGGTTAGAAAACAAACAAATGGATGCTTTAGGAGTATTGAGAACCAAAAGAGTAGAGTTCCAAAACCTCCAAAATAGATAAAATCATCTATTATTATACAATTTAATCTAGAGATATCTAGATTAGTGAGAGTCACCACCTAAAAATCCATGGTGGGAACTGAGGAGTTTACATTCCAAAATGTGGAGTCCTTTACATGTTTAACTCTAATTTGGGGGTAGTATCCTGGTGAACCACCGATCCATGAAGAAGATATTGAAATTGTATCTAAGGCTCACTCAGCTTAAGTCAAAGCTGGTATTATAGAAATGAAATAGAAGATTCATAATTTGGAAAAGGAAAAGGAAAACTTAGAGACATAGGCCATTTTATTAGTGTCTAGGTAATACTAAATACGTTTGAAGCATCCTTTTTTTATATGTATGATTCCTTAAAATCAATGAAACTAATACAAGATTCATTGAGACAATAGAGTGAAGTGGCTAAAGGACTAATAATAGAATGGTAGGAAGAAGAGATAAAGATAAGGGATCTCATCAATATATTAACTAGGAATATGATTCCTAAATTCAAAATTATTAGCCTAGCCAACCTAAATTCTATATTGGGGATAGTGGTGGATAAAATTCAAAGTTTAATTATTTGGTCAATGGGCTTGGATAAACTCCTTAGTGATGAAAAAAAGTTGATTTCCCAAACAAAGAAACTACTTGGCACCATGTTGGCTAATCCTTATAAGACTAAACCCCTATGAATCATTGGTGATGTGTAAAATAAGCATAGAGTCACCTTGGTAATTTAGGAAGCAAAGGGCAAAAGCTAGGGTTAATTAGGTAGTGACAATAGCAAAATTTTGGGTCTGATCTTCACTACTGAAGGAAAAATTGTAGAATCCAAAAGAATCAAAGAAGTTATGGGAAGGGATGAAAAAGATTTTAAGGACTTAGCTAACCAAGAATATGTCTACCTCATGAAGCTATCTATGGATCTAGAGCTTGTCAAAGAATAACATCAAATGGTTATGTAACTTTTGCAAGAGAAATAAGGAAACCCTTTAGCAATGGGTCCATCAATCAGGCAATAATCCTTTTTTGTAAAAGTATTGTAATATTTGAAATAGGAATATTATTTTGTAAAGTCATATGATAGTCTATTAACATATTTTCCTCTAGGTCAGTCTAGTTTTGAAAAATAAAATGTATTCTAGAACTTTCTAAAGAAAGACAACTATCTTTATCTTTTGTATATTTTATATCTTGTAACTAACCAATATACTACCTTATCTTTCTATAAAAGGCAGTATTACCATCTTATAAAGGGAGAGAGATTTTTGAGAAAAATTTTTATACTTGGAGCAATTAATATAGTAAGATAATTCCATAAAAATTGTCCAAATTTGATGTTTTAATTGTTAATTTATCTTTCTCTCAATTATTGGTTCTAATATTGAGTTTGAATGGTTTCATGAATTCTAAATTTGCATTTGTGATACAGGGTTGCTAATTTGTGCTTGTGTTAGATTAGCTAAAGGATATTGATTTTGCTTCATTTCATTTGTTCTATATTTATATGTGTTAATTCTGTTTCAGTTTAGAAACAATTATTTAAATTAAAATCTAGTTTTTACTTATATAATTTCACATTATCCTTAGAGATGTGTCTAGTGTATGGTGAGATCTGAGCTTACACTATTTTGCATCATAAATTGGTTAAATACAAGTTCAATTCTAATTGAAACTTTTTCATGATATTTGAGTCAAGGATAAATAATCACTTATTTCCTTTCTACCTTACCCTTCCCTTTTGCTTCATTTTTTTACCATATCACTGTAGCTTAAATTTCATTATAGATATCCATTTAGATTAGTCCGTAGTTTAAGTTTTGATCATAATTCACTATCATAATCAAAGATACTTACAATTTACAATTAATTAGGCCATGATGGCTCCTAACCATCAATTATTATAAATTTTGTAGAACATTATTACATTAATCTACCATTATTTCACCAAAGGTAACCCAAGTTGCCACAACCTTCTACTCATGCTCTAAATTCCTAGAATTCTAAAATGAGAAGTATTATTTGAACACTAAGAACCCATGTGATACATTTAGAGGCATCAACAATGAGTTTGATTAATTTGTGAAAATAGGTGAACATTTATGGCGATAATTATACATAATAACATTACACAATTTAAGCTCTACAATGGTGGTATTGGATCACTTAGTTTTAGATTTTAGAGATTGTTCAAGATCAACTATGACTATCCATATTGAGATCAAGATGTGTGGCCATGAACTAATTAAATTTTGGAGGGATAAGCCATAAATATTCACATTAATATTTATAATAATGAGGCATTGATGATGCATGTGAGATATTAGTATTGATATTTATTCCATTAAAGGCCTATGAATGCCATCCCATTGATGATTTCACAAGATGATGTAGATTTGAGGAATGAATTTCTAATTAGTAAATTTTCATTAACTTTCATGGAATTTTCACTTAGGCTCTTGGTTTGGTTTAATTTGATTAAGTGGATTTAATTGATTTTATACAATTCTTTGGAAATATATTGTACACTTAATCAATCTAGTTAGAAACTTCATTTTACAAGTCATAATTTGAATGGAGTATAATAAAAATAAGGTGTTAGTTGCATAAAAACAACACCCTAGTTAGGGCATTATGGACACAAAATAACACAAGCATGTGACATATGCTATTGAATTATAAGAATTTAGTGGTTCATAGTGTCATTTTACATGGTCACAATTTTACTCAAAGATATTTGAGAAAGGATAATAATCATATAAAATACATTTCCTCATTTAGGGATACATTAGCCTAAATCAACACCTATACATGATAAGTTTGAACCATTTAGTGCATTTTAGTGATTTTGGTCAAAATTGTGCATTATCACATAATTTTCCTTAGATTTACAATTAAAACATAATAGTGATATGAATTGGATGTATAAATAATTAATATTATCATTCACATTAGTGATCTAACATTCATCTAAATTTTTTAATTCAGCTAGCCATGCCTCTCTATACTCATGATTGAGAAGACCCTTAAGGGAAACAAAAAGGATGGGTATATATACCTCTAAGGGTAGTATTGATTTAGATACAAACATGAGTGAGTAGGTAATTTACCATGTAAGTTTATTAGTAGTTATTTTATATGTGCAAAGTGAGAGATAGAAATGTAGGTGTTAGTCTCATTTAGAATCTTTGACAATTTTGACTAGAATTAACTTTACGGTTTTTTTAGAAGATTTAGGATAACCATTGGACTATGATTATTAAAATTATTTTGAGTGGTTATATATAGAAAAAATATTACATATATCATAAATATCAAGGTTTTTAAAAGGGGACCCATTTTTAGTAATGTTGATCTATGAGACCCTAAATTAGAAAATGATTTGGTTTAAGATAGATTTTATGATGACTAAACCCTTAATAGTTGGTAATAAAATAGATTCCACCCAATTAATAAAATATTTTTAGAAATTATAATAAAATTATGAACATCCTAATAATCTAGGGAGATATTACCTATTAAATCTAATCCCCAAGTAGAAAGGGGCCATGAAGTGATAATGGGCTGCAATTCCCTAGTAGGAACATGTATCTAATGTGAAAAATATTGACATTTTCACATGTAATATATGATATCATGGTATAAATTGGAAGAAAAATATCCCATCCTATATATTTTATGAGTAGTCATGTGGCCACTAATGTATCCACCACAAGTGCCACTATGATAATGAAAGAGGACCCTTTCTAACTCCTTTTATTCGACACACCTAAGTAACATGCCATTGAAGGATTTGAAATAAATGACCATGTATATAATGACATCCTTGGATTTAATTACATGAAGGTGAAATTTATGTTATGATTTGGCACCATCTAGGTTAGTACATTTTATTAGGTAATTGATGATATGCATGTACCAGGGATAAGATATAATAGTAAGTATTTTTATGTAGTAGATCAATTCATCAAGAAAGTAAATATTGAAAATGTCATTAAATTACAAGGTAGAATAAATAGACCAATCAAAAATGATCTATCCATTAGTAAAATTTTTGTTGATATGAGTTAAATAAAAATTACTTAAGAGTGTGATGAAGTGCCCATATTTCCTATAGAGGCTTATTTGGATTAGTAAAGTGCATAGGTATTGAGACCTTATGATAACACTTGTTTCTTGATTAAGTATATAATGTTACAACCAATTTTTTATAAAGACTATAGCTAAGGACTCCTTTTCTTGTTGAGTGTATTGTGTCTCATAATTGATAAGATTGTGGTTAATGAAATAAATGTTGTATTCTTTGTTGGTATTATCATCCTAAGGCAACATGAAAATTATAGATAACTCAATTAATTTATTATAAAGCATCAATGGTTTATCAGGTTTAGGTATCATGAGATTCAAGGAGACATTAGGAAGTATTTCACTACTTAAAATGTCTCTTGAAAACAATTTTTCCAAGTTAATCCATTTATGTTTTTTTATCAAGTTATTGATAGGATTAAAGATGTAGGTAATATTAATAATGTAGGATTGAATGGTTTTTTACTTAAAAAATAATGTTTTAATGCCTGATTAATCTATGGGAGAAAGAATTTATAACATCACTCTAATCTTGGTAGGGTTGATATAAATCCAATGTTGGGAGATGATATACCTAAGGATTTTTCCACTATTGATTCATAAAACATATTTTTATAGGTTAAGAGTAACATTTTATTCAATTAGATGTGTTAATATGGTGCATACCTCCTCTATATGGTCTATTCATCACCTTGATTTTCATAAATTATCATCTACATAAACCTTTACTTTCATTTTAATATGATCATGGAATATGTGGGTCATGGCCCTTTGATTTGTTGTTCCCATATTTTTGAGACTAAAGGGCATCATAAAATAAAATAAGTACCCCATGGTGTAGTAAATGAGGTATTACTCTTATCTTCATCATAAATAATTTTCTTATTATAACTTAAGAATACAACCATAAGTGATATCAACTCATATCCTACTATAGTGTTGATAATGATGTCAATAGAAGGGAGAGGAAAGCCATATTTTGGATATGTTTTGTTGATATTTATAAATTCTATACATATCTTGATCTTACCATTATTTATAAGAATGGGAAATTTGTTGGACATCCACTTGGAATATCCCAATGGGTTAATAAATCTAACTTTCAAAAATTTGATAAATTCCTCTTTTACCATCAATGCAAACTTAGGCTTGATGTGTCTCAACTTTTGATTAACTAGATTTTCATTGGACATTGTAATTAAATTATGGACAACCATATTAGTTCAGATGCCTACCATGTTAGTGTAATAAAAATCAAAACCTTTTGATACCTCAGTGATTATTAACTTGTGGTATTCCAATTCCTATATGGAGAGTGAAGACCCAAGATTGAGGAGTGTGGGACTCTCTTTAGTCTCAATGTTAATGGAAATGGCGTCTGCAATAAGGGAGGACTTTACCTATTAAAATACATTAGGGGATGGGATAATATTAGGGTCTTCACCCTCCATATTTAAAAAATTGTGTTCATCATCAAAGGAGAGGTAATCCTCAATTTCATAGTAAGAGTGATAGTATTCATTCCTAAGGGCTACTGTGGGATAATAGGTGAAGGAGAAAAACCTCTTTGGTGGAGTTATGGGAGGTCATTTTAACCTTGAAATAACTAAATAATAGCTTCATTGATATCATATAAGTTAATAATTAATATACTTTCATCTCTTCTAATATGGGTGATGGTTTGATCATTAGGTATTTTGTACATTCGAGGTTTTGTCTTGACCAAAACTATGAAATAAGACTTTGGTATAGTAGGATGAGGGTCAAACTATGAAGATGAAATAGTCATGGAGATAAAAAAATTATTACTTACACTAGGGAATGACTCTATAAAAATAAATTCAAATTGATTTGAAATATCACACATGGTGGTTTTATATATTTGAAATATGTTCAACATTTATTTGATAGACCTTAGAAAATTGGTTTGAAACCAACTATAAACCACCTTGGTTATTATAATTTTGAGTTATAAAATGTTTTTAAATGATAATGGATAGTAATAGGGATTCATATTTAGATCCATTATTTGTACACTCAAATTCTTACTTGAAACCAAAAGTCATGACTTACCCCTTAGAAGAAATGAGAATAAATCCTACCCTATAGTCTAAGTGTCACTTATCCCCATCATAGTGGAGGACTCATTAATCTTGAGTGGAAGAGGGAAAATAATCTAGTGAAGTTTATTTATATTTTGATATCTCAACCATATGGATATATATGATGTTCAACAAACCCTCTTGGGGTTCTTAGTCATGATACTCAATAAACTAATGAGCCCATCCCTTTTATAGGGTGAATAAAAGGACTTGACAAAAATTGAAAGGTCTATTCCTGTGGTCTAGATGAAGAAAGGGAAGAACTTATAGGAGCTTAAAATGTTGTTTTCTAATCTCTAGATTTAGGTAGGTAAACACCTATAAAAATTTAAAATGTTTCTTATTAGGCCTTCTATTTGATGTGCGAAGAATACCAACATAACTATGATGAATTTTCAATGTGGGTAGTATATGAACATAGTTATGGTTTTTATTTAAGATGGAATTTTTAGGAATGTAATTATGCAACTTATATTACTATTGATAATATATCGGTAACTCCATTTTTTCTATTGGTATATGTAGGAAAGATCATTAAAACATAGTGATTGGATCTCCATGGGCCCCCTTCTTCATAAGGGTGGAGAATGCCTCTCCTTAAGAATTCATGGATAAGCATGAGATTCAATATTAATATTTATGTTACCTATTATTAGCTTATGAATCTTATCCTTAAAAATTAACAAGTCTAAGGGAGAAGGAATGGTTTGGTTATATGCTAGAGGACCTGAAATATGATGGAAAGTACACTTAGGTGCAAGTTGAAGTAGAATTACCAAGATTTTAGGATGAAGTAAACTCCAAAGATTAGGAACTATAAAAAATTGGTATGGCCCTATTATGGTGTGATCTAAGAGCATGCTCTGAAGAGGTTATAAGTAACTAGAGTAGAATGTAAAGTGTGTCTTGCCCATGTGCAGTTAAACACCAAGTGATTTCTATGGTATTCATTGGGATGGTTGTTATGAAGGGGGACTTATTAATTATCTATTACTTATATCATGTGAAGGTTAGGTTAACCTACCTAAACCCTATTAGGCTTGTTGTATTTGAGAATTACAAAAGTCATAGGTCATGTAGTAAACTAAAATGGCATTCTAATGAAATATGTATCTCTTGAGACCACTCTATACTTATATAATAACTATACCTATATTAGGGGCTCTTTTGATCCTTTTCCATCTTATTTGTGCACTCATACCTTGAGTAGATATACCAAAATAGACATTAGGCCATCTCCTAAGCACCTAAGACCATTTATCACCTATTTTTTCCACCTATAACATAGTATAACCCTTTGGTATATAGCACACTATGCTATTGGAAAAGGGGTAGTGTTATTAACCCTCATCCTTTTTTACCCCTAATAAATATCTTTCTTATTCCCAAAGTAGTTTAAGGTCAGCCTAGACTCATTTCATGTCTTGACAAGTTCTATAATAGTATATAAAGGCCAATCTCATTCACATATCCCCTGGGGGAGAAATATATGCAATTCTCATGAAAATCACATAAACACTTATGTAAATAAAGGTCATTGATCCCTATTTTTACCTACTTCTACATACACCTATCTATAGTATCCCAGAGTTCAAACTACTCATGTTTCCAATCTCAATGAACACTCAAAGTATTCAAACTAATATTCATACTAGAATTCAATTTCACTTCCACCATCACTTAGATTAGGATAACTACATCAAGATTGATTCCTTTTTGAGGTATTTGTATGTAGGTAATAATCAACATATGGGGTGTTTAGGTCATGTCCAAGCTAACTTACTAACACCACTCTACTTCTAATTGTGTTCTTCATAACTCTAACAAGCACGAAGACGTAGGGTTTCACATTGAAATTGGTCAAAACATGGAATATATAGTGATTCATGACTCAGTCACATAGATGCAAGATTTTTAGAACAAGGCAAACATCCTCCTAGAAACTTATTGTTTTATCTTCTTAAGGTCATTATCACAATACATGAGGATATTATCATAGTATGTTATTGGAAAAAGGACCACACTATTGTCTAATGGATACTTTAACACCTACTTCATATTGATGACACCCTATACTATTCCTACACCAATCTCTAGCCTATCACTTATCTCACCTAGTCATTTTTCTAATTATCTCTTGTATAATTCATTACTATTTATATGTTAAGTAAACAAATCAATTGTTATATAAATTTGTGGTTTTTAATATTACTATATTTATTCCCTAATTTATATACTCATCTATTTATCTATTTTGGGTTTTACAGTTTATAATACCCAAAATAGTTAACTCATTTTATTAACCCAAATTACATTTAATAACACACTAACCCTAGTCTATATTTTAGGGTTTATGTTTCAATCCTTCTAAAAACCTCATACTAGGATTTTAGATCCCTACACTTTCTAATTTTTTTCTATTTAATCTTGATAATAATTATATACGGTATTTATTACTTTCTTATGCAAAGTTTCATAATCTATCTTTCTTATTATTTTTATCTTTTATGTAGTTACATCGAGTTTTATATTGTTACTTACATAGAGAATATAATACATAAGATTAAAAAAAACCTAAAATTAACAATCTCCTTTAGATGCATTTTTCTCTTTGGTTTACATTGATTCTTTACCTACCAATACTAAACATAATATAATATTAATGGTTTCACTTACCCATCCAAATTTTTGACCCTAACCATATATTTAATATCCCTCTCCTACTACAAGATCTATGCTCATAGTAGACCGTACAGTCCATTCTACAATGTCCACAAGGAGTTTTGAAGAATGGTAGGTTATTAAAACTTATGGATATAGATTTATCAATCAAATAAATTTCCCTAAACAACTATTTCTATTTTGGATCTTCTACAAAATTATGACACATACAAATATGTCTTGTATGCAACACTCTATGACACCAAGGTACTAATCACAATAGAGCCAACTTATGTTTCTTATAATATTATACTATGAAATAGATCGAGTAACAAATTTAATTTTAAAAAAATTATCTTCCACCTCAATGCATCATGGATCAACATATAAATATTTACATCTAATAAAAAATAAATGATGTGGTTGTCAAATAAGTATTAGTCAATTATGAATCAGGTTAAATATTTTTAATATCTCTTTTATCTAACTTATTAATATACATTATAAGAATTATATTAGTCTAATATGAATATCCTAGGATTAATAATATTAAATTCAATTTTTTGGGTTAGATAACTCTAAATATTACATTAGGACCTATAACACTACCTACAACATGTCAAGTTTTGCCCAATGATCTTAATTACAATATCTTGCTTAGGAAACCTTGGATTCATGATATGCATATAGTCCCCTTAAATTCACATGCATATTTAAAATTAATATATAAATTTTATAAATATACACGACCTATGGCTCAAGAACCATTCAAATATTATCAGAATACAGAGACTATACACAACTATATTCCTAACATGGATTTTGCTACATCACTTATATATTCTAATATTCATAGCTCACATATGAATCCTCTAAAAAATTCATAGATACATTATAATAGATCTAATTCTCTATTTTCAATAAATATTTTAAAAAATGGGATACACAAGACAATGCCTTAGAAAACATGAACAAGAAATTCTTAATCTTATTTAAGAATTTGATAAGAATAAGGTAGCCAAGGAATCTAATATAAGGATATCACATCTAATTATATGTCTTCCCACCATGATTATCATCATATAGTGTTTTTTCCACCTATTTCATGGATATACAATACAATAAATCATATCTTTGCACTCTTAATTGTGTATCCTGACCTTATTAATGATACCATTTCTCTAGATATACTCTCTTTTGATGAATTCACCAAAAATGAAGACCTTTTATAATTCTTAGGGGAATGTAAGGATATCCATTCCTTCTATCATAATAATACATTTTATCATTCCTTGAATGGCCATACATACTTTAGTGATAGTTCTAATGTTCTAGATAATATCAAAATTGAGATAGATGGCACATTACCTATACCACCTTATACCATTAATTGATATGAATTACTCAATTAATAAATAGTGGACTTCCATTATTCTAAAAATATTGATACTTACATGATATTATTATTTACCGACATGTTTAAATAATAGGATGTAGATATTCATCATATTTTAAAGGACTTCCTTGAAACTTTCACCTGGTCCTATTTAGATATGTCATGCATCAAATCCTTTAATCATAGTAAACATGATTAAATTATATATATACAAATCTAGTTAAACAAAAGATTTGAAAAATATATCCTAAGGTGGCTATGTTAGTTAAATATGAGATCCAATGTCTCCTTGATGTAAGTTTCATTCGATTAGTTACTCATCCTAGATGGGTATCTAACATTGTACCCATTGGTAGTCCTATTGGCTAAATTCAATGTTGTTATGACTCCAGAGATTTAAAAAGTATGTCCTAAGGATAAATTTCACATACCTAACATCAATATGATAATATACTCCATAATATAATATGAGATGTTATCTTTCATGGATGGTTTTACCAGTTATAATCAAATCAATATAGCTGAATAAGATCAAGAAAAAAGTTATTTTACCACACCATGGTTACCTTTTGATATATAGTCATGCCTTTTAGATTAAATAAATATGGAACAACATACCAATGAACTATGACCCATATTTTTCATGATTTAATTCATAAAATATTTAAAGACTATGTTGATGACTTATTAGCTAAATCAAAGGAGAAAAAACATCATGTAGTTTATTTATGACAGATTTTTGAAAGGTTGAGATAATACAATGTATGACTCAATCCCAATAAATATGTACTTCGTGTCATCCAATAAATTATTGGGTTTCAAAATATCCCAACATGACATTTTGGTAGATAATAAAAAGTCAAATCTATAATGGATATGTCTCTTCCTTCAAATGTAAATCAAATTTGATCATTATTGGGAAAAATCTAGGCCATACATTATTTTGTGTCACTAGAAGATAAGACTCAATCATTCACAAGATTTATCAATAAATATACCAAATTTTAATGGGATATTTCATGTTAAGAAAACATTGACGCACTCAAAAAATATTTTTTTAATCCACCTATGTTGATACCACCAATACTTGATAGGCCACTTCTCCTTTAATTTATACCACCAATCATACACTCGAAGCACTCTTAGCACAACATGATGGCCATCACAAATATAAATTTATTTACTACATTAGTCAAACACTTTTTAAATATGAACCAATTTATTCCATAATGTATAAAAACTTTTTAGGACCCATATTCACTACATAAAATCTTAGACACTATATGATCTACAATGAGACACAGGTTATTACAAAAGCATATCCTTTAAAATTTATTATGTCAAAACTACACATATTATAAAGTATAGCAAAATTAGTGATCCTAATAATAGATTTTGATCTAAAAATCATGATACAAAATTCAATAAAGGTCCAAATAATTATATACCGATTGGAAGCAACACAACTATTATATACCTATCTTATCAATAATAACTCTTGAGATGATTTCATAGCTTACGACATTACTTACAGCACATGAATGATGTTATTTTATGGTTCTAGATATGCATTAGGTTATAGATATGGAATTTTATTTATCACTTCACTAGGGGAAATAATTTTAGTTGCATATTGATTAATTTTCTTGTGCACAAATAATATCATACAATATGAGGCACTTATCCTTGGCCTCTATGTAGCTCAAGATCTCCACGTAAACTATATTAAGGTCTATAGGTAATTATATGTAGTTGTTAATCAAGTCATAAATGTATACCAAACCAATTAAAATGATTAATTCCATATCATAATATGGTTTAATGTCTTTCTGATAAATTCAAATATTTATCTAACAAAAACATTCCTTGAAAATATAATCATGATGCTAATGCAATGGTAAGTGTGACATTATTGATCATGATTGACATCAATGATGAAAAAGTATATTCACCATTAAATTATTATAATAATCATCAGTATCCCATGTTAATATCATAACTCTATCATTTCTAGCCACCATGTGTAGTATAATAGTAGCATAATGGTTTTTTTTATATTTATAAATTGTTCTACAATGCTAGATACTTTCACTAGATAAGTACAAATACAGATAAATTCACTAAAGTACATTAGCATCAATGAGACTTATTTAAATGATATTTGTATGGACACTTAATTTGATGTCTTACATTCAATAAAGCTAAGTTGTCCATCATCCAAGTAGATTATAGTGAATGTGGTGGCCATTTTAATGGGAAAGCAATGTCACACAAATTACTTTGATAAGTATATTATTGGGCTACCATGGAAATATAATGCTACAAATATGATAAACTATTTGAGAAATTTAAATGACATAGTAATCTACATCATATTACTTCATGTAAATTACAACCTATTATCTCCCCATGGCCATTCATGCTATGAGGATTTGATTTAATTAGTAAAATCAATCCAAAATTAGTAGGGGGACATAAATTTATCATTACAACTACAAAATACTTTATTAAGTGAGTGGAATCCATCCCATTATAATCTAAAAATGAGAATATATATTCCACTTTATAATGATGAACATCATTTCCTATTTTGGCCTACCAATGACGAACCTCACAAATAATAAGGCCTCTTTAAAGAATAAATAAATAAATAAATTTTGTGCCAAATATAAGATCTAATACATGTTATCTACTCCATACTAACCATAGGGTAATGGTCAATTCAAAGCTATAAAGAAGATAATTAATATTATCCTAAGAAAAATGGTTACCAAATTTGGTGATGATTGGCATAATCAACTCATTTATGCACTATGGGATTACTGCAATAGTATTCATACTCTAGTAGTAGATACTCCTTATTCACTAGTTTATGAAACTAAATTAGTTCTCTACTAGATTTATAAATCCCATCACTATGAATATCTCACAAAGGGCTTATCACAGATGAATAATACATTAAAAAATGACTTATTGACTTATAAAAGTTGGATCACACATTCATCTAAGCTAGAGATCATCTCAAATCTTACTATAAATCAATCTAATAGGCATATAATAGTTGTGTTCATAAAAATTAATTCAAAACCAATGATCTCATTCTGAAAAAGAACTTTTGAAATCTCAATGTGAAAGAAGAGATAAAAGGAAAGTTCAAATAAAATTGGCTTGACCCATACTTAGTTTTATAAAATATTAGCCCCAAGGTATACTATCTAGCTTCACTAAATGGTAAGGTAATGAGGAATCCACTTAACATCATGCATCTAAGGATATTCTATATCTAGACAGCTTATAATTACTTGTACATAGTTTATCTTACCTTGATCCTTGTATATAGTTTCACTATCATGTTGCTTGTACATAGATTATACTCTAAAAACAAAAAAAATAATATAATATGTTCACAAATACAAAAGCATTCAAATACATGCTCAAAAAATAAAAATATTATATTTATGCCTTTATATGTTCACATTTCTTCTATTTTCTATGTACTACATATGCTACCTATGTTATTATAGTCGTTTTTATCATACATACATGCTTCACTTATTCTATTAAAGTGTTTGCCAATTACTATAGGACTCAAGTCCTCTACAAAGATCCAAATTGGATACTATCTACCCATCATGGGCATATACACATATACATTGATTTAACATTGACATATTAGCCCATTGGGGGCATCATACACAGATTCATGTTTTCTAGTTATATCTTTCTATACTCCACAACATAAATTTAGCATTGATTATATCTTGATATTGATCATCCTATACTACACTATTTTTTTCTAACCAATACTACTATAGACTAAGCTTATTTACATATTTTCTCTTATATAATTTTATAGCACATGTTATGCATACTTTTATTTCTAGCTTTACTAGTTTTTATTTTATTATGTCTCTTTGCTTCTACACCTACTCAAGGGAGTTTTAATATACCAATACTTTATGTCTTTAATAAAATTAATTTCATTGTGTGTATGCTTTAGACATGTGCCCATATCCCTATGTGTGCTTCTTGATTATGTATGCAGACATTTAAACATGTCCTTATATGTGGATCTTAGCTAACCTTGCTTTCTATTTGCATATGTAGACATTTGAACATGTCCTTGTATGTTTTCTCATTCTTATACTTAGTTACATGTGCCCATGTCCCTTATATTATGACACCTTGGCCTATTTTGTGTGCCTTATGTGTTTGTATTTATGATTTCATGTATGTGTTATGGCCATAACACTTGTCTCTTTCCTATTACATTCACATCCAATTGTGATGCCATGAGGTGCCTCATTCATATCCCCTTCCTCCTTTTGTGCCTTGATGGACATCATGCCCCATCCCACTAGGTAGTTTACTTAGATTATATCAATATTTTGTATTCATCTACATGCTTACATTATTATATCTATCTTGATAACCTTATGAATTCTAGATATAACATACATATTACATTACCAACTTATGATCAGACTATTATACTTTCTAATGTCATGTATACACATTATATTGGTTTATCACATAAATATAATATTTTTTATTTTAACACACATGATGCATAGATTTTTATTTAAAGGATAACTATTACATAGGTTTAATAACTCCTATCAAAAGATGGAGCATTCATAATTACCGTAGAGATAAGGGCACCTACTGCACTCAGAACATAGTTATTAACACACACATATATTAAAGATATCATATTTTGTAAAATACAATGAAAGACATGTACATATAGATCAGTCTCAATTTCCCTTAGAAATGACACATTTGGTTGATAGTGTAGTATAGTGGTCTATAGTGTAGTGTGTTATTGGCAAATACTACCATGCTATTATCCAGTAGCTGAAAACATATAAAATTCTAAAATTATTAGAAAGGTAAAATAGTTATAGTTTAGATTTGTAGTATCAATCTTTGAGTATTAAGCATGTTCAATTTATACTCAACTTTTGAATAAAATAATCAAGTTTTATTATATTGGGGGCATCATGTAGGGCATGATCACTCCTATTTTAGTTTTAGATATGCACAGACACATATTATTATGATTCAATTTAAAATCCATATACATAGATATCATATTTAGAGGTATGTGCAAGGCACATGATTCCCATATGTTGAGTTTGGCACTAGTTATCTTAGATTGAATGATGACTCCATGTCATTGTTTATGTTTTATATTCTAGCCACCATATGGAATAATTTTTTAGTAATATTACAGTAGATTGATACCTCATTACATCTATAGTAATTTAAATTCTTGGGTTCCCCAGAGCCATTTTTACATTTCAAAGTTTCTATATGGCCTAGATCCATCTTACATAATTTGAGTTACATCACATAGTTTTAGCTCTAGATGCATCTAATACACATGGGTAGGTAATGGTGGAGTTATAGCCTAGTTTATTTCTTGAGTCACCTACATGATAGGGTTAGATAAATCATTATCCCAATCCAATTTATTCATAAGTTACGATCCATTGACTAGGGGTGGGAAATTATGGAGTCAGAGCCAGATTGAGTTCTTGAGCCATTTGCACATGGGGATTGGGAAACACATAATCTCAATAAAATATATTAACTATTTAATAACCATCTACACACGTAGAGGATGTCACTAGGTTTTTTCATTGGTTTACATACCCAATGAAATGTATTCATTCCTTTCCTCTCTCTCTCTCTCATATTATGTTTAATAAGTTTTGTTTTTTCTTTTGATATTTCTTAATTAAGTACTAATTCATTCATGTTTCATTCACAAGACACATAATGGATCACAACTAAAAGACTTAGATCCACATTCACAAGATTTACCTCTTAGGTAGGTCTAAGTACGCTCTCTTTCTTTTTATCCTAGTCATTCACTTTGTTTCATTTCAAGACTAAAGGAGAGGAAATGTAGTCATTTACAATGTCATTTTAATGCAATGTGTCACCTAATATCACCCTATCCTTAGCCTATCCTTGGACCTATTTTAGGCCTATTTTGATCATTTTCCATCTTATGTGTGTACTCAACCCTTGACCATATATTCCAAAATCCACATTAGGCCATCTCGTAGGCACCCAAGACCCCTTTTCACTTTTTCTAGCCACCTAGAAAATAACACGGTCCATTAGCCTATAATGCATTGCATTATTGGCAAAGGGGAAATGTTAATAATCTTTATTTAACCATAAAAAATATATTTCCACTTCTAAAATAATTTTAGGGTTGACCTAAACTCATTTCATGTCTGAAAAATCACTGAACTACTACATAAATACCACTCATTGATTTATCCCCCAGAGGGAAAATAAATGTAATTCTCATGAACAAACCTATTAATAGTTGTTAAAATCAAGGTCATTGATCCTTACTCTTCCCTAATTATAAATATACCCATATACAATATCCCAAAGCTTAGATTACTCAATTTTCTAGTCTCAATACACACTCAAAGCATTCAAAACAACATTCATGCTAACATTCACTTGCACTTGCACCAACAGTTAGATTAGGAGAACTATATAAGACTTGATACCGTTTCCAAGTATTGGTATGTAGTAAATCCTCAATACATGGGGTTTTTATGTCATTTCTAACCTACCCTAATAACACCACTCTAATTTTACTTATGTTCTTCAAAACCCTCACAATCATGGAGGCCTAGGGGTTTACATTAAAATTATTCAAAATAAGGAATAGATAGTGATTCATGACAAAATCACACATATATAAGATTCTCAGAAAAAGGTAGAAATCCTCCTAAAACTCACTATTTTATCTACTTAAAGCCATTAGCATGGTATAGGAGGAAAATAATATAGTGCATTATTGGTAAAGGGACCATGTTATTATCCAAAGGAGACTCTAACACCTACTTCCTATTGAGAACACCTTTTAATATTTTTACACCAATTTACATCCTACCCCTTTTTATCTTAGTTATTTTTGTATTTGAATATTTTTTTTATATTTCATTGTTATTTATAGGCTTAAAAAGTCAATTATTATACAAATCAGTGGTTTTTGATATTGTTATATTTATTCCTAGATTTATATTCTCATCTCTTTATATACTTAGGTTTTTACATTCCATAATCCCAAAAATAGTTAAATCATTTAGTGAATTTGAATTACGTTGAATAACATACTATATCTAGCCTATCATATAGGGTTTATGTTTCCAACCTTATAAAAACCTTGTACTCAGATTTTACATCTCTACATTTTATGATTTGTATTGTCTTTAATCATGATAATAATGATAGATGATATTTATTAATTTCTTATGAAAAATTTCATAATATCTCTAGAATGTTATTTTTATCTTATGTGGAATCACATCGAGACACATATTATTACATACATAGAGAATATAATACATAAGATGAAAAACTCAACACCTAAAATTAACAAATCTCTTTTAGATGCATTTTTTTCTTTGGTTCACCTTGATTCCTTGCATACCACTACTAGACATATGAGAAAATTAGTGGTTTCACTTATTAATCCGACTTCTTGACCCCACCCATATAGCTAGTATCTCTTTCCTGCTACCATCTTTATACTCATAGTAGACCCTACAGGCCATGTTATGATGTCCACAAGGGGTCTTAAAGAATTAAAGGGTAGTAAAATTAATGGATATAGATTTTTCAATCAAATAAATTTCCTTATAGACACAATTTCCATTTTGGAGCTTCTATAATATTCTAACACACATAAATATGTCTTGTATGTAACACTCTATAACATAAGCGAATGAATCGTAACAAATCCAACTTATGTTTCTTCTATAATCAATACTATGAAATGGATTGAAAAGAATATTTACTTTGAGAAAGGATATCTTCCACCTCAACACATTATAAATCATCATCTAACTCATTACATCTAACTATGAATTAAATATGTGGGTGTCAAATGAGTTTTAGTTCATAATGGATCAGGTTTAAATATTTTTAATATCTTTTTATTATGACTTTTTAATATACATGATAAGAATTTAGATAATTATGATATCAACATCTAATGATTTGATAATATTCCATGCAAATTTGTGGGTTAGATAATACTAAATATTACATTGGGATGTAGAACACTACCTACAACATGTCAATTTATCCCCAATGATCTTAATTATAATATCTTGTTTGGGATTCCTAGGATTAATGATATGCATGTACTCCCCTCAAATTTACATGCATGTTTAAAATTTAGTTACAAAGTTTATATATACATGCCCTATGGATCAATAACTATTCAAATATTTATACAATATAGAGCCTATACACTACTATATTATTCACATGGATTTTACTAAAAATATAAGTTATACTATTTAGAGCTCAAATATGACTCCCACAGATAACTCAAGCATACTTGAAAATAAATTTACTTCTTTATTGGAAATAAAAAAATTCAAAAAAATAGGCTACACAAGACAAGGCCTTAGAAAACATGAACAAGGAATTCTTAATCCTATTGAGGCATTTGATCAAAAAGGTAGGCATGGACTCATATATAGAGATAACACATCTAATGCTAATTCTTCCCACCATGATTCTCAACATATAGTGTTTTCTACCTACTCCATGGATAGACAATATAGTAAATCATATATGTGTACTCTGATTTGAGTACACTAACCTTATTTATGATATTATTTCCATATATTTACTCACTTTTGATAAATTCAACAATGATGAAGGTATTTTACAATTTTTAGGGGCATATTAGGATCTCCCTTACATCTATCATAATAATAGGTTTCTTCATTCAATGAATGCCCAAGCATTCTTTAGTGAGAGTTCAGATGTTTTAGATAATATCCTAACTAACATATCTTTCACACTAATTACAAAACCTTACACTGATGACCAATATGTTTTGGCCAACACCTCCCCTTTTATTCAAAATAGAGGACTCATCTAAAAAAATCTCATGAACTAGAGATCTAGGGTCCTTTCTTTATTCTTGATGGTTTGTCTCAAACTTAAATCCTTAGAATATTATGTCACCTCAATTTCCCTATGAAACAACAAGCCTTATTTATTTTTATTACTAAGGTAGACTTTTTATTTTATGGAATATGGTGCTAACATTATAGGTATTTTTTCTATAAAATTTCTTGGAGTTTGATTACTTCTTGGAGAAACAGACCCATTATCCTCTACAATAAATCAAAATATTAATGATAGATGAGTAAGTATTAAATGTATTGAATGTCTTTTAACTTCTTAATTACCTTTTTTTAATATATTTCATAGAGTTTAGATCCTAGGATAGCTTAACATAATCAAAAGGAACCATGTCATTATGTTGTCAGAGTAACCAAAACCTATACCTATCAAAGATGTTTGAGGCTAAGAGAGAGTGACCTAATAAAAAGGCACCATGTCATTGAGTTATTAAGGTGGCCAATCCCCAAATAAAATAAAGATGTTAGATCTTAAGAGAGCCTAACCTAATCAAAATGTGCCACATCATTGAGTTGTCAAAGTATCCAGTTGTTATACCTATTAGAGATGTTAGAGCCCAAGAAAACACAACCTAATCATAAGGCACCACATTAATGATTTATTAGTGTCCATTCCAGATACTTGTCAAAAAGGATAGATCCTAAAAGAGCCTAGCTTAATCATAAGGTGCCCTATCACCATGTTTCTAGAGTGGCCAATCCCTAAACCTATCAGAGATGTCAGATCCTAGGAGAGCTTGGCCTAATAAAAATGTGCCATGTTGTTAGGTTATTAAAATCAACATTACCCAAACTTGTTAAATATTTTAGAGCCTAAGAGAACCTATCTTAATAAGAAAAATCCATGTCACTATGTTATCAAAGTAGCAAGTCCTTAAACTTGTTAGAGATGTCATAGCCTAGGCTAATAAGAAGGTGTCATGTCACCAATTTATTAGAGAAATTAGTCCCTAGACCTATCAGATATTTAAAATCCTAAGAGATCATAACCTAATCAAAAGGTTCTATGTCACTATTTTTTTAGAACATCCAATTCCCAAACCTATCAAAGATGTCAGATCCTAACAGAGCTCAACCTAATCAAAAGGTGTCATATCACTAAGTTGACAGATCATTTAATCCTTTTACTTGTTAAGGATGTTAAATCCTAAGATATCTTGGTCTAATCAAAAGGTAACACATTGATGAACTATTAGAGTGGTCAATACCCAAACCTATTAGTGATTTCATAGCCTATGAGAGCTTGGCCTAATCATAAGGTGCCACATCACTCAATAAGGTATATGAACTAGTGTCCACCTAAGGCCCTAAAAGGGTTAAAATGATGTATAAATGAGGTTGGATAAGCAATAAAGAAGTTCCATATGTCCTTAAGAGACACCTCACCCTTATATATGTATTACATAGAGTATGAAGTCATTCCTATGTGTTGATTATTATCATAATGATGAATGAGTATATGGTATGTGGTGTAAAGTGGGAGTTAACTGGGAAGCCTCTGATGGATGTGATAATGTTCCTACCACACATTTGGAATTCATGAAATATAAAACTCTACCTGATTAGATATATTTAAAACATCCCATTAGCATTGATAAATTTGGTTGTTAGTAATGGATCATGGGTTCCCAATTTAACTCTAGATTTATAAATAAAGGAAATACATCCAAAAAATCAAATTTTAAGGTATAATAAGTGAGTCACTAAATTACATTAATATAGGGGGATGTATACATGCATTTATAAAATCCTAAAGAAAGCCTACTAATGGTTACCACTACATACCTTTGAGATCACTCCAATTCTTAGATTTCTAATTCTCATAGAGTACCCTTATGTTTCATGCCTCATATGCTCATAGCCTTCCTTTTTCCCCTCCATCATGTTATAATGGTCAAATCCTTTTCAATCCCAAAGGTTGAGTCTAAATACTAGGATATCATATCCCAAGTTGGCATGACCAATTTAAATCATTATAATGATTTGTTTAAAGTAGTCAAGTAGGTTCTTAAAGACTTAAGATCTAATGATGACCAATAAGAAAAATTCTAGAATACCCTTGGTCCTATAATAAATGGATACTTCATAGGGTTCTTGATAAGACAAATGCATATACCTATGTTGAATTGTTTGTCAACCTCCTTTTTTCTTCCATACAACTGAAAGATAAGGTCCATGATCAGGTATGCTTTCCCAACTCTTGGCACTATATTCTTAATATCTCTAGGAATTCTTTCAAGGCATATTATTCCCTCTCAAATTACACCTTCTATTATGATACTATAGTGGTAAAGGCCTAGATTGAGACCCACCATTTATATGACATCCTCTAATATTAGTTTGATAACCCATATGTAAAATGATTTAGTAAGGACATAAATACATTCACAATTTACACCTTGTAAGAGGAAGTCAAGGTGGGAATGATTTTACTAAATTGATTGTTTAAGACCCATGACTACTTATAAATTAATAAACCATGGGTTACCCTCCTCCATATTATTATCACATGCTCAAAATTTTCAAATAATATAGTAATGGTCAACTTTAATTTAATCAATGCCATCATAGATGCTCAAGATAGAGGTAATTTATATATGATGAGATATATTATGGACATGATCTATGGGATGCTCTCCTTAAAACCTTCATCTTTTCCTACATGGGTTTTTAGTGGATCGATGACCCACATGGTATTCTATAAACTATATGGATACTAGTTCTAAAACCACATTATGGACATCTATGAGTACTTCTATCAGGTGGTCTACAAGGTGATCAATGAGGCCCCAATGCCTCATATATCACAAGCCATCTAGGAATCTATCACCACCATTGAGGACTACTATTACTTTCAAGAAGACACCATGATTATAATTATGGGTGTCCTCAAATAACCCCTCTTCTTGATTTATTTTATTCTAGATAATTTGGTAGAGTAGGAAATTGCTTACCATTTGGTGGAGTGCATCTTTAGATTTTGTATAGGCTATCATTAGAAGGAATTCCCACCATTCTTGGTCACTATCAGACACAACTTGTATAAGGCCTTCCTTAACTCTAGAAGATGATATCTAGGTGGGACACCTTCACCCTAGGGAGAGATGATATCTAGGATTGGGACCCCAGTGGGATTATCAAAGATCACATAGTACAATTTTTAGCCCACCTTAATAAGAAATAAAACCATCCAATAAAGGATGATGATGAGTTGTAATTGAACATTGATGAGGACTAGGATGTATTGTCTTAGCTCAAATAAAATAAGAAGAAATTAAATATGGTGCTAGTCCCATCCACTCCCACTGTAGTTCCTCCTCAATCTATTGAATATCTAATACCATCTCCTCCTGATATCTATATGAGGATTTTTAGGGCATCCTAACACCTTCTCCTCCTCATGATCTAATTCTAGATTTACCTATTCTAATAGATACTAATCATCATGTTTAGGCTCCATGCCAATTTCCTCTTGATCCTCACGTCTGAGCTCCACCACCACCTCATTTATCATCTCTAATAGTCTATTCATGACTAGGTTATACACACATTAATTGATAATAGGTAGCCTAGGCACAACCAACTTAGCCATGAGCACCTCATGCTTAGGCCACATATACCTTAAGGTTAGATGTGACCAAGATTATAAGGGAGATCTAATATTGATGATATAAATAAATCTTGTCACAATTTAAACCCATTAAACCTATCATATCATTTATCTCCCTTCACTCCTCACTCCTACCACTTTTTAACTCCTAATCGTGACACCTATAGATTTTGATTCACTCCTAGAAGACCCCCAAGTGGTGCCTCCTCTTTTCTCCATTTTCCCCACCCTCTAAAATTTACCCATTTACCTTATTAATTTATCCTTTCAATCATCCTTACCTTTTTAGTATCCTTTTCTCCATCCATTTTCAGTCTTGAAACCCTCCTAGTGCCTTCTTTAAGTTTACCTTCTATTTAAAAATTGTTGGTTGTATCCTCATTAGTGAACATGGATAAAACCATTAAGATAATAATTCCATTATAATGAACCATCTTGGATCCCCCTTTAGTAATCCTAGTGCCTTCATTATCATTCTTAGTTCCTCCATCATTGACCCTCATAGTTTTTACTCTTTCATCCAATCCTTCCAATGTGGCATCTAGAGTTAACCCAGGTAAGAGGCCCAAGAATAAGTGAAAGTTAACACACATTTTTAATTCAAGTCAAGGGACATGTGCTCAAATTAAACTTCCTCTAATAACCTTAATAGTTCTTTCAGATGTAGGCATAACACCTTAGTGTATTACTCCTTAATCCTCACTTTTTATTACCAATGGCACCATGGCATTTATCTTCGACAAAGCAATATTTTACCTTATATTTAATGAACCTTTCTTAGGGATTATTCTAACTCAAGTTAACATGAACTAATAATAATGGTGGGCATAAATGTTCTCATGGGCCTCCCCTTTTGTCCTTCCTCCTTTCAATCCCATGCCTAATCTACCTC
The DNA here is from genome assembly GCA_037957365.1 of Torreya grandis. Classification (NCBI taxonomy): domain Eukaryota; kingdom Viridiplantae; phylum Streptophyta; class Pinopsida; order Cupressales; family Taxaceae; genus Torreya; species Torreya grandis. Next base: position 32,245 of record JARHVA010010296.1, on the reverse strand, counting down.
TACTAATTTCCTCATTCACCCCTTCTAGTTCCTCAATTTCCCCTCAACCTCATCATCCTCCCTTCATCACCATATTTTCCACCCCTCCTATACCTCATATAACTTAGATATTAGTCCTAAGGTCATAAGTGCTGGAGATGACTACCTAGGGTGACCTAAATGTATAATGGAGCTTTGACTAAACTTTAGGTAGCATGAAGAGGATATTGACATAGAGGTTTATACAAGAGGGGAACTTAATGTTTTGGTAGACCCATCAATAATTATTCTCCCTCACTAAGGTGAGGACTTACACTAGATAAGAAACAACTATTGAGGACCCACTCTTCATTCTTTAGCCAACTCATGATATGTTGGAAAATATCCTTGGGGACATGTAAATCTAGGTTTAGACATTTTCACCCCATGTGAGGAATTATTTAACCATTTTAATGATTGGGTAGGTTAAGGATTTAATCTTAAGAGTCTTTTAATTTCTTGGAAAGGTAGTGTAGACACTAGATAATACCAATGTGCTTATCTAGTGAACTCAAGTTTACTTAGAAAAGATTACAAAGATATAGATAAAGTGTAAGAAGATGAAAGTGGTGATTAAAAAATTCATGTTCATATAATTAAAACTAATTTTAACCTAATACTTGGGGTTATATGACATGTACTCTAGGAACATGAAGGCAACTATGGATGAGTGGCTTGTTGTGGCTCATACTATAATTGGGCCCTTGGAAGAGGCTAGGAAGAAGATATTGACCTACTTTAAATAGGTCAATATATTTATTTTATTCCACTCAAATGACACCCTACTAGACCAAGGAGAATTTGGAGTCCACCTAGGTCAATTAAACCAAGTCATGAGGGAGAAGGTCACTAAAGTAAACAAGGAAGGATCCCAAGCAATTTTGGAGTTATAAACACAATCCGTGATAGTCATCAACCAATTCTTCAAGGCTTAAGTGTCAATGGAATCACCTTTACATGTTTACCAAAGGCTAGCAACTCAATTTGAGGTGATATTTAGGGATACCCCAATGAAGCTTGCCAATATAGATAAGGAGTTTAACCTCACAGTGGACACATTGAAGGATAGAGATGTAATATCAAATAAGTTAGGATCCAGACCTTCACAACTACCTCTGTGTATCAACTAAGAGGTCTCCATATATCATTTTTCAAGTTTATGGGGATCTTTTTATTTTTGATTTTTAATTATGATTTTACCTATCATGAGTGGTCATCATTACCCAATATTGGATCCTTATTATATTTAGAGGTGAGCCCCATGCTCATCAATATAATTCAAATTCATATTGTAATATAGGAATCAATACAAACAGTCTTGAAACTATTATTTAATTATGTCTAAGATTTCACCTACTTCTTCCTTCATTTCTTTAAAATATATGTTTGGAGAAGATCGTTTGTTATACCAACACTTACATTTAATGAATATAATTCCTATTTTATACAAGGGGTTAATTTTCATTTCAATTATCTTTTGTCTCCATTCTAAATGTTTTTTAATGATATAATAATTGGATTAATAATCTACTACTATATATGTGTGATGGTTATGATGTGATTTTATATTATAATCATTTTTTGATCTCTCTTGTTTATCTTTTACAATACTATTAATTTGTGTGTTAATATAAAAATTACCATTGGGTGTTTATCTATATCTTTATATAAACTCTTAGCACTTATATTTAGTGAGGGATCACATTCAAATCTCACCCCATATTTACTCAAACTCTTCCCACTGTGTGTTCTTGGAGGTATAAATTTATGAAACTTAGTCTATAGTGGTATAACTATAGTAGGGGCACTTGGTTTATTGGTTGATCCATTGATTATATTCAAGATATGGAGGCTCTTTTATCTACCTTACTTTTACCTCTCTTTTGTGTTTATTTTCTAAGATTGAACTACCCTTTCCCCTTGTATTTAGAAATAAATAATCATAATACTCAAACTCCCATAATAAATTTTGATAATTAAAACTGTGAGTAAAAAACTCATATTGAAATTTTAGTAGAAATAATACATCTCTTGGAGAATATTCATGTAGACTCTATTTGTGAAATCAAATACCCAAAAATCTACCTTGGGATAATCTTAGACTAGTCTTAAAATAGAGGATGAAAGTTCATAGTTCTCCCCATCTTCCTCTTTAGTGAATACCCAATCTCATGGGTATTTCATGAATTTTGAGATCATATTTAACAATAATTAGTGTTATAAGGAGAGACAATAGGAACATTTTATAATTTTCATCAATTTTATGAATTTTTAGATATCTTTTTTGATAATAATGTAATAAACATTATTTGATTGTGAAGCATCCTAGAGAGAGTTCATCTATTACTAGGTCTAGGTCTCATTAGGGACAAATCGTAATTTGTTCATGCTTTTCCACAAAAAACTCAAGTTTAATAAATCCAAACATACCATGATTTCAATTAGTTTATCCCTATAACCTCTCCCAAATTCATAACCTAAGATTGCCTAGTTAGTTGCCTCTGCCATTAATGTCCTAAGACTTGTCCATGATTTACCTATGAACACTAATAGGTATCTTTACCATTTCATCCTAGGTTTAGGATGAACTGTGGAAGAGAAAATAACATCTTATAAAAATTCCCTAATACTTCTAAATATATGACATAAGCATGTTGCATGCAAGATTTTCCTCTTTATGTTAATTGAATCATCATATGATTAGTTCCTCAATCTTCCTAAAAACTCTATCCTGAGTTGGGACCATTTCATCGCTTCTTTTATTGATCATTTTGGGCAAGTGATATACCCCATTATCTCATACGATAAATTTTATTGTATCAACATGAATCCCAATAAGCTTAATAAGGAACTTCAATACTAGGCTTCATAAATTATATAGTCAGGTCACTATGATTTATAAACCCAACCCTTAACTAGCACTTGAAATGTATATGAATATGCTACACCCTTATATAGTTATGTTCTTAATGAGGGATGTATCCATAGTAGACCTATCATTGGATTTTTTAGGGGACATCAAAGTAGATAGGAAATTTAACCCTCAGGGCCACGTGATGGCCCCCACTCCTAATGTGCTACCATAGATGCCTACATTGATATTTTTTACCCATGTTAATTAGAATAATTTAATGCTTTATTCATTCCATATAATGCACCAAATCCAACTGGGTCATCCCACTTCAAACCAATAACTAGGTTTCCTTTACCCAAGGGACATGAATTGACTCCTCATACTCAACACCAAGTGACATTGTTGGTAGCTAAAAATACCAAAACCACAGCTTAGAGTCTACCAAAAATGAGTTATCTTCCATTTGATGGATGGTACAAACACTCAATAATGAATTCCTTAGATTATAAAGGTAAATTAATATCTCTAATGCAAAAAATTCAAACAAAAAATGCACATATCAAAAACTAAATAGGAACTATAACCATCCTCATAACCCCCTAAAACCTTAATCAAATAGGTTAATCAAAATTAATAACTTAGAGATAGCCTTGCCTAACTAGTGTTGAGTGCATAACATGACAACACATGGGGAACTAGATTGCATGAAGTTTAGTTATGATTTTGAGATATTTCAAAATGAAATGGAAGAATATGAGATGGTCCACAATCATCCTAAATCCTCTAATTAGTTAAATCCCCTAGTACTATTATGGTGTTATAAATCATGGATTTTACTAGCCCATAAGAAAACAAGCTAGAGGAGGGTATTAGTGAGGTGAAATCATTTCAAAAATTTCAAAGGAGAAACTACATTCTCAAGAACAATCAATAACAAAACCCCATTACTACCTCAACTCCCCTATTAATGGTGTAACCCCACCAAACCAAAACACTAGAAATAATCCCCCACCTCCAAGACCTCAATAACCTAAGTTACCTACAAAAATCCCACTAGTCCAAAGTAAAGGTGGCTATAACATATTGGAAGATATGAAAAATATCAAGTCCAACATTACCCTTTATAAGCTTGGTTAAATCACAGATCAATGAGATATCCTATTAAAATACTTAACTTAAAATCTAACCATACATGCCTAGCTAAAACCAAGAGTATCTCACACTAATGTGCTCATTCAAAAAAATAAGATGTAGGTTCCCACTTTCCTTTTAACCATTCATTTATTTGGAAATAATCTACATAACTAATTAGTAGATTCAAGAGCTTCAGTCAATGTGCTGCTAGTAGGCATATGTGAGAAGCTTGGGTTAGTCCCCATAAATTTAGACAAGGTATTGTCTAGATAGATAAGTCAAAAGTAAAATTAATAGGTGAACTTCTGAATGTCAATGTCTAGTTGGATTTCAATCCTTGGATTCAATACTTTATATGCATTCAATTAATGGAGATCCTAAAATCTTATGGCATGTTCCTTGGTAGGGATTGGTCTAAATCCTTTAATCAATATATGGAAAAACATTTATCCCATATGTGGTTGTCTTAGAGAGGAATATCCAACCAATTATGGGTAGATAGATAACCCCTCATCAAACACATGATAATTGAGTACAATTCCATTAATGGTAATGTGAATGCATTTTCCTTAGACCTAGACATCTACAGATTGAGCAAAAAACCACACAAAGATCAATTTAGTCACAACCCATATATGCTTGTACTATGGTGTCTCTATATAGATGGATTTTGTTCTAAACAAGGTAGTGGGTCTAGTATTTTACTTATATATCCCCTATGGAGAAAACATTTAGCATCATATAGGTTACAATTTTACTACACAAATAACTTGGTAGAGTATAAAGCTCTAATCTTTGGATTATACTTTACATTAAAATACAAGGTAAAAGAAGTGAGAGTATCTATCATTTTGAGTTAATATCAACTAGATTAAGATTAAATTTCAATGCAAGCTATCATATCTCAATAGGTATATGTATATGGCTTTGAACCTAATAGATGTGTTTAATGCATTTAATATCATCCATATCCCTCAAGACTAAACCCAAGTATCTCACTAACTAGTATCTATGAAAACAAACATAATTCCCTTGGATGACACATAGTTATAAAATTTCTCTATAGAGATCATCCCATGTCCCTCTATCTCATATAGCATGAAAAACTTCTAGGTATTCAAGCATGACGAATAGATATTCTAGTTTCTCAATATTTTGGGAATATTTGAGACACAAGTTATAGATGATAAAGACATAGCTAACTCTAAGACTGAATTGGATAAAGATGGCATCCTAAAAATTAATGGGAACTATATCTTGAAGGAGATGATCTCATTATAAGCAGCATTTGATGCATTATACCCCGCTTTTCAAGTGAAAATACCCACGTTTAAAGACTAAGAGTGTTGACTCATCAACCTCGGCTAAATAGAAAATCTTTAGATGGTTAATGTGGCTCCTGACTAGATGAACCATGAATTAGAATAGTTGTGAAGGTTACCATTGAGATATAAATACATTATTTCCTAAGACTATGGGGACCTTAAGGTCTTTGAACCTGGAGTAATCACTCACAATATCCCCTTGAAACCCAAGTAAAAATTACCTATACAAAGATAGAGGTTGGTAAAATTGGTTTTATAACCATTGATACACAAGGAGGCTCATAATTTGATCTCTACAGAGATAATTTTCTTCATCTACCACTGTACTTGGGTAGCCAACCTAGTCTTGGTATAAAATAAGAATGGATAAATATGCCTATGTGTGGAATTTTTAAACTTGAACTGATCCTAAGATAAAGATAATTACCCATTACTTCCCTTGATGAGGTGATCCAAATAGAGAGTGGGTCTCAAATAATGTCCTTTTTGGATAGATTCTCTAGATATAACTAGGTCTTAGTTAACCTTAAAGACAAATCTAAGATTACTTTCACCACTAAGTGGATCATATTTGATTATAAAATAATGCCCTTTGATTTGATCAATATTGGTGCCACTTTCCAAAGGGAAATGGACTTCCCTTTTGAAATATTTATAGGTAAATATATAATAATCTATATGGATGACCTAACTATGTTTTCAAAATATAGGTTAGATCAAGTGTACCACTTGGAAACGGTATTTGAAATATTTATAAGGTATGGCATTTCCATAAACCCAAAGAAGAGCATGTTCAGTGTCACTTAAGTTAAAATTATAAGTCACATTATTAGAAAATAAGGTATTGATATCAACCTTGAAAGGTTGGATTTAATTTCTAACCTGACTTTACCTAATAGTAATAAGGAATTGGACTCCTTTTTGAAAATAAACTTTGTGCATAATTTTATTTTTGGATTTATTGAAAAAGTAAAACCCTTGAATGCATTGTTGAAATAGGATGAAAAATTAGAATCGAATACAGAATCAAATAAATATTTTTAGGATATTAAAGACATTATCATGCAATCTCCAGTCCTCATTAGCTTGGACTATATGAAATATTTATATATCTATCCCTTTGCTTTGAAGCACACCATTGCTTCTTACCTCACCCAAATATTAGATGGAGAATAACACCCCATTGCCTTTATGATCACTAACCTTAAATGTGGCAATCTTAGATATTATACCCTATAAAATCACACTTACACTATAGTCAAGGTAATGAATAAATTTAGACATTACATCCTTCAAAATAAAGTACACACTATTATCTCAAACTTGGCTATAAAATAGATGTTGGGGTAGAATGAGTTGGGTGAAATAAGTAGCTAATAGATGACAAAGTTAAAAGAGTATGGCATTGAAATCAATCTAGCCAAACTGGTTAGAGGATAAGGCCTTAGTTAACAATAGAGATAGACTTGAGGATTATAGTACAATAAGTAGACCACAAGAGGGTATTATAATCAAATTGATATACCCTAGTCATGTACTTTATTTTCTATAGAAGAACACTTCTGAGATTCAATCACACATAAAGGAAGGACCTCTAACTAAAGCATGCCCAATACATGTTGAAGAGGGGGTTCTCTTTAGAAGGAACCATTAATGAATTTATCTCATATGCATATCACAAGAAGAAGCCAAATTAATAATGGTAAGTTTCCATTAAAAAATAGAGCTGACCCCCAAAAATAAATACAATGGCACATAAAGTTCTTTGAGCAAGATAATAGTAGCCCACACTATTCAAAGATATTAACACACATGTCCACTTTTGCCATCAATTATATACCATTTCTAAAATGAAAACACATACAACAATTACACTATATCTCATTGTGGAGTCTACACTATTTTCATCATGGGACTAGATTTCATGGGGGTTATCAACCCCAATTCATTATCTAGCCATTAGTTTATTCATACGGGCATAGACTATTATACCAAGTGGTCTAAGGTAGTTGAAACTAAAAGGAACACCACTACTAAATTCATCAAGTTCCTAAAAAAACCATAACAACCCATTTTGGGGACCCATTTATTTGGTATGTGATAATGGTCCTACCTTTTAATCCATGTAAATCATAGAATGGGCTGGTGATAATGGGATCATGCTAAAGTTCTTATCTAATCACTACCCATAAGGGAACAAATTAGTAGAGTCCACTAATAATAATTTTATTAACACCATCAACAAATTAGCTATAGAAAATCCTTGAGAATGACATGCATTTCTAAAGTTCACCCTATGAGTAGAATGCACTTAGTATAAATGAGCCATCAAAATCTCTCCTTTCCTTCTATTTTATGGACTATATCCAGTCATGTTGGTCATGCTCAATCTATCTACTTATAAGTTCATGCAACAATTCATGTAAGTAGAAAATAAGGTGGATTCTAAACTCTTCAACCTAATTCAATTAGAGGAAACCTATGATTAATCTCTGTTAATCTTTAATAAAAACCAAAATACAATTAAAATGTGGTCTAATAAAAGATCAAATATCAAGATCATTAGAATCTCTAACCTAGTCCTAATGTGGAATAAGGTTCACAATAAGAAAGGCCATCATTCAAAATTTGATCCCCACTAAATTGGACAATACCAAATACTAAAATCCTAGGTAAGAATACCTTTTATCTCTAAGATCTCTATGGAGAAAAGATACCACTACCCAAAAATAGTTAGTTTCTAAAACAATATTTATCAATTATCCCCTCCAGTGTATTCTCTAGGTAATATGAGCAATGGTATAACTTATTTATTATATATGTTTTTGGTGTGTGTTTTATTTTGTTTTTTGTTTTTCCCCTTTATTCCCTCTTTGTTTTTTAAATTTCCTATGGTGTCTGGCCCTATTAGAAATTTCTTTAGGTGATGGCCAGAACCTAGAAGGATTGTTGAAAAACAAGATGACCCAAGTTGAAACTTTTGATCTAAGTAAGTCAGGGATGGTAATTAAAGATTATAACATTTCAGATCTAAGAGGCCAATGATTCTAAAGAAACTTGTGGATTTTAGAACAACCTACATCATAATAAGAGCCAACAAGCTGCACTTAATATAATGTCTCAGGAAAATATAAAATTATTTGAGAAAATTAAAGATTGGTTGGGTATTTAATGCTTCTTCATCATATATTCACCCTTAGCTTGGTATAAAAATCTTAATGGAATAGACTAATAAATGATAATATTTTCATATGTAAGATTGGAAAATAATAAGAAAAGCATGTAAAATCTAAATTTTGAGTCTACATAAAAAGGATATGCATGCAATATCCACTACCAGATTATTGGTCTAGCCAGAACTAGAATAAGGCCATGAATGGGACTAAAGATATCTCTATCATGGATATATATGCTCTTATAGAAGTAGATCAATGCTTCAACCATCTCCCCTCTAATCCATTGAGTATTCAACACCCTAGATAAAGCCTAATAACTAGTCCAACCTTCATTACTTGAATAAAATATGAGATTAAATAGAAAATGTAAAATCACTTCTTACACATATTGGTGGTTGTATATAGGGTGAAATCTTAGTATGCCACTTGTAATTAGGAAACTTTAGTGCCTTGTATTTTTTCTATGTACAAGGATTCCTCTTACAATCTATGTTTTATGAAAGGAAAGGAAATTAAATTAGTTAGGTTCTAAGTATGTATCATTACTCTCATCATGTAAGTTACCATTTTTTGTGTCCAACACACCCCCTTTCTTAAAAATTGGGACCCTTTTTAAAAATCCCATAAACTAGACCTCTAGGGTCCTTTATTTGTTCTTAGTAGTCTTATGTAAACTTAAACCCTTGGAATATTATGCTGCCTTGATTTCCCCATGCATAAAAAAGCCTTATTTATTTTTATGACTAAAGTAGACTTGTTATTTTGGGTATTAGGATAATAACATTATAGATATACTTTTGAAGGAATTTCCTAGAGTTTCATTCCTTTCCTGGAGCAATAGGCTCATCACCCTTCATAGCAAATTAATATATTAATCATAGATGAGTAAGTATTAAATGTATTCCATTTATTTTCACTCCTTAGTATTTTTTTAGTTTTTTTATAGTTGAGAGCATAGAATATTCCAACATAATCATAAGGTACCATGCAACCAAGTTATTAGATCAGCCGGTCCTTAGACTTCCTAGAGATGCTAAACCCCACAAGAGCTTAGCCTAATCAAAAGGTGCCACATCTTCAATTTTTTAGAGTGGCCAATAACCATACCTATAAGAGATATCAGATCTTGAGAGAGCCTAACCAAATAAGAAGGTTCCACATCATTGAGTTGTAAAAGTGGTCAGTCCCTAGACCTATCAGATATGTCATAGCCCATGAGAGTGCCATCATAGATGCCCAATATGGAGGAAATTTATATATAATAAACTACCTTTTGGATGTGGCCTATATCATTTTCTCCTTCAAACCTTCATATTTTATTTCATGGATTCTTGAGGATTTAGTAGTCCATGTGGTCCTATACAAACTATATGGACACTAGTTCTTGAACCAAATTTAGGACATCTATGAGTAATTCTATCTAGTGGTATACAACATGATCAATGAGATCTTGATGCCCCGTATATCATAAGCCATTTGATAGTCCATCAATGCCATTGGGTACTACTAATACTACTAATAATAAATAGTGATTCGAATTACAAGTGTCCTCAAATAACCACTGTGATTTCCTTATTTCATCTCTAATCACCTAGTAGAGTAGGAGATTGCTTACCATGTGGTGGAGGCAATTTTTAGATTTTATATACACTTCCAATAAAAAGTGTTTATATCACTCCGAATCACTATCACATGTATAAGACCTTCCCTCCCATTAAGAAGATGGTAGATGGGTATGACTCTATTGACCTAGGGATATATAAGCTCCAACATTAGGACCCCAAGGGGATGATTAGAGCTAACTTGGAATGGTATTCTAATTTATTTAATACCAACTATGGCCATCAAATAGATGATGATATCAAGATAGAATTAGATGATGTTGATGACCAAAAGGTATTATCCTAGATCATGGAAAATAAGAAGAAAAGTAAATGAATAAAGTTAGTGGGACTATATTCTCCCCCTTCATCTCCCACTTGATCTCTAGAGGATCCAACACCAACTCTTATTATCTCCAAGAGGATTTTGTAGCGCATCCTACCACCTTCTCCTCTTCATGTTTTAATTATAGATCTACCTCCTCCAACACATCTTGCTCCTCATTTATTGGCTCCACCTATACCTCCTCCTAGTCCTTATGTCTCATATCCATCTTCTTTTCCTTTTATATCTCTAATAGTATAGCTCTGACTAGGTAAGACCTACATTATTTGATGGTAGGTATCCCATGCATGGCCAACTTAGTCACCGATACCTCAACCATGAGATGCACATACCCTAAGGTTTGATGTGAATATAAATAACAGGGAGAGGCTAAAATAGGGATAAAAATAGGAACCAACAAAAGTTACACACATTACACCTCCCATTTCTTCCATATCCATTCCACCCCTCACTCCCATCACTTTCCAACTCCTAGTCTCAACACCTGTAAAGTATACTCCACTCTAACAATCCCCAAAAGGGGTGCCTCATATTTTACCCATTTACCTCTCAATCATTTACCCAATTACCTTTGGCCTCAATCCTCCCAAGAATCCTTACCTATTTTTTCCCCTCTGTTCCATCTATTTAGTAACTCAAAACCCTCTTAATGCATTTTTTGGGTTTGCCTTTAGTTCAAGTACCATTGAGTGATTCCTCATTAATGAGTGTGGATAAAACTATATATTGAATATTTCAAATGTTAAAAACCATATTTATTCCCCCTCCATTCATTATAAAACCTCACTAAGAAATTCTAGCTCACCCACCATTGGTCCCCATGGTTGTTACTATTCTGACCAATCCTTCAACTGTGACATCTAGAGCTGACTGGGTAAGATTACTAATAAGAAGAGAAATATATATTAAACTTTGAATATAATTTTAAGGAATTATAATCCAAAATAACCTCCTTCATTAGCCTTAATATTTACTTCAACCACAAACAAAATACCTCTTTGTATTATTCCTCACCCCCACTTTTCATTATCGAGGGTGCCATGGGATTTGTCTTTGACAACCAATCTCTTCCCTTCTATATAATTACCATTTTCTAAGGATAATTCCCCCTCAATTTATTTGGACCTAGGATTACTGGTGGGCCTAGATGTTCCCATGGGCCTCCCCTTTCATCCTTACTCATTTCTTTCTCATGCCCCCTATGTCTCCACTAATTTCCTCATTCATCCCTCCACTTCTTCCATTTACCTTATAATTCATCCTCCACCTTCCACCTCCATATCAACCACCCTTCTTAAACCTCTCATAACTTTAAGAGTGGTCCCAAGGTCATAAGAACTATAGATGATTACCTAGGGAAACCAAGACATATAGTGGAGCTTTGACTAGACCAAACCTCAAGGAACATAAAGAGGACATTAACATAGAGGTTAATCCAAGAGTGGAATTGGGTTGTTTGGTATACCCATTAAGATATATTATCCCTAAATAGGGTAAAGAATTCAACTAGGGAATAAAGGATGGATGAGAACCTAGTCTTTGTCCTTTGGGCAATTCATAAAATGTTAGAAAAGTTCCTCAAGGACATGCAAAGTTACAATCAAACATCACAAGCATAGGTGAAAATATCTTTCCCTATCAGACTAATTGGGTAGGTCAAGGAAAACATCCCACTACTCTTCTCAATTATTAGGAAGGTATTAGAGATTATATTTTAGACCAATGTGCTTATCCAATAGACTTAGACCTACTTAGAGAGGTTTCTCAAGATAGACAAAAAGTGTTGGAAGCTATAGGTAGTGATTACCAACGGTATGTTCTTGGAATTAAAATTAATGTCAATCTTAAACTTTGGGTTGTATTGGAAATATTTTTTGAACATGAAGGCAAATATGAAGGAGTGGCTTAGCATGTATTTTACTATAATAGGACCCTTAAAACAAGGAAAGAAGAATATATTAACCTACTTCAAGGAGGTCAATATCTCTATGTTATTCCACTTAGATGGAACCCTACTAGAATAAGGATAATTTGGAGTCCACCTGGGTTAACTTGACTAGTTCATGAGGGATAATGCCACCAAAGTAGATAAATAAGGAGCCTAGGTGGTTTTAGAGCTATCAATGTAGTCCATAATAAGCAAAAATTAGGTATCTAGGGTTTAAGTGTCAATGGAAGGACCCTTCTAAGTCTACTAAAGGATAGCATCTCAATTTTAGGTGATATTCATGGAGCCCTAAATGAACCTTACAAATTTAGAGAAATATTTCAACCTCATGGTAGCTTCATTGAAGGATAGAGATGAAATATCAAAGAAGTTGAGATCCAAACCTTCACAGCTACCTCCACATATCAATTAGGTGGTCCCTACATATAGTTTTATAGGTTTAAGGGGATTTGTTTGTTTTTAATTTTGAATTATGGTTGTAAATATAATGAGTGGCCATCATGGCCTAAGATGGGATCCTTATGCTATTTATAGGCATTGATAAAAATTTGATCAAAAATGATATCAGATTATAGCCAAGATTTCACCTACTTCTTCCTTAATCTCTTTAGACTATAAAATTGGCTAAGATCAATTGTAATATTAACACATACTTTTAATGAATACAATTCCTATTTTTTCAATGTGTTTATGTTGCATTTTAATTATCTTTCATCTCCATTATAAATTCTTATCAATACTCGACTACTATATGTATGCGATGGTTATTATGGAGTTTTATATTATAATCACTATTTGAGATCTCTCATTTCTCTTTTATAGTATTATTGATTTATGTGTTAATCTACAAATTGACATTATGTTTCTATGTTTAGTTTTTTTGTAAACTCATAGTTATTATATATAGTGAGGGATACTATTTGAAGAATACCCCTGTTTCCTCAAACTCTTCCCACTATGTGTTTTTAGAGGTAGAAATTTAGTGAAACCTAGTCTATAGTGGTATAATTATATCAGAGTCACTTGGTTCAATTGTTGATGCATTAAGTTCATTATAGATCTAGAGGATCTCTTATTTGACTTACTCTTCCATCTATTTTTGTGTTTTTTTCTAAGATTGAATTACCCTTTCCCCTTGTGTTTATAAAAAGAAAATCATAATAATCAAAATCCTATAATAACCTTTGATAATTAAACTTGTGTGCAAGAATGTCATATTAAACTTTCAATGGAAATAACACATATCCTAGAGACTATTCATGTAGAATTTATTTATGAAGTCAAATACCCATAGTCATGTCCTATTATTATCCTAGATTAGTCCTAAAATTGAGTATGAAATTATGTAGTTTTCCCCATCTTTTAGTTTATGGTATACCCAATCTCATGGGTATTTCATGAATTGAGAGATCAGAGTGAACAACACAATCTACATTAATTAATGAAGAAATCACTAAATTCAATTATGACACAAACATTGGTCCTCGCATAATATTATAATCTACTACCCTATGTAAAGAAGAGGATGTATACATTCAATATATTTTTAAGGAATTCCCTAAAACATTCACTTGTTCCTATTTAGATATGTCAGGCATTGATCCTTTAATCAAGTACACTAGATTACACTCTATCTAGATTCAAATATAGTTAAAAAAGGTTAAAAAAATGAATCCTAAGGTGGATTTTTTAGTTAAACATGAAATTCAATGTCTCCTTGATGCAAGCTTCGTTCGACTAGTTGCTCATCTCAAATGGGTATCAAACATTGTACCCATTGTTAATCTTAATGGCCAAGTTTGAGTTTACTCTAAATACATGATTTAAATAAAACATGTCCTAAGGATTAATTTCCCTTACCTAACATCAATATTATAGTATAATCCATACTAGGATATAATATGTTATCTTTCATGGATAGTTTTTATGGTTATATTCAAATCAAGATAGGTGAAGAGGATCAAGAAAAAACTTATTTTACCACACCATGGGGTACATTTTGATATATATTCATGCCTTTTAGATTAAATAACATTATATAAACATACCAACAAACTATGGCCCAAATTCTTCATGATCTAATTCATTAAATAGTTGAAGACTACATTGATGACTTATTAGCTAAATCAAAATATTGAGAATGTCATGTAGTTTATTTACAATAAAATTTCAAAATTTTGAGACAATATAATGTATGACTCAATCCAAGAAATGTGTATTTGGCATCATATCTAGTAAATTATTAGTCTTAATTATATCCCAACTTGGCATCAAAGTAGATCCAAAGAAATTCAAAGCTACAATGGATATGTCTCTTCCTAAAAACTTAAAACAAATAAACTTTATAGGTAAAAATCCAAGCCATATGTCATTTTATGGCACAAGTAGTAGATAAGACTCAATAAATATATCAAATTATAATGGGATATTTCATGTAAAAAAAAGTTTTTGTGATAATTTTTTTTTAATTCACCCATCTTGATACCACTAATACTTGATAGGTCACTTCTCCTTTACATTTCAACCACCAATCATGCACTTCGTGCACTATTGGCATAAAATGAAGATCAACATAAAGACCGAGCTATGTACTACATTAGTTGCATACTAGATGATTATGAATAAATTTAATCCAAAATGGATAAAAATTATTTAGCACTCACATTTTCTACACAAAATCTCTGACACTATATGACCAATAATGGGAAACAAGTTATTACAAAACACATCTTTTAAAATTTATTATGTCAAAACTACACCTATGTGAATGTATAATCAAATGGATGATGTCACTCATATATTTTAATCTAAAAATCATGTTTTAAAAATAAATAAAATGCCAAATAATTTGAGATCAATTGGCAACAACACCAATATTAGATACCTATCCTGTCAACAATAACTTTTGAGATGATTACAAAGCTATAACATTACTTGTAACACATGGATGATATTATTTGATGGTTTTATATGTGTATAAAACATTGATGCTATAACTATATTTAATAATCCACCAATGCAAATAGTGAAACTTGCATATTTATTAATTTTCCCATTCACAAACAATATCATAAAATAAAAGGAACTTATCCTTGGCCTCTATGTAGCTCAGGTTCTCCAAGTAAAATTTGTTAAGGTATATGGGGATTCATAGTTTGTTGTATTTCAAGTCATATATGTATAAAAACCAAGTAAAACTACTTAATTATAGATAATAATATGGTTTAATTTCTCTATGCTCAATTTATATATTTTTTATTGAAAATATTCCTCAAAAGGGTAATTTTCATGTCGATATAATGGCAAGTGTGACATCATTGATCCTAACTGACATCAATGATGAGCAATTTATCTTCAGCATTAAATTATTACATTAACCATTGTTATCCCATGATGATCTCATAGCTCTATAAATTTTATCCACCATGCATATTAGAACATCAAAATGGTTTTCTGATATTTATAAATTTATATATAAATATTTCATGTTAGACACTTTCCGCAAGAATGATAACCATAACTTAAAGAGAAATTCCCTCCATTATATCAACATAGATAGATACTTATTTAAACATTATTTTTATGGACACTTAATCTAATTTTTAACATTTGATGAAGGCAAGTTAGCCATCAACCAAGTATATGATAGTGAATGTGGTGGCCATTTTAGAAGGAATCAATGTCACACAAATTATTATCCCACCATGGAACCAAAATGTTACAAATAATCTAAAAAATGTGATAAATGTTAATGACATATAAATCTAGATCATGTTCCTTCACAATAATTACAACCTAATGTATCCCCATGTCCATTTATTCTATGGGGATTTGGTCTAATTGGTAAAATAAGCCAAGAATTAGTAGGGGCCACAAATTTATCATTATATCTAAAAAATACATTACTAAGTGGGTGGAATTCATCCCATTAAAATAAAAAAATTGATAATATCTATTACAATTTATCATGATGAACATCATTTCCCATTTGGCCTACTAGTGGCCATCTTTACAAAAAATGAAATCTCTTTTATGAAAAAATTGAATAATTTTTGTGTTAAATATATGATCCAACACACATTATCTAATCCATATTTTTCATAGGTTAATTATCAATTAGAATCTTAAATAAGGATATTTAATAATATATTGAGTAAAATGGTTACCAAATTTGGTTATGATTGGCATAATCAGCTCATCTATACATTATGGGATTATCGTACTACTATTCACACATTAAGAGGAGATAATCCTTATTCACTAAATTATGGAATTGAATTAGCTATTCCACTAGAATTAAAAATAACATCCCTAAAAGTATCCCTTAAATGGATTATCAAAGATGACCAATACAAATAAAAATTCCTTCATGACTTTAAAAAGTTGGATCACACACCCATCCAAGATGTAGATCACCTTAGATCTTACCATAAATTAATCCAATAGGCATATAGTAGCCATGTTCTTAATAGATAATTTGAAATCAATGATCTCATTATAAAAGAGAGCCTCATAAATGTCAATACCAAAGAAGGGAAAAGTAACTTTCAAACCAAATTAGCTTGGCTTATAATTTATTTTATAAAATCTTGGCCTTAAGGTGTACAGACTATCTTCGCTCAATGGTTAGGAAATGAAGAATCCACTCAACATCATGTATTTAAGTATATTATATATCTAAATAAAAAATAGTTACTTGTACATAGTTTATCTTAGCTTTCTCCTTGTATATAGTTTCATTTTCATGTTCCTTGTGCATAGATTATACACAAAAAACACAAAAATAATATAATATGTTAAAAAATGCAAAAACACTCAAATATTTTCTCAAAAAATAGAAATTTAAGATTGTTTCCATTTCTATGTTTACATTCCTTCTATTTATAGGTACTACATATGTTATCTATGTTAGTATAGTCATTTTTATCATATATACATATTTTACTTTTTCCCTTCAAATGTTCACATATTACTATAAGACTCAATTACTCTATACAAATGAATAATTGATACTATGTACCCATTAAGGGAACATGAACATATACATAGATTCAAAATTAAAATATTATCCTATTTGGGGAATCATACACATAGCTTCCATTTTTCCATGTTTTATATTTATCTACTCCACATCATATCTTTAACATTGGTTATATCTTGATATTGGTCATCCAATACTACACTGATTACTTGTTGACTACTACTACTATAGACTCTAATTTTGTACATCTTACTCTTATGCAAATTTTTACCACATTTTTTTCATAGTTTAATTTCTAGCTTTACTAGTTTAGATTTGATTATGTTTCTTTACTTCTACACCTACTTGAGGGCATTTGAATATGGCACTTATTTATGGATCTAATCCAATTCCTTTCATTGTGTGTATTATTTGGACATGAACCCATGTTCTTATGTTTTATTATTGATTGTGTATGCAAACATTTGAATATTTCCTTCCATATGGTTCTAATCCAACATTACTTTCTCTTTATGGATGTAGATATTTAAACATGTCCTTGTATATTTTCTCTTTCTCAGACTTAGTGATATGTTCCCATGTCCCTTGTATTATGGTCCCTTGGCCTAATTTTTAGGCCTCATGTGTTTTTATGTATGACTTCATGTATGCACCATGGTAATGACACCTGTCTCTTACATGTTACATTCAAATCCAATTTTGATTCTATGAGGGACCTCCTACATCTCCCCTTCCTCCTTGGGTGCCCTGATTGACATCATACTCCATCTCCATAAGTATTTTACTCTAATAATATCTAAATTTACTATTCATATACATGATTACATTGTTATATCTATATTTACAACCTTGTTAATGCTAGATCTAACAAACATCATATATTACCAACCTATGCTCAGACTATTATGTATTATGATGTCATGTATACACATTATATTGATTTATCATGTAGATATCATATGATTTTAGTTTAAAAAACATGATTCATATGTTTCATTTTGAGGATGGTTATTTCAAAGGTTCAATAAATCCCCTCAAAAGAGGGGGCATTTAGAAGGGTTTTTCATAGAAATTAAGCTATCCTAGTGCACTCAAAACATAGTTTTTAGCATGCATACATAGATTATAGAACTAAAATTCAAGAAAATACAACAAAACATAGTCACATATAGACTAATGTTAGTTTCCCTTAGAAATAACACATTTGATCAATAGTGCATTATAGTGATCTATAGCTTAGTGCACTATTGATAAAGAGAAAATGCTACTATCCATTAGCCTCAAAAATATAAAATTATAGAATGGTCAAAAAAGTATAATGATTATAGTTCAAATTTACATAGTATTAATCACATATTATCATACATGTTTAATTTATACTTAGTATTTACATAAATTACATATATTTTCTTAGATTGGGTATATCATGTGTGGTATGACCATTCTCATTTTAGTTTTAGATGTTCACAAACACATATTACTATGAGTCAGTTAAAAATCCATATACATAGATATCAAAGTTGGAGAATGTGTAGGACACATTGTTATCATGTTTAGTTTGGCACTAGTTCTATTAGATGTAATTATGACTCCATTTCATTCTCTATGTTGTATGATCCATACAACACATGCATATGTTTTGTGGCAATTTTGCACCAAGAAACATAAGATTGATGTCTCATTACATCTATAGTAGTTGCCATTACTGAGTGGCCCAGAGCCATTTTTACATTTTATAGTTTCGATATCACCAAAATCAATCTTACATAATTCCATTTGCTTTAGATATATCTAATAAACATAGGTAGGAAATGATGGATTCATATCATACTTGAGTTCTCAAGCCACTTACATGATAGGGTTTGATAACTCATCAGTCTAATCCAAGTTATTCATAGGTTATGATCCACCAAGTAGGGGTGGGAAATGATGGAGTCAAAACTAACTTGATTTATTGAGCCACCTATTTATGGGGATTGGGCAAGACATTAGCCCAGTCTAGGTTATTAACCATTTGATCACATCTACACACATAATATATCATTAGGTTTTATCATTGGTTCATATGCCTAGTGAGGTGTATTCATTTCTTTCCCCTCTCTCTATCATCATCTCTTTACCCAGTTTCATTTTTGATGTTGATGTTTATTAAGGATTGATTCATATGTGTGTAATTTATAGGACATGCAATAGAGCATAGCTCACAAACTCAAATCCACATTCATGGTATTTTTCTCTTAGGTAAGTCTTGGTATAACCCTCTTTCATTTTATCCTATTCATTTTTCTTTACTACATTTCTAGAATAAAGGTGGGAATGTAATCATCTAAAATATGATTTTAATGAAATGAGTGTCACTTAAGACCACCCTATTCTTATATTATCATTAATCCTATATTAAAACATCTTATGATCTTTATCTATCTTATTTTAGTCATATAAAATGCAAAATTTGGTTACTTGAGTATGGATAAAGACACCTAATCCATAGGTCATCCTATTTTCTTTCATAACCCTTTTAGGGTTTTCTTTCACTGATTCTTAGTCATCAACAACCTTCCAAACATAACCTTTACAAACCTAGGAAACTATTTTAGGCAAAAATCCATTCCCCAAAGTCTCATTCCCTTTGGACAACCACACCCAAATTGGGTAAGAGCATTGAAACCTAAGGTGTCCTATTTTTGGTGTTGTTATCCAGGTTTACTTTTGGTCCTAATGATCATATTTTATTGAATCCTTATCCTAATTCATGTTGGCCTATCATGAATTCATTTAATCTATGATCATTAATTTGCCTGTAAAATTCCATTCAAAGTCCATTTAAAAGGGTTGTCACTCATTTACAAGAGAGAAACAAGAATACAAGCAAGTACATTCAAGCACTTTTCCCTATTCTCTGCATACAACCTTCCAATATTATTCCAAGATTATTCAAACCCTTACACTAGCCCCTAGACATTTATAATACACCCAATTTTGTATCTAGTTTCATTTTCATACATAATTGAACTAAGCACTTCAATCGGATAACTACATTAGCTTGATCCATCCTCAGAGTATTGGTATGTAAGTAGTGTTCCCACACTCCCACACATGGGGTGTGAAGTACATCCAACATATATTTTACACACTAGATCCTTTATCTCTCTTTCCTAATTTGTAAATCATTTTCAAGAAGAAATAGCATCTAAGGATTTTAAGACTAAAAAAAATGGATATCAAGCATCACAGACTTTTGGGCTTCGATATTTCACTGACAAGGTAACACAGACCTACTAAGTAGAACCCAAAAAACTTAGATCGCCTAGACAATAGTGATGAAAAAAACTATAACACTAAATAGTAGGGTGTCCCACTTTCATCACTCCTATCCAATCCAAAAACAAACTCCAAGATCTTATTTGTGACAGACTCTAAAGATTGTATAGAAATTTCTAGACCCTATAACATCCATCTCATTTAGTTTCCAACTATGTTTGATTTTCTATCTATTATTAATATTTTTGAAAAGGTAAAAATATAATTTGTTTAAAAAAATTAGTGGCTTAGTTATTTCAAATTATTTAATAGTTTACCTTAATCAGACCTATTTATTTAATTATGAATAAAACTCCATTACTTTGAAAAATAATAAAACATTTAGTGAACCTGACTTACTTCAAATTTTTGTACAAAAACCCTAGGGTAAATTATTTATATTTTTTTGCCATAATTTTTTTATTTTTCATACATTTAAAATTTATAAATCTAAAAATTAATTACACAAATATCATATATTTTTTTAAAATCCTAATTTTCACATAATAGGTCCTTTTTACATACAAACACATTCCAAACACTAGAAAAAATATATTGCTAATTTTTTTTAAAAAATGATTTTTTTTAATTTTTCAAGAAAAATTCTAATTATTTTTTATAAATTCATATCAAAATTTTAAAACATTTCATACTATTTAAAAAAAAAAAAAACAATTTCATTCAAACATCCCTAGTTGCATATACTAGCACCTATTTGCTTCTTGAGATATCACCTTACATATTTGGGAGCTATGTATCTTTTTTGCATAAAATCCAATTAGATATTTTTAGGAATTTACATTTATTATATTTAATACATTACTTTTCTAGCACATTGCATATTAAAACTTATTGAAAAAAAATCAAACACATTATAAATTGTTTTCCTACTTTCACAATGGCCCGATATACTAGTTTTGATGAAACTGATAAAAGATAACTTCAAGAACTCTTAACAAAACATATGGATATGCAAGATGACATGATTATATTTCTACAAGAGGAAAACCAAAAGTGAACAATGGTTAATCTTCATAATCCATATATCCACCAGTTGTAAATGACACTACATGGGTAACTATGTCTCAACAACCCCTTATAGTAGCAAAACCTTCTTCTATGCCACTAGTTATAACTAGTAAATCGCTATCTCCTGATATAGAAACCCTTATGAAAGAGATAAGATATATTTAATCTAAGGTGAAACATATTAAGAAAGATGTCTCTAGACCTACATAGGAATTTAATTCTTTTTCTTTATTGCATACACCATTGGCACATCACATTGCTTCTACACCCTTACCAAAAGGTTTTGTTCAACCCAAGCATACTCTTTATGATGACAATGATGATATAGAGAAACAATTGAGATATTTTCACTCAGCATGCTTGGAATATGTACCCAATGACTGGCTACTTACCAAGCTATTTACATAGAGCCTAAAGGATTATGCTTTACAATAGATATATAGTCTATCGAATAAATTGGTTAATGCATTAAATCATTTAGCTGACATGTTCTTCACACAGTTAAGCATTAATATTTATGATAAGGTTTTATATTCTCAAATTTATCAACAAAAATAATGACCAAATAAGCATCTCATAGACTATGTTCTTTGGTATAAGACCATCCTTGCTAAGATGACTAGTCCTATGGTAGATTAGGAGTTACATGACCTCTTCAAATAGAGTCTTCTAATAATACTTATAAATCAATTACATTCAAGTGTTTCTCTTCCTTCATTGAATTATGTCATACACTAAAGGAAAGATAAGTGAAACTCATTTTAATAAGCAAAATCAAGTATACAAGCATTTTAGGCACAACTAATAAGAGTAACAATAAAGTCACATATAAAGTCAATTTCAATGATATAAAAGAGTAAAATCAACCTATATTAAATGTATCTTTAGAGCCTCCTTAGTGTATATTTTTATCAATAACCCCTTGATGTGCTTTCTCACATCTTCCAATTCCTCCAACTAGGGTTTTACAATAGTTTTTGGATTGTAATATCATATCTTGCCCTCCTATTTAGGAAGTTGACCCATCAAAGCCTCTTTCATGGGGATATGATCAATAGACATTTTGAGATTTTCATAGGGCACTAGGCCACCCTATAAATAAATGCATCAATTTTAGACATAAGATATAAGACTTTATAGATGAGAACATAAATGATTTTTTCACTTCATTTGAGCCTCTACAAGCTAAGCCAACATTGGATAAAGCTTTGAAAATATTCTTAGATTCATTTCTATATAATTCTAAGCAATAGAAAGAGGACACATCAGGTGTTCACCACACATACCATGCAAATCCTCCACCAATTACATACCAAGTACCTTTAGTTGAGTCACATCTATTGAGCGGTATGATCAGTGTGTATGAGTCTAGAGTTCATGTTAGACCTTTGATATCATGGGTCTACACATAAATCACATGTTTAGTGAGATATTCCTACTTCCAAATGGGCCCCTAAGATACTTATAGTTACATCCACTTCTTAGAGTTACAACATGACCCCACAGTTAGTTTCTATTTTAGGGATTTTAGAGCATCTACAACATATATAGCTCTCAGAGCCATAGTCTCAACATTTTCATCATTTTTTACATTCATGCATGATTCTACTCCTTGATATAGGACACCATGATAGGGAGTCTTGAATGAGACTTAGTGGTTAGTATCATCCTATCCCAAATTTGTTGTACATAATCTCATTTTTTTGATTGTTCATAGCTTATATAAAATATAAAAACAATACAAAATTTGAAAATACAAAAAAATTCAAATAACTTCAAAAACACCAAAAACATTTAGATTTTATGCATCACCCATGCTTTCCATTTATACGACTATGTTAGACTTACATTTTTTGTTCTATGTTATTGTTTGTTGATTATCTACATTACCATGCTTCACTTGATATTCTTTAAGTGTGTACAATGACTTCCAGTTCCTTGATTAGTTCATTCTACCCATTGAGGAGGCATCCTACTTCTACATTAGAAATACATATTGATACATCTTCCCATTATGGGAATCCTTTACTTGAATACACCATATAGGTTATGTCATTATTACACTACACACTCTACTTATCATGTCCACATACATTACTTACCAGATTAAACATATTACTATATGAACAACTCACTAGTATCTTACACTTGTGTATTTACTAACATATACATAGTCTTGTACTAAATGTATCTTGTACACTCTCACTCTTGCTTTGATTAGTTATATGTGATTTTTATTTTCTAATTTTTACATTATTTTATTTATTTCTTTGTCTAGCTAGATGTGATTGTATTTCTAGTTGTAGTTTTTTTCTTATGTGTGTGTTAGGACATTTTCTAATGTCTTTTATAATATCCATTGCTTTTACTCTTTAATGTGCCTATGGCCCTCATTCCAATATTTTATTATTTCAAATTATATGTTTATGTGGCATTTGAACATGCCTTATATGTTTGCTTTCAAGTTTAAGTGACATGTGCCCATGTCCCTTGTTTGCATGGCCACTTGACCAACCTTGTATGCTTATTGATTCTTGTTTTTATACTTTGTATGCTTGTATCTTGATTGATTTTCCTTATTTACAATGTCATGATCCATATCATGCATTTACCTTACTTTATCAAATGCCTTGATAGATATCATGCTCCATCCCTCTAAATAAAAGCTAACATCTAGCATTTCTAGTTCTAGTTCAATACATTAAACATGATTTTACATTGTTATATCTATCTAGGAATACCCATATTGATCTAAAAATATCTCAATAAAAACATTCTTATATCTAGAGATATCTTGTCAAATATCATTACTATATCATGTATCTGTACAACATAATAGACTTGTAGGACTCTTTTATTTTAAGGGAAGTCATTGCAGGTTCAATCATTCCTACCCTCAAAATAGGGGGCAATAAACAAGGATTTATCATAGAAATCAAAGCTCCTAGTAGTAAAAATAACCACATTCCTCTCACCCAATTTAGAATCTAGAGGTTAAACCAAGCATAACATAATAGAAAAAGAGTGACAATTCTAGATGAACAACCATTTTTAGCACAGGACAATAGCACTAGAAATGGATAGTAGTGCCAAACACAAGGGTGTCCTCATTTTATCTCTCTTATCTAGGAAGAAAAATACCTACTTTTCTAATAATAGGCAAAAATTTTAGCTCAACTACAGTTTTTGCACATCTAAATCAGTCAAAATTAGTAGTTTCAATATAGTTTTCTTAGGAAATCTAGATATAGGGGGTATCATATGTGACATGATGGCTCTCACTTCTAGTTTCAGATTAGTCAATTGAGATAACTTCTAGATTATAATCCATGTTCTAGACACCATTGATTGGGGGTAATGTGTGTGATACATTGGTCTTCTTTTATTTTTGAGTTCAATTTATTACCCAAGCATTCTGAATAGTTGCATGCCTTATTCCATTTGTAGGTGGTTAGCATCTTTTTTAAGTTAAAATTTCATACAAGTTTAACTTCTCAAGTACCTAGGTTCTTGAGTTGGATTTCACATAATCCTAGTGCATTACTTTTGGAGTGGCTTTCATATAGGCCTAATCTCCATCTTTTGAAATGGCTAAGAGTGGCCTAGTTTCTAACATATATTCAGCTATACACACCACATTATCATATTTTAAGAACATCCATGGGCTCCATGAGACATCTCATATGACATCTATTCTACAGTGGTATCACTTCATAGCTTCACTTCATGGGGCAATGATGGAGCCAAAGGGAAAGGCTTTTTATTTTTGAGCCACATATTCAAAGGTATTGGACACATAGTTAAAACATTGATTATCATATGCATTTTCATATAGCTTCACTTAGTAGGTGACGATGGAGCCAAAGGGCCAACCTTTGCATTCTTGAGCCACTTTCTAGGGAATCATACACCCAACTCTATTTATGATATAAATTTTGGTATAACATCATCAAGCACAATCTAGCATTACTCAGCCTTACTTAGGATCACAACAATTTTTTTATTAATTTAAGTACCTAGTGAGGTGCATTAATTCCTTTCTATTCCTTTTTCTTTTACTCTAATTTTGTACATTATTTTTTTATATCACATATAATAACTAATCCACTATTTGTTCCATTTTATAGATTCCCACTTTCTTAATGTGCTCTCTATCCACTATCCAACATTAATCAACATCACACATGCTTCAGGGGCTTCAAATTTGTAGGTAATTTTAGGTACACTTTCTATTTTTTTCCTTTATCCTAGTATCTCACTTTACTATATCATTAGAATAAAAGGGGGGAAAATTTAGTCATATAAAATGCAAAATTTGGTTACTTGAGTATGACTAAATACACCTAATCCATAAGTCCTCCTACTTACTTTCACAACCCTTTTAGGTTTTTCTTTCACTAATTCCCAGTCATCCATAACCTTTTAGACTTAACCCTTACAAACTTAGGTATCTCTTTCAGGCCTAGATCCATCCCCATAGGTCTCATTCCCTTGAGACAATAGCACCCAACTTGGATAAGAGTATTAACACATAGGGTGTCATATTTCTGGTAATATTTTCCAAGTGTACTTTTGGTCCTAATGGTCATACTTTCCTCAATACTTATACTAATTCATGCAAGCCTAATATTAATTCATTTAACCCATGATAATTAATTTCCATATAAAATTCCATTCAAATTCCATTTATAAGGGTTTACACTCATTTACAAGAGAGAAGTAATAATACAAGGAAACACATTCAATTACTTTTCCCTATTCTCATCACATAGCCTTCCAATATTATTCCAAACTTATTCAAACCCTTACACCAACCCCTAACCATCTAAAATACACCCAATTTTTAATTTAGTTACATTTTCATACATAATTTCACCAATCACTTCAATGGTAAAACTACATTATCTTGATCCCTCCTTAGAGTATTGGTATGTAGGCATCATGCCCACACATGGGGTGTGAAGTAAATCTATTGTATAATATACACACTAACCATTTTCTCTCTCTTTCCAAAGTTTTCATTCAAGTTTAAGAAGAAAGAGATCCTATGGCTTCAAATCTTAAAATAGATGCACAATGAGCATCACATACTTTTGGGCTTTGATATTTCATTGATAGGGTAACATAGACCTACTGAGAAGAACCTAAAAAGCATAGATCACCTAGATAAAATGATAGAAAAGGACTATAACATTGAATAGTAAGGTGTCCCATTTTTGGTGCTCCTATCCAATCTAGAAACACACTCTAGGATCCTATTTGTGATAGTCTCCCAAGCCTACAAAAAAACATTTGGACCCTACAACATTTGTCTCAGTCAGTTTCTAGCTATGTTTGATTTAATCTCTATAATTACTATTTTAGATAAGGTCAAAACACAATTTGTTTACATAAATTAGTGGCTTAATTATTGCAAATTATTTATTGATTTACCCTACTCAGACCCATTTATTTAATTAGGAATAAAACTCCATTATTCTGAAAAATTATAAAGCACTTATATGTACACTAATCCTTCAACCTAATATACCAAAATACACATTATACCATCTCCTAGGAACCCAAGAACATTTTTAACCCATTCCAACCACATATGGCCCTTTGGTTTATAGTGTATTATGTTATTGGGAAAGGGACAACACTAGTGACACTTAGCCTTCTTTACCCCTAATGAATATCTTTTTTCTTTTTAAATAATTTTGGGGTCAAGCTAGACTCATTTCATGTCTCAAAAAGCACTGAAACACTATATAAAGACTAATCTAATTAATTTATTCATTAGAGGGAAAATATACTCAATTACCATGAACAAACTACAAAAAATTTATGCATATCAATGTCATTGAACCTTATTCTACCCTACTTCTACATGCACCCATCTATATCAGCCCAAAGGTTAGACTACTTAGGTTTCCAGTCATAATACACACTGAAAGTATTCAAACTAGAGTTCACTTTCACTTGCACTAGAACTTAGATTTGGATAACTACATAAATATTGATAACCTTTCAAGGTATTGGTATGTAGGAAATAATCAATTTATGGGGTGTTGATGTCACATTCAACTACCTTAATAACAGAACTCTACTTATAATTATGTTCTTCAAAATCCTAAAAATCATGGATTCTTAAGGTTTCACATTATATTCAATAAAAATAGGGAACATACAATGATTTAAGACTCAATCATATAAACACATGTTTCTTAGAAAAATGTGGACATACTCCTATAAACTTATTATTTTATCTAGTCAAGGTCATTATCACAGTATAAGAGGACATTAGTGTAATGCATTATTAGAAAATAAATTTCACTATTGTTGAAAGGATAATCTAACACTTTCTTCCTATTAACAACATCTCATACTGAACATGAACCAATTTCTAGATTGTAAGTTAACTATCTCAATCATTTTTATAGCTAAGTATATATTTTATAATTCATTTTTATGTATAATATAGGCAAATAATTTAAATTTATATAAAAAGTAGTGGCTAATGATATTTATATATTTATTCCTTGGTTAATATACTCAACTTTTTATCTAGTTAGGGTTTTACATTCCATATTTCCCAAAATAGTTAGATTAGGTCCTTACCTATCATGGGTCGAATGAGAGGATGAGCAATGTGTATTCCAAGAGAATGATGATATTGACTATAGATAAGGTAGAAATAACTAGATTTTTGATTGATTTTCAATTATATATATTTTCAAACATCACTACAACCTTCTCTCCCAACTTATATTTTAATATTATTTTGGGTATTTCAGCCCTTTTCTTTAAGATAACATGTTTGGGCTTCATTGGTTTAGTAACATTAAGCAATTGTAAGGTTTTTGTGACCTTTTTGTTACGTAAATGGTAATCTATGTGTAGAATAATATACTAATGTATGGTTTATTATAAAATGT
The DNA here is from genome assembly GCA_037957365.1 of Torreya grandis. Taxonomy (NCBI): domain Eukaryota; kingdom Viridiplantae; phylum Streptophyta; class Pinopsida; order Cupressales; family Taxaceae; genus Torreya; species Torreya grandis. The sequence continues at coordinate 3,616 of JARHVA010010296.1, read as the reverse complement.
CATGATTTTTAGGGTTTCCTTGGGCTACACATATCTTCCCTAGGTGCAAGAACTAGATTTACTAGAAAAAAGTTAAAGGGATAGCCTTTATCTTGTGTATCTAAGGTCATCCCAATATCATATTATAATTGGTATTTTTGAATTTGAAATATAACTATGTTAGCACCATCATGGAACCTAGACTGATTGTGAGTATAATTGTCCCCATGGAAGTATATTTTAGGCTATCATAGCCTCAAAAATTGTTACACATTATACAATAGTTGGTTTCCCGATAACCAAGATTTGGTAGGAAGGAAAATGGAACTATATTAATCACTATTACATTATTGACCATAGATATGTTCATATAATTATTATAAATACAAACCCATATAATTAAGGCCAAATATACCCTCTTTTCCATCTCATAGTCAAGAGGAAAAATTCACAAATATAATAAATAACTAGTGTCCCATGATTCTTAAATAGGTGGAAACATATTTAAATCAATGTAGTTGATATAGTCTGATATAAGAAGAGTAATGTTGGATAAATTCCCTTAGGGCATCAAGAAAGGTCAACTAAGGAGTGAGTGAGTTTTTGACTAAATAAAGGAACAAATGTGGGATAATGTCTTGGTTATATTAGATATCAATTCATAGTTTCCCATGATTTTTGGGATAGACTCAGTTTCCAAAATGTTTGAGGGATGAAGATTCATAGGTTTATATTCTATGGTACAAGTAAAAGTATTTAGCTCCTCTTCAAATTCTAACTCTAAAACTCCAATAATTTTGATCTTGACTTGTACTCCTAACTGAGGAGCAATACCAATAATTAATAGAGAAAGAGTAGAATCTTTGGCCTCATGGGTGCATTCCATGATGGATTGATTATGTTAAGTTAGATGAATTTTTGGGCCACCTTACTATTGATTTTAAGTATCATCCACTTGGTGGTTAGGAAAGGTATTTTATTAGATTTGGATATTTTAATTTTGAGGGGCTATAGGGCCATTTTAAAGTTCCCATGGGTTTATATCAACATTTCCCAATAACATATCAACAAATATTTTCCTTTAATTTAGTAGGAGTCTTTGGATAAAATTATGGTACTACATATAGCTTAGAGTATCATTATTGATAACTTGGTGTAAGAAGCAATATACATTGGGATCATATTCCCTAGGCCACATATTTTCTACCTATTGACCAAACCCTTATTGGTTGTTTATTTGTTAATAGGTTTGGTTCTGAAACTAGGGGAGTTACTCGACATTTTGATATAGATTTTGATTTTGATTATGGTTTTGGTTATACATGTTGTGTGGAAGTGGTTGGTTGAAGTAAATGGAATGAATGATAGGAGGATTATTTTATCTATTAAAACTCATATTGTAAGTGGAATTTGTGTTACTCAATGGATGATAATATTTATTACTCATAAGGTTTAGATTTTTGTTCTAGTCAATAATGACATTAGTAATGGTGTTCTTATTTTGATTTAGGACCATGAGATCTTGGTTATTAGTATTTTTTGGACTCAAATTTTGATTTCTTCCATTTTTTTATTTTGGGATGATGATGCTTCCATTAATCTCATAGGTTCTTTGAGCACTATCAATGGATGCTTAATAAATCTATAATGCACTCTTAAAAGCTTTTTATAGGACTGATATGCTAACTTTTAAACATCCTCCCTCATATCCTTATTAAGGGAGTGGAGTAATAGGTCAGATAATTCCCATTTATCTATGTGGAGTACATTGTTATAGTAAAATAATAACTACTTCCATCTCATGATGAAATAGGTAGATGACTTATATTCTTGTTTGATGTGCAAGAACTCTCATATGTCAGTATGTCACAGTTTTTTCATATTGAAATCTTTGACAAACTCAACCATGAGTTTGTGAAAATAATATATAGACCCATTGGGGAAAAAATAATACTAGTAAACAACTATTCCATCTAGAGTTTGGTGAAATTTTTGGCAATAACCCCATCCCAAGGTAGGAGTTTTATAACAATTGTATTATAATTTTTGACATGTGCAGTAGGATATCCTTTTCATTCTAACTTATCAAGGTAAGGTAGGGGATGTGGAATAATAAAACCTCATAATTTGAGATAAATAGGCTCCTTAAATCACTAAACATAAATCTCTATGTTACCAAAGTTCATTGTTGTCATTGTAAGACTAGAGTGGAAAGATAGGATCATACAATGGTTAGTTTGGTAATCACTACAAGGGATAGTGAAAGAATTATAGGGTTTCATGGATTAATCTAAAAAATAGTTATTATAATGAGTTTATTTGTAATACATATGGAAGTAAGGTGTAATATTATTAGATGTAGAAGTAGTGTTAGTCTATTTTGATAGAGTATATGCAGTTTGCATGTACCCCAAAGCTGTATAAGGTGGGTTATAGCTTGTTTATGGAGGAGGAGTGTATGTGGGAGGCACATAAATAATATTTGTGAAGAATGGTGTATTTTTTATCACCACATAATTTCTAAAAGGTAGAACATAAATGTGCATGATCCTCGTTGTGGTTTGAGTAAGAGTCTGATAGGATGGAAAAAATTTATAAGCATGTAAGTTGGGGACCCCATGAGTAAATTTATCCCAAAGGGATGATCTAGATAGGGAACTTTATCATGTTTAGGTGGAATCATGTAAGTTTGATGATATGGTGTTTCATGAGTCTTATTTTGGATGAGAAAAGGAGGATGATCTTATGTAAGATAATTTAGGCTTATCCTTGGACCTAGAGCTTGTTGGTTGCTCTCCAAGTCAATAAGGTGTTGATGATATGTTTCAAGTTATTGAATATGTTATGTCTAAGAGAGTCATTCATGGGAGGGTTAGAGGTGTGGCATGAGTTAGTTTAAATAGGTTGGTTTAGATCAAGATCCCCAAGAGTAATGTTTATAGTTTGCATCAATGGGTCGGAAGCATCTTGGATCTTGATAGGGTATATATATCCAATTTCATATTATTAATCTTCCTAGATAATGATTATATTTACCAATGCTCTTTGTGTCTAGGATTTATAGGGTAATTTATGGCCTAATAGCCATGCAAGGATTGTCCATGCCTCATAACATTAGATTTAGGGTGATTTTATCGTTATTTTGGATACAAAAAATATCTCATGGATAGGGACCCTAATATTAGTTTGGTTTTGGGATGACAATAATCATATAATTGGTAGTACATGTTGGTGTCAAAGTTTGGGTTATTCTAACTCACCAGCTAATACAAATTATAGCTGAATTAGATTCTCATATAACCCTCTAGGTTAAGACATCCACATATGCCCTATATAGACATATTATGGGGGTATTCAAATACCTTTATAATAAATGGAAGGAAAAAAAGAAGTGGAAAAGGGAATAAGGATAAGAGAAAAAAAGGAAAATGTGAAGGATATAAGTCCCTTACATGTCAAGTTCACCAATATGTGTAAATGTGAATAACAAAAGATAAATTATGCACTTGACTCCCAAAGGTTAGGTTGAGGTAGCTGATGTAATAGATGGGAAAAATATTAGGATGGTTGTTAGGTGGAATGGGATTTGGAATGGGTGGTGTAAATGTGTTCTCATGATAGAACCAAAATATCTCTA
>JARHVA010010295.1:42500-190810 GCA_037957365.1 Torreya grandis | reverse complement strand
TAAACCATATGTGTATAACTTTGAGTCACCATTGATGTCAATAGATATTCCTCAAAATTATGATGTATTTAAGGATAATGCCAACAATCCATTAATAGATGGAAGTAATTTGAAATTAGTTCCATTGGGCATGCTAAAAACCATTTTCACTTTGAGTTTCACCCTTGAAGATGTTTGTTTTAGGACTTATTCACCCAATTGACACAATGGGATATATCTAAGGTTTTCAGTGACCTATGACAAGAGAGAACCTCTATAGATCATTGGTTCCCTTGATACAACACCTAAAACTAACAGTAAACTACTTAAATAGAGAGAGAGAGAGAGAGAGAGAGAGAGAGAGAGGAGAGAGAGAGAGAGAGAGAGAGAGAGAGAGAGAGACAGAGAGAGAGAGAGAGAGAGAGAGAGAGAGAGAGAGAGAGAGAGAGAGAGAGAGAGAGAGAGAGAGAGGAGAGAGAGAGAGAGAGAGAGAGAGAGAGATGATAGTAAAGGGGGGTGATGAACCAAAATTATTGATCACTATCACTTATTTATAGGTGAATTAATGAGCTATAGGACTGAATTCATATTACACAACTCCTGATATTGTCTTCTTGCATAAGTGTTTTGTATAAAGGCTTCAAATCCAATGCATAAATAAAAGGGAGAAAGGTCTCAACTATTAAAAAAAATATTAATCCACTATGCCAGTAACTAAAACCTTCAATAGATACTTAAAACTAAATATATGTGATAAAATATGATAAAAAAAACCAAGGATAACCAATTCATCACTTGATAAGATCAACTACTCATAAAAACACACTAAATACAATCATAGAAAAAGGAAAAAATCAATCTCTTATTACTTCAAAAGGATTTAAAAGGAGTATGGTTTTTCCATACTCAAGTGGAGGATCAATATAATTCCATTCAAGGAGAAATTTATATAATAAAGGAGAACATAGAGAAATGAGGATTTGTCAAGAGTCCATGATGAATACCACCCATCATCAAATCAGTTACAAAACCAAGGAAAAGGTGAAAAAATAGTCCAATTATTTGTACTCAACATGTGTTTCTTGGTTTTATGATGATCTCATCAAATTTTTCATATAAATGGATCTCCACCTCCAATGACTCATCCTTGTTCACTTGAAATTGCTCTTTCTTAGCTTAGGAGGAGTTACAAGTTGTTTATCTTGACACATGTCACACTTGACGTCCTTAGCATCTTTCCACAAAATTATTAGATATTAAATGCCTCTTTCACCTTGTGAGAGAAGAAAAACTAGGAATTATAATTATTCATATTGTTCCTTGTCCTTAGAACTTGTAAATTCATGTCAAAATTAGCTTGAACTCAAGGAGTATAATGAAGGCAGGCTTATCTCTTACCCAAGATCTAATCATTGATTGAATACATCAATAAAAATTTGTAAAATTAATATATGTCCTATATAATATAATATCCTATTTTTTCATCTCATAAACAATCTTAAAAAAAGTCTTCATAACTTACTTGATAAGATGTGTGAATAAGGCTGCAAGAATTCATGTAATAAGAGTTTTATATAGACTTGAGAACTATAAGGAAACCTTGTACATGTTCCATGACCTATACACTAATGTTTCAAGTTAATTTATGTTTATTATTATTATATAATAAAATTTTCAAATTTATTCAAGTTTGATAAGTTGATATAGACTTTTAGTGTTTCCTTAAATATTCTCAATAGTATGCCTAGTAAATTGCTTGTGTATGAGCCATCTAAAACTACCTGCAACTTGTGAAATTGACTTGATTGTCACTAAGAGAGTCATTAAAGGATTATATTTGATTATTAAATGTATTATTTAATTTTATAACACTAATTGATAACCTTGATGAGGTTTAAAAACCCCATTCCAGTTTTTAAAACTTCTCAAGAAGATTATTTTTTCTCCAATTTTAAATAAACATGGGTTGTATTTTTGAGTTTTATCTCTCCTCAATTACCATAAAAACATGATACCACATATAAAAGTTATGAAATGTTTAAATATAACTTATTTAAAAATTTCATAGTTTATGGAGTCTTAAAACACAAGCTATCCACTTTGTTTAGAAAACTAGGTTGTAGGGGCAACAAGCAGGCTAGTTTGTTAAACATTTTATATTTTGAGATTCAAAGGGTCTCAATATCTGATTATTTTTATTTTTAAACATATATGAAACCATATAATAATTAAAATCATTATTTTTTCATGATAAATCAAAAAATGTATTGAAATCACTCATTTTTAGGTCTGTAACAACTTAGAAATAAAAAATAAGACACCTAAAGAGAGAGAAATGGGTATATCTTGATTTTTATGAGGTCTAAAGACCTAAGTATTTTTGAATTTGGACCAGAATATAACCCTATATATAATTAAAAAAAATTATGCATTTAATCAATCATATAAACCTTTTAAAAACACTTTTTAAAATTGCCCCCTTGCATTTTCTCCACTTTAAAGCCCTATTCTCTCACATGGCACTTGATCATGCTTGGATATTTCTTGGATATGACATGTTTGGTATTATTATAACTAAAAATATATTTTAAAACTTTTAATTTACATAAATGAGTTCAAAAAATGTTTTGAAGAGGATAAAACCAAAGTGTTGAGGTTTATTAGGGTTTTAATCACAGACCTCTTAGTGATTGTTCATAAAGGATAGGGCCTCTTAATGATAACTATTACCATAAATATGTATCAAGCAATAGAAAAAAATATGAATATATGTTGGAAAAGGAGGAATTGACATTTTGACTGAGTGTATGGGAATAATAAAGTAAAATATGACCATTATAAAATTCCAAATGATCTAAAATAACCTTTTTTCATCCCTACACATGGTGTTGACCCTTCACACTTGATATCTCTTAAGGGATTCACTTTGAAAAAATGCATCAAACAATATAACAAAATAAAGTGAAACCTTAATTTCTCTAAAAATACCTTAAACTTTTCTAAAAAACCTTATAGATGACCATTTTAAAATTTACACAACACAAAACACTTTTTAAACATACCATGATCAAGGGTGGCTAAATTAGCCAATAATGACCTAAAATTATAGAGTTAGATAGATAAAATATTTTAAACAAGACTCCAACTTATAATTGATGATGTTATGTGTATTTATTGAGTCAATAAAAAATCTCACCTTTTGTTTCTTGAGGAAACCCACCACCTTAATATTTTTATGGGTCTCGATACCTGAAATGGCATGACAAGAGATAGTAGGCTAAGAATCTTCATATTAATTATCTAGTGCTTCCATGCCTTCCCCTAAGGCCTCATCATCTTCTTCATCTTCATTGGCACATTCAATGTAGAAAAAAATATTTTCCATAGATTTATGTCATTTGTTACACTTATTGTCACAATAAAAACACAACCCCTTTGCATGTTTCTCTTCAATTTTCTAAGGGGTCAATATTGTAGGTTAAGGAAATGATGGTGTTGTGAAATTACGTTCATGGCCATGAGTAAAATCTATGTGTTTGACCAAATATTTTTCCTTTTATTGGAACATGAATGGTATGGATTTATAAATAAAAGTTAGATTAAACATGCAAACCTCAATTTAGATGTTATCCTTGAGCGCCACCCAAGAATAGGTCAGTCACGTTGTTCTTATTAATTTCATCTATGCATAAGGATAGATTATATAATTATTGAAAATAATCCTTAAAAGTACATATTTATCATAACTTCATTAACTAAATAAATTAGTTTTCTTCGATGATTTTGTGATAATGAATTTCTGCTCCTTAGTAAACATTGACTAGGTAATAGAAGCACCCATATTTGTATTTTGAGTGCACAACCATCTATACCTAATGTACTACTCAAGTTAAAAATACAATGATTCCATGTTCACCTTTTACACACATGAGGTCTTTTATAGATCAAATAAATTTTTTATTTGATTGATCTAAGTGAGTGGATCATTACCATCAAAGTTGTGCACTTTCACTTTTAGCAGAATGTAATTCAAACTAATATTAGATTTGTGAATGTTAAAATTTGGAGAACAAGAATGGAATAGTGGAGGATTATTTTGTGAAAGTTAATCCATATTATATTTCAATTTCCCAATTAGATTTTCTAACTGGTTCTTCATAAAATCTCCATCCCATTTTATTTCATCAAGATCATCTTTCCTCACCATTATTTTTAAAGATAACTGATGTTGGTGAACCACCTTAGAAACTAAAGGATATAAAGTTTTTGATTCCATGCCATCCTTGTTTGGAGTTTTTAGAGTGTCTTTCCATTTCTCATGTCTATGAGTTTTAGGACCAACCATACATAAACCCTATGAAGGAGGGTTTCAAGCCTAAAAAAGTGTACCAATAAATTATACTATTGTCATCATCTCACCGAGATGAATCCAATTATTGCTAATTTGCATAAGGGTGTGAAAAAAATTACAAGATTTTTTCAAAGACTTTAAACAATACTACAGTTATGAAAAAATTAAATACTTTCTAGATCATAAATTATATTTTTCTATCCTTCAACTTTCTGGATCCTCACAACACCATATCTAAAAAACAATGTCATAAGAACTTTCCCAAATTAACACTTTGATACCAATTTTAAAAAAATTACTTAGATGTTCACAAATATTAAATAATATCTCATAGAATTAAGAATATAATAATCATATCTACAACAATAATTGACAAAATATCATAATACTTGATATATTGACTGAGCCACTTCAAGGGGGGAATGCCTAAAACAATGTAATAAGATCAAAATTCATAATATAGTGATAAAATACTAGCCACTACCTCTTATATATACCCTATTTAGCCATGGATATTTCATAGGTTGACTATACTAAGAACATAGAGAAATGCAATAAGATAATATTAAAGATGTGTAAGCAAAAATTGGACACACATATCTCTAGACATGCTATAAGATAAGGGTGTAACAAATCCAATCATTTAAATTATACCATTATCCTTTAAGTACATTTTTTATTGTTCCCTCTGTAACTTTTTCACTTTGAGATGAGCATAAATGGATCAATTTGACACCAATACCTCTAAAACCCAAATTATGTTCATAACCACATATAAGGGGTAGAACATCCAAGTGATCCCTCCCTTTAACCATAAGGTCACCCCTATTTCATATAAAACCAATTTTTAAATTGGAAAATATTTTAATTTCTTGGGTTATAGTAAGTTTGAGAATTCAAAAAAATAATTTACCAAATTTTTTTATCATTACACCAAAATTCGAGGGTCTTAATCTCTCTTCAAAAAAATTAAGACCTTATACGACATGAGTTATAAACCCTTGGGATATGTCATCATTTCTACAAGAACATCTATGTTTGAGAACCACATTATTTGCAACAAAATACATTATATCTTTAGACCTTGCATTGATGGTGTTTTTAGTGTCATCATTGCAATCTCCCTCAAGTTCCATGATAACGCTATCATCCTTTGAGTCACTATATATGTGACCACTATGAATTTGTGAAATTGATAAATTTGTGTGTTTTGAAATTCCCTCTCTTTCCAAATAATGTAGTATCCCTTATTCTCGATATCTACCAAAAGGTTAAAATTCATCAATAAAAAATGGAAATTGTACTTTTCCATCCAATACCATGTTAACAATGACAACAATAAATCATCTTCCCATGTATCTACAATGTGGTGTCCTCTTGCTTGGATACACTCTACCATATGCAAGTTTGGTTCATTTTGAAAAAAATCCACGTGATTATCCTCTCCAAATGAAAGAAACATTGATGTTATAGTACAAAAAAATGATGTGATATAAAAATGAATCTATAAATTATATTAATATAAATGTAATATAGTGTTTGATTTCACTTATTATCAATTACTATATAATATTTTATATTAGTAAAAAATCAAAGTGTTTGATTTCACTTATTATGCTAACAGTTATAAAGTTTGGCATGAAAAAAAAATACATTTATGGATCCTCTACTTCCACTTCTAGCTCTAGATTGACATCCATTCCTGCCTAGTAGAAGTTCAAATTTTGGTTCTCCAGCCCTAGATCAACCTAACCTAAACAGATCCTAGGCATCTTTCCTCAGTTACCTGTCCTCATTAGCAGATCCCTTTCTTCCCAAGGATAGATTTTTTTCCATCTATTCCATCTTCATTAACATTGGTCCACATATACCTGTAAACCCTAGTGATGACTCTCTAATTGGTTTGTATAAGTGTACACCCCTCTTTATCACCCTTGCCTCTTTACCTCCTACCTCCCATCCATTACCCACACTACCATAAAATGAGTGGTGACCCATTGTCTTTATTTTCATCCCTAAGGATACTCCTCAACCTAGATCCACCTCTTCCCCTATTTATGGATCCCCCAGTCCATCCTCCAACTGTTGGGACATTATGGTGATGGAAGAATCTAGGCCTGCTAGACACAAGCCCTCTTTTATTGAGGTAGTCTCCCACTGGACAATCCCTATATTGGATCCCAAACCTCTCTTCCCTACATCTCTAAATCCTAGATATTTTTGATGAGGATTAAACTAGGTAGGTGATAAAATTGGAGGAATAATTTTTAGCAAAGGGTCTCATCTATAGATTCACTAATTACTAGCCAAAACATTAAAATCTCAACATCTATATCTTGAATCATTATCATCCTTTCCTCTCAGGTAGTATTGAAATTTACCCTTGTCATAAAAGTTTTTTATTATTTCTTTATGTAATATTGAGGAAAAGGCCAAGTTTATAAACCATTTATGTAACTTGAATCACCACCCCTTGGTGTTAAAAAAATGGTCCCCTAACTTCAATCCCCTCACTAAACCTATGCATATCAAACCCATCTAGGTTTTTCTACCCCATCTCCCTTTGTATTTATATAATCTATCCAACATGAAGCCTATAGGTAAAACTTTAGGTTAATTTCTATAAATGCACCTAGATACTGACCACTTCTCCCTCACTACCCTTGTTAGGATTTTGGTGAACATTGATACCTCTAAGAACCTACCTAATAAAATCACTCTACAAGTTAGTGACCATTCCTAGTCCCAACCCCTTGACTATAAAGGTTTATCATTTCACTATTGAAAATAATTATACACTTGACAAAAAACTATAGTTTCCTAAAAAAAATTAAGAGTCTTCTTGGTGGAAATACTTCACTCTAAAAAACCTTACATTTTTGGCAATGAATGAAGAATGGGATAATTCTAAAGGTGAGGACTCTAACTCTTATTTAGAAGACACTACTACCCCTGTTGTAAATGAGGACCTATAAAGTACTCACTCTAAATAAGAACTATTGAAAGATATAATTTCTCCAAGGAAGGCTACACTCATACATGTATCTTTTTCTATTCCAACTTTTTGTCAGGTGGAGATGCCTATTCTTATTTTAATCTAGGTTGAATCTACCAAAGGAACAATCACTAAAGATAAATCCTAAGCCCATATTCCAACTATGATCTCCTCTCTAGGCCCATCAGATGACAATAGGAAGGTTGGATAGAAGTTTAAAAAAATAAAAAAGGTAGAAGATCAGTGTCTCAACCCTATGGTATGTCTCTCTACTTAGGGGACCCTGTGTGGAAACTCATAAGTCTAATGGTAATGGAGTTAAGCCCCCATGATTAGTTTGGTAGAAGCTTCACATAATTTTCCTCAGAAGTATGTTTATGTCTTAATTGACTATTGGTAGAATTTTAGTTACCTACTTATTTAACTTTAGTTGAGTCACCCCATTGGAGACTAAATAATTTCATCTTTTGATCTTTTGTAAAAGGTTATAGGGCCTTTCAAACCTATTAATTCACCTAGCAAATAAAAATAAAGTTTGGCATATAATTTTTTTAGAATATTATTTTAAAAGGTATTATTATAGAATTTTATAAATTCTTATTCATGATTGGATAAAATTTTTAACATTAATGTAGTTGTATTCTTTAAAAATAATTTAAAAAAAAATCAAACCTTCCAAAAAAAAACTACCAACATTCACCACCAATCAAAATTAACCAATAAAGACATGGGAACAAGGCTAGATTTTGAAACTAATTAATTTATTATTATATATAATATTTATAAAATTTAGTAATATTTTTTTATGATAATATAATTTTTTTTGTCAAAAATTGAAATATTTATTTTTCCTCAATTTTCCACTAATGAGTAGACCAATTGAATACAATCAATTTTGATTACAAATACTTAGTGTAAAAATTTGTTTTTAGGTCTCAAAACTTAGGTTCTAACTAATTAAAAATTTAAGCCTTCATTTATTCCCAATTTTTGTTCCATTGATTATACCATGTTAAATGATGAATTTTGATTATAAACACTCATCCTAAAAATTTCATCTTCAACCTCCAATTTGAAAGTTTTCCTACATGTCCTTTTATTCCATTTGCTAAGTTAGTTACAAACTAGTGTCAATTCTAAGTTGATTCCTAACTTGGTGTCAAACATTGATTAGGTAAAATAATGGTGCTTGGAACTCGTATGTTCCCAACAACACTTAATTCATCGATCAAAAAATTGATTTTTTTTTAAGAACTCATTAGTTCTCAATGGCATGTAGTTCATCGATCATAAATTTGTAGTAGCACTAAAAACTAATTTATAACCAACCAAAACCATTTCACCTTATCAGTTGATGAGAGGTTTCTAGGAACTAATTTGGTTCTCAATAACTGGCATTTCATTGATTCATTGATATAAAATATAAGAGTGTTTAAATGAAATTTTAAACATTCCTTCGAAACTTGTGTGGCTTGACAAAACCCAAATCAATACAATAATAAGCTTTAAAAGCATATAGACATGCCAAAGCTATTACATATGAATTTTAAAGTTTCTCATTTACATACAAAAAATTAATGACTCTTTCTCTCCATGCCAAAAGCTCTTGATCTCTATCCTTGTGCTAAGCCATCTTCTATGTTATTATTAACCCTTTAAGCCATCTACACCATGTAGTTATATCTTGAAAGCTCTATGATTCAAGAATATATAAAATTTTAGACCTTTTGCTTGTCTAATCCTTTTATTTATTTTATCTTTACTTTATCTTTATCATATCTTTCATAAAATTGGCAATGTGGCATACAAGTTAGACCTACCTCAGTCCAATTGCATACATCAAGTATTTATTGTATCTTTCCTGAAGAAAGTAATTGGCCACAAAGTCTCTATATACACATAATATTTTCAAAATTTATCAATTACTGATACTTTATATCTTAAAATATCCCCTATCAAGTCTAATCTCTCTGAGTAAATGCCTTAAGGGGTACACCAGGAAAGGGGTGGGTAGACCATTGGTGCTTCATAAGATTTTTATCCATTATTTCCACTTGTTATCAATCCAACCAGCTCCTAAAATGATTCCCCTAAGCTTTGTCTTCTATTTTACACCCTCCTCTAGTCAGTTACCACATTCATTATCCCTTCCCTAACCTAACCTACCTAAAACCCTTTTTGATCGTTTGCATTACATAGTTAGTCCCATCGACCTTGTACTCTTATTCATAAAACCTATTAGTGTCTATGTTGGCCCCTGACTGACCTAGTCCATGACATAATTTATTTTTGTTAATAATGATACTAGGTCGAATGGGTCGACCTTGTAGGCCTAAAATTTTTAAAATAATTAGGGTTATATCCACCTATATAAACACTTTCATTTCACCATTTATAAAATAAAAGAAGAATAAGTAAGATATATTATGTATTTTCTTATCCACCATTATATTTGAGGAGTAATATTAGGGTTTTATAATTTCTTTGGAGATACAAATCATGTCTTGTGGAGAACTATTTTGGATGCATTGATAGGTTGTGTAGCCTAGAGCTGATTTATCCTTGTCATCCTTACATACCACAATAACCTCTTACAAATCACCTTGGCCAAGGGAGAGATTGAGGCTCGATGGGCTTTTCTTCAAAGGTAAGTATTCTTAAATTTTTTCCTCCTTTTTAAGAGTAGATAGATATGCATTTTCACTTATCTTATATGCATTAGGATTTTTTATACATTGATGTGAGTATATGTCTTCAATAAATCTTTACATTTCATGTTTATTACCCCCACTTTTTTCCACAAGCTTTGGTGAACACTAGATTAGAATTTACTTTACTTGTTATTAGTTTAGTGAATATGAATACATATGACCTAGTTAGGGTTATTGCATAGTTTTGATTGACTGGAGGCTTTAGAACCCTACCTAGTGAATTTATTATCATAAGAGATCCTTTGCCTAGGTCTAGCAGATCTATCTTGGTCATGACCCCAATTATCTAATGTATCCCCCATCAAAAGTGTAAGTAGGATGTATTTTCTCCTAGCTAGGATTGATTTATAGATCTATTACAATTCACATTGTATACAGTCTCTACCCTGACTGAGTTACCTCTATTGGATGAAGAAGGTAGAGTCATTCTAGATACCCCTTATTCTAGAGTTATCATATTATAAATTATGCTCTTATTGGATTGTTGTGGAGGTTACCCCTCAAAGCATATTAGTCATATTTATCAAGTATTATGTTATTTTATCAATTATTGTTATGGATATGCTTTGTATGTTCTTAATTTTGTGATATATTATTCCATTATTTCAAACATCTAAATAATTTCATTATAATTGGTATTAGAACATCAATTTGGGTAAGTTTCTATGTTGTTTTTTGGATTTGGTGTTATGATGATATGGAGATATAAAATATAAAAAATATAACTTGCAATCTAGGAAGTATTTTATTTTTTTCCACTATAATGTTTGCTAGAGAATCTTAGGTTCTAGAATAAGGATGAAGGAGGTTACGTTGTATATATAAATTTATCAACTATCTAAATTTGACTAACTTATTACAGTAGAAAGTAGATTGAAGTAGAACTATGATTCATCCATATATAGAACTATGTTTTTCTATGCAAGTTCAAGTTTGTTAGCTCTAGTTCAATATACACTATTGATACTGACCTATAGTGGTTGATAGTGACCTATGTGTAAAATATATTCTATGACCATATGGTCACCTTATCCAGTCTCTAAAATATATGTATGTGTGATGTTGAACCCTGATGATGCATTCAAATCCATAAATAGCCCTCTTTTACCTTAAAACCCTAGGTTGCTTATGAAGGCTAGAAACAAACAAAAAATATAAAAGTGTAAAAGGATGATTGAACCTAATCACCCCCATAGATTATTTATCATTATCTAAATATTTGATATTATAATGATATAAATCAAACCACACATAGTTCTCCCACCTAATGTGATTATTAAATTTTGCTCCTTCACTATATAAATGTAAATAGTAGTTTGGCTTTGATACTTGAAAATGCTCTATTTGACTTGACTTTGGTATTGTTCAAACATGAAATATTATTTCTCTTAGTAATTGGTTTTGAATTTGGGAGGAACAAGGTATTTTTTCTCAATGTGTAGTAGTCTATAAATGTGTATTACATAAGTGTCAAGTCCCATGTCAAGTGAGACATATATATATATATATATATATATATATATATATATATATATATATATATATATATATATATATATATATATATGAGTCTAATTGGGTAATTTATCACACCACTAACACACTATAATATGGGCTAACCCTAAGGAAATATTTTATTTTAAAAATTAGTTTTTTATGGGAGAGGGTCATTATCATGAGGCATATGTGAATAGAAATTGACAATACTAACCCAGCCTAATGGTAGTAGAGGACTAAACTAAGCATATATGCATGTATGCGTAGGATAATATTCAAGTTTGAAATAAATAATGAAGTTAATATAGGTGTATAACAATAGAATAGAAGGTTCAAACCCATACAAGTCACTAAGATATTGTAAGATAGTGAGTTAGGACCATATTTGTGTGTACAATTCATGCATGGTAAATGTATGTAAAGTTTGTCATTGCCAAGTAATTAATACTATATTTTGGTATGTACACTCTCTAATATGAGGTAATAATTTACAAGATGTATTCAATCAAATCTTTCTTACTCCACTACTTAAGTTTGTTATGTTTAAATTCTTCTAATTTTTTGGTGAATTATTCCATGTAATCAATGACCACAAAGTTAAGTTGCCTGATATGAATAATTTAAAGTAAGGATCCAACTATCCAACTAAGTATAGCCCAATTTTTTAAAATAAACCAGCTTTAATTTTAAAGTGAATGATACTAAGAATCATTCAAACACCATAGTTAACGCAATATCACAACCAACTAAATGGTTTGTCTTATTAGATTCTTAAAAAAAATAGTTTTCTAAGTTATGAGAGCCTCCTCATAAGATACTACAAAAGTTAGTTGAGTGTAATCTTATATATCTCCCTCTCCAAAAATATCTCAATATGGGTAGGTATCAATCTAAGGTATTTGATAGTAATGCATATTGTGATTATCATAAATACAAAAGACATTCAAATAATAGATGCATCAATTTTTGGAATAAGATACAAGATTTTATAGATAAAAATATTATTGAACTTAAATCATCTATAAATGATTCAATGACATATCCTAATGATAATGTTAGTTTCAAAATATTTTTTGACCTATTTCCAAATCATGTGGCACAAGAGACTAAAAATAATCTTGAGGTGCATAAGTCTTACAATGCACACTCTCCTATGACTTATTTTAATTTTAGGACTGAGGAGGTTTATCCTATAAATGGTATTATTGGCAAAATTTAATGTATATATATGCATATACCTATTATTTCATTGGATGAGCATGATATTTTTGATGATGACATTATTTTTGCATGCCTATAATGATTTTCAGCCTATACACAATTTCATGGTAGATAATGGTTAAATTGAAAATGTCTCACCATGCCACTCCTTATTAGTCTCAAATATACAAAATAAAATTTAAATATTATAACAAATATAATGAAAATATTTGATAAATAGACACAAAACACTCTTTGGATCACTTTACCACCACTAAAATTGGGTCCTACACCATTTGCTACTTTATTCTTAGTTTTACCTAGTACAAGGGAATTTACATGTTATTAAGATGCCCATGGCTAGAGAAGATGTGTCAGTACCATCTTCAATACATATATGTGTGAATTATATCTATAAAAATAGAGCAATTATAGTTCTAGGTATCCCATATGCGTATCTTATTCAGATGGATATGTTTCCTCATCCACCCACACCCCCACCATATTTAGCTATATAACTTATTTAGATTCATTGTACTCAAAAAATTCAAAAGAAGATGATTGAATTTTCTATATGACTGATACTTTAGTTTTCATTAATGTAGATAGTAAAATCTAATATTAGATATTTGGAAATTTTAATTTTGACCTATCTTCACCTTACATGAATTATGCATACACATATAGCCCTTATTCATCCCTCTCTCAAATACACATGTTTTACATGGGTCTAACCTTCCTAATTCACTATCGATCACCTACATTAATTGCCTAGTCTATGTCTAACCTATTTACATTCAAGCTATATCCAAATTTTTACATTGGTATTCCTACCTTTTAGATAAATCTATCAGACTTGGACTATTTATTAATTCTAGACTCGTCCAAACTTAACGAACCTATCATGTGCCATGTAATGGTTATTTTTAAATTTTAATATTTATTATGGGTTGGCCCATATGTTTGACATGTTGGTGGCACAAGAAGTTCCGAAAAGAGCCTTATATAAATACATAATAGATATAAGATTATTCCCTATCTATCATTGATCAATCAAACCTACTATACACATCTGTACATTCAAAAATATTTCCATATTATTTATAATTCAACCATCAATCATTATAGATGATATTTGTTAATTATATAATACCTCAGTCTTGTAGATTTGGAAAAATTAGACCTTGGTTTTTCCTCTCAATTTTGGACCTTTCCCACTTTATAAGTCTCACATCTACTATATCTTATGCCCCTTAGCCTATCTCTTAGTTTGACCAGTATTATGTTGATGACCCAAACCTTCTCTATTTCCCAAAATTCTTAAAATATGTTTATCTTATGTCCCTATAAGTTTTTAGCCTATACTTATTTTCTAACTACCATGACACAAGTCTCAATCCCAAAACCTAGTGTTAATGTTAGTGTCCTATTTCCCTAAAATCATCTATTTTCAAAACAAAATGTATTCTAATGGTCAACCTAAGTGTTTTAATAGTAGATATTTTCTTATAAGAGTGGTATATATTCACAATCACTCTTTATTCATTCCCCACCTAACATTCATACCAAATAATATTCAATTGAGCAAAGCATACATATTTATTCCTAATTCCCTATTAGTCATAGATACTGCACATATATAGGTATGAAGTACTTATCAATTTACTAAGTTATAAACTTGGTCATTATTGTACTTGGTTTCCATATATTTCACCCTTGTGTACACATAAGCTAACACATTATGGGAGAACTACATTAGCCTGAGGCCCTCTTCAAAGTAGTGGCTATGTAGGCAACACCCATTGATAGAGGGATATTTAGGGTTAGCTCAATACTATGAGCCCACTAACCCATTTTTTCCAAGGTCATTATGAAGATGAAAAACTAGAGTTTTAACATTTCATAAGGAGTGATAGTCCATGACCTATATTTTAATGTACTAGAGTGAAGGTGAAGACAACCCAAGAAGAATATAGGTGGTCACATCTTATTATAGTAGGTATTCTTTATAGGACACCTACATTTGGTTTATATAGTAGCATTGATGTTAAGTCCAAGGTTGATGCTAGTGTCTATAGCTCTATAAGCACTCAATACAAAACTTGGTGATTGTTATAGAATCCTCTTACAATATACTTTTCAATTGTTCTAAAATAGAACTATGTTAACATCAGAACTAGCTAAGTGTTGGCACTATGAACTTAAACCATTATATTATTATGAATATATGTGTCTTACCACTTTCCCATTATTTTTTACATTAGTTAATTTAGTTTTACTAATTACTATCTTACTTCATGTAATTAGTCTTACTAATTACTTTCTACCTAAGTAACTTATTTTAATTACTTAACACTCCTTAAATCTAGTCAAATCTCCCCAAATATATTAGAATCAAGTTATTTTTAACCTCTTAACAACCTCTCACTATATAGAATTCATTTAAAATAGCCTAGGACTAATTTTAACCTTATGGATTAGATTTATTTGAACAAACTTGGAAAACATAGACTAGATTGAAACTAATAGCCATGATCATCATTGATCATGTTGAGATCACCATCAATTTAAACTCAGACCATCCTTGAGTAGAAGGATCCCAAATTTGTAAACTATAATTTTGAAGAAATTATCCTGGAATACCTATGAAAGAATAACATACCTATCTTAGTCCATCCCCACTCATTCAAAATTAAGAATATCCCCATCAACATGATAATTCTCTACAATATTAGAATCATTTCAAAGGTAAATATATTGCTCATTTGAATATATTCTAATTTTTATATTATTTGATTACATTCTATTTATTGCCCTTAGTCTAGTTAGATTATCATTAGCTATTCCTAAACCCATTTTTAAATCCTTTAAAGCCCACCTTTAGGCCCCATCTTGAGCTTTCTTTACCTGTGGTCAAGATTGATGGTGATTCCTCACATGAATCATCCCTGATTAGTATAATCATTAGCAATTCTAAATTAATCAACATTGATCCCTATTTTCTTAATTTTTGTCTATAATTTGAAGCTAATTTAATAGTAAAAATTAGTTTCAATTAGATATTTCTAGTCTTAAAATCATGAATCTCTATTTGTGGATGAAATTACCAAGAGTTATACATGATGTGGTTTCCATCTATGCTTTTTCCATAGTCCCTCACCCATTCTTCACGTATCATTGTGATATTTACTTTGAGCTAGGACTTTGTGCAATCGTGTTTGATCCTACTCTAAAAGTAGTCACTGAATAATTAGAAGCAATACATGCACAAGAAGATTTAACTATAGCTTATTAGAATGAACACTTTGTTAACATCCATGTAATAGATTAATCCATTTCATTTTATTATCACATTTGTATTATCATATTCTTTGTTGTAATTTCTATTATAACATTTTTTGCTTAATTGCTTCATACAATGGGTTGACATCCTCTTGAGGAAGTGTACCACTTCTTGGAATAGGTCTGGTATCAGGTAATCCACTTATATATCCTATTAATCAATATTTTTTGAGTTGTCTCTTGTGTGAAATTAATCCTTCCTATCCAAAAATGAGTTCCCATTTTTTTGGATCAATGGTGTGAAACCTTCATCATAAGTATCTCTTTAAAACATTGTATCACAATTTCCATTTTTAGTAAGTTTATTTATTAAGAAAAATGAAAAAAAATATACTAAATTTTTTTGGCATGCTAGTTGGACCCCTAGGTCTCATGGTTACTATGTTTCATTATGAAATCATTTATTGGTTACATTTTCTTGATTATGTGTTTGCATTCATAAAAGAGGAAATACAAAAATCTTACTTTCCTTTTTAAAGTCTAAAAAAGGATTACATTCATTCCCCCTACTTTTTAAGATAATATAGATAGACTAATTGAGGAAAATTAATAAATCATGATAGTCACACTCTCTCACACAAGACCAAACCATGGTAATATTAAAAACAATAATCAAAACATTTCCTACCTAGGTGGACCTCCTTGGTATTCATTACCAAGGGTAAAATTAACTCAATTTACCAACCGAGTATAAAAATTCTAAGAAAGAAGTATAAGGGTTAAGCAACTAACACCCTTATCACTATGGTGTGTGAAGTGAGGGGTAGGCCCCAATACTAAGTTGTGTAATTATTTCTAACACAGAATCAAGCCTCAACATACCTTTGCATATATAGAGGTTCTCAACCTTATAAAAAAACATGAAACCAACCTTAGACTACCATTTTTTAGTACCTTCATTAACCCATATTTTCACCACATTGTAAATTTTGTTTCTCAAAAACTAAAAATCTTTAAGAACATTTAATATAGTGTGTGTGTTTTCTTTCATTAAAAATGAGATAATAAAAAAATAATTTGTCTTTGCATTTCATTCTTTGTTTCTATTTTAGTGATACATGGTTGTAATATGACAATAGTATCTGAAATACACTGAATCTCATACCTCCTCCTCATCCATGTAGAATACACCAAGTCCTCATACCTCTCTTGAATCCATGGGGGAAGGAATATCCAAATTTTATACATAGGGAGACCCAAAATTTGCTAATATATTAGATATTAATCCAATTATCCTCAACCATTATCTTAGTACTCGAGCCATATGCATTATTATTTCCCCTTGAACCTAATCTTTCTAGAGTTTTTATGGCATGCCCCCAGATGGGCCTAAAGTGATTGTTGTGTCCATGGTTTCCTCTTCCACCAATCCACCTCCAATGGGTTTTGATACTAATATAACACAACCCCTCAATAATCAACCACCCTAACTATCTAGTAAACTTTCTATGACCATTTTCCAAACCCAAAATGATATTACAACCCAATTTAAACTTACTCTACCACCCACTACTTCACTCCAAAATTTAGTAGTCTCAATCCCTATGAATTTCCCACCAATCCAAAAAAGCATAACTTCAAATCCTCAAACCCAACCCTTAAAACCTACACAATAGGTTCCTCTAAGTTATCCTCTTCAACAATATTTTTCCTTGACTACTCAATACCTAGCTCCCTCACAATCCGTTGTGACCACTCACCTTCAATTATCCATGAAATAAAACATACACTTTCAAATCCCATAGTATGTGGCTACATCTTAACCTATCATGACCACTTTTATTGGTTATCCCCTTTCACAACCATTTTCCACTCCACACCCTACCTATCAAAATTTACAATAAAATATCTTAGGGGTTATGCCTTAGTATAATACCTAGCCTGACCTCATTCACATCCTTATGAATAAGATGGAAAATCTAAAGGTTTCTACATTCAGGTAGAAAAATATGCTCACATACGAGAAAATTTGAAATGAACCCATCAATCTTGTCATCCCAATTAGGCCATATCCCGTATAGTGGAAACTTCATAAATTTATGAAGTTTAAAAATAAGGAAGATCCCCAGAAACACATTAGGGTGTTTAGACATGCTTTTTACCTTATAGATCATGATGACAATCACCTTTTAAGGAAATTTCCCATGTCATTGGTTGGACCATCCTTCGATTAGTATAGTTCCATCTCTTAATACTTCTTATTTACTTTTGGGCAATTAGCTCAAATCTTTTTAGAACACTTATCCATTAATATCACAAGGAAAGTAACCATAACTAACATGTATGCCATTATACAATTTGATGATGAGTCTATTATCAAATTTTTATCTAAATGGTGAGGCCTTATAAATCAACTAAAATTCTCCCTTCCTCAGCTTGAAATAATCAATTTATTTACAATATCATGCACTAAGCATATCTCATCAACACTACAAGTACAATTATTTAAAACTTGCAATGAAACCTTTACCATGGCTCATAAACTAGAAGTTTGAGCCTTAGAGGAAGGAAAAGTAAGTTGCTTTATAAGAACTTCAAACCTGATCCCTCCAAATGGAATGACAATTCTAAAACTAAAGGCACAATAAATTTTTTTTATATTAAAATTGGCACCTCCACAAATAGTGAACCAACCCAAACCTTCTACCTCCCAAACACAACCACAAAAACCTGTAACATGATTTCCCCATCAAAAATACACAACCTTAGGTGATCTATATTATTTGATTTTAGATAAACTCCTAAAATATTATATTATCAAGCTTCTTCTGGTTAGACCCCTTGACAATTCTTGCCCTAAACCTAGTTGGTTTAATGAAAGTGATTTTTATGCTTATCATTGCGTACCTGGTCATGGGGTCAATAAGTGTCAATTTTTTAAATGTTTGGTTTAGAAACTTATCAACCAAGGAGAATTATAATGAGGTAATCTTAATGCTTCTCCTAATAAATCCATTGATATCTTTAAGAAACCATTCCCCAACCATCTTTCTACATCTAATTTTGTACAAGTAAACATAGAAAGTACCTCAAATCATGAAACTCATGTAATAAAAATAATCCATGATCAAATTTCACCTAAAAAATTTGATAATTATTTTGAATCATCTTCTAAAAAAAAAGGATCCCAGATCCCCTTATAGGATATATTTTTGAACCATCTAAACCATCTAAATTTGTTCCTGATATCCATTCAAGTTTCCCTAATCTCATTATTTGGGATCCTCCTACATAAATACCACCGAAGCATGTTCAGGATAACCAATCAAAAATAAAGGATGAAAAAACTATAAAGTGGGATACTTTTTTAGATATCCCATAAAATACAAATGTTAATCCTTTATTCACTACCAAACCTTTATGTATCATTCTCACTCCTATCTCACTCCCTTCTAAGATATCCACTACATTACATTAACCAACTCCAAAACTAGCTTCCCATAGCTCAGGCTAAGCTAAATCCTATCAAATGGGAAAATAGGGGAATTTTTTTAGCAAGTAGAGACAAATGCCTTGGGGCTCTAAGAGGTAAATCCTTAAAACATCCACCAATAAGAATTGAGATCCCTAAAGAAGATATCCATACTAGTTCTGACTGACCTCGAAAATAGAAAATGGTTATGCCACCACCTTCAACTAAAACATCCATATTAAGACCTTATCCTTATATAAGTCCAAAATACACCATTATGGAATCCTCCTTTAAGAAAAATACACTAGTACAAAAGGATATTCCCACAATAACAATGCCAATACATAGTCCCTTAAATCCTTATTACTCTTAGAATCTTGGTATAAGGTCTTATCCCAAACATAAAGTAGCCTCTATTAAAAATATTTGAATAATCAATGTATGAAATCAAGACATAAAAGTGAATGTATCCCCCACAAAAATGCCTCTAAATGTGGAAAAACCTAACCAAGATCCATTATGGGATTCTTATTCCATGATTCTTGATCAACTCCTTCGAACCTCCCTTATCACACTACCACCTATAAATACCATTAACCCCCATATTTAAAAATTGGCATAGTATCAAGAAAATAATAAATTTAATTACCATCAAATATTGAGGCACGATACTAAAATTTGTAATGCTCTCAAAGCTATAATACAAGATTTATTAGAAAAGGATGATATTTTATGAGAATAGTTTGGTCCTGATTATCCTGATAATCAAACTACTAGAGTCATGAGCACCCCAAGAGCTAGTACATTACCAAAAAGATCAAAACAAAATTCAAAAAAGGAATATAGAACCTTTGATGAAACCTATTATCAATCCCTCTTAGACCTTTTATACCTAGATGATTCTAGAAACATAATAAACTAACCATTGTTTCAAATAGATACAATACACATAGCCACTTGATTTTAGACATAGGGTCATAAAACCAAAAATCCCAAAAAAACCAATGTGTCTATTGAAAAATAACCTACATATACTATAAAAAATCCTAAATCTCTTGTCCCAAAACCAAAAGTTTATAGTCTAGGGAAAGCACAAAATAAAAATCCCTCAAATTTGATATAGATATCAATTTTAAAATAACTCCACCAACTTTCCATCAAAATGTCTTTATACAAACTTATCCAAAATTCTTCACGACATCATGAAGCTATGATAGAAGTCTTGTAGCCCACATATGCATAATAAAATGAACCTCAACTTCTATAAGCATTAATTGGATTCTTACAAAAGTCATCTATCACATTTCATGATTCAAAAATATTCCAATTAAAATCTAACGACCAAGTCCCACCATTATTTATTATTGCCCAAGTTAATCAAACATGGATCAAAAGAGTTATGATTGATAATGGAGATAGTATCAATATTATCTCCTCACATGCTTTTAGGGAACTCAAGTTACCCAAAACTAGTGTGGCTCAATCTCCAACCACCCTATGAGCCTTTAATGAAATTATTTCCCCCACATTATGTAAAAACATCCTCCCAACCAAGTAGGTATATGTACCCTCCCAGAGTTATTTTATGTGATAGAGGGATAATTTCAATATAACATCCTACTAGGATGTTCTTGGATATGTGCTATGCATTGTATCCCATGTACTTTACATTGATGCCTTAAATATGAACATAAAGGTAAGATGCATGTTATCTTATTAGACCCACATCCATTCAAGATGTGAAACTTGAATTATTAGCCTAATGATGCATTCATCCCCCTAAATAACTAGAGACAATTATTTTTAGGGTAAACGTTATCTATTTATACAATACCCTCATCCCATATCCCTAATGAAAACTCCCTTGATTTGGCATTCCAACATCTCTTTTTACGAGAGTATCAGTTGTTAACTCTTAGCACCTTATCAACTCCTCAAGAATAATGATGCCATAACAAATAGTGTATTTACCAAAGCAACCTAGGATATATTATTCCCTTCAGCTCCCCTTACCTTAAAACACACTTAATCTATGGGGGAATTGATCAATGCCATTTATACATGGAAATTAAAAGACATACCAAACTATTCTCATCTAACTTTTCTTTTCTTGACAAACCACACTTCACACAAACCTATATATAATGATGTGCTTGGAAAGGATTTATAATATGACATAATTAATAAGGAACCCATGAAGTTATGATAAATAACCTTAGAAAACCACATGAAAAACATGGCCTCAGTTTCAAGAAAACTCCTGAAGCTAACAATGATAGCATTTTGTCATCCAATATCTATATAAATATGGATGATCAAGCAACATCATCCACACTTAATTCTCTTAAAATAATTGATGACACCATTTCCATCCCACCTAATTTTTTTTTATTAGTACCATTCACTTGGAACCACTAACTTATCAAAACAATGAAAAAACCCCATACCTTCCCCTAACTTTTCCTGGCCTAATAGATGAAAATTCCTCCCCAGTCTATGTAATAGAGTGTCATGATGAATAATATATTTAAAAATATTTATGGGTAGGGGATTAAAATCTAAATAATATCATACCATATAAATCTCCTAGTCTTTTAAATGAAGTTACAATTGATATTAGCATAAGAACACTCGAAGTCCTATAAAACATCAAAGTTAGCCAATCCTTAGATTCTTAGGAACACCAAGATTTCATATCATTAATTTCTAATCATATCAAATAATTTAATTTTTATTATAATGATATGCCAATAAAATATCCTTTTAGAGTCGTTTATAACATAATCACCATTCTTGAAGCTAAACTTGTAAAACAAAAACTTTGAAAAATACATCCTCACATAATGTTGCTTGTCAATGAAGAATTATAGTGGTTTTTATCCTATAAATTTATCCAACCCATAAATTATCCTAAATTATTATATAACATAATACCTATCACAAAACCCATATGGGGACTATGCCTTTGTACTAACTTTCATGATCTTAACATTGCATGTCTAAAAGATGATTTTCCCCTTCCTAATATCGACCAGTTTATGGATCTCACTATATGAAATGAAATGTTGTCACTTATGGATGGAATTTATGGATATAATTATATCCTTACCACCATTTAAGACTATCAAAAATCCTCATTTATTATTCAATGGGGGATTTTTTTTATAGGGTCATGCCTTTTGGTTTAAAAAACACAAGAACAACTTACCAGCATGCCATGACCTATATTTTCCATGACTTAAACCACAAAATGTTGAAGATTATGTGGATGATATCCTTAATAAATATAATTATTTTAAATATAACCTATCTATCCTTCAAATAATATTTTCCCATTTAGTCAAATATTTGGTTTGTTTTAACCCCAAAAAGTGTGTCTTTAGGGTTTTATCAATAAATATTTTGGGTTTTATCCTTTCTTTTTAGGGAATTGAAGTTGATCTTGCTAGAGTTAAATCCATTATCTATATTCTACCTTACTCCAACCTTAGGTAGTTTCATATTTTACAAGGGAAACTTCAGTCTATTCATCACTTTTTTTCATAATTATCTAACTGATCTCAACCATTCCATAACTAAAAGACACCTAGTTTGTATGGGATTAAAATTTTGAAGTGGTATTTGATACACTTAAGAAGTATATATTATCTCCACCTATCTTTATTATTCCAAGGATAAACATTTTTACTTGTATATCTCAGCTACAGACTATGCTTTAGGTTCCATGCTTACCCATCGAGATGAACAACACAGAGAGTTAAAGCAGTTTATTATATAAGTCACACATTAGTTGAGTATGAGACTCATTACACACCTATTGAAAAAATGTGTTTTGAATTAGTATTCATATATTCTAAACTTATCCAATATTTTCTTAATCACAAAACTTATGTGATTACCAATCGATCCTCTTAAGTTCATGCATTCAAATCCCTATTAGAATTAATGAATGGAAACATGGCTTATGCTTCTCTCTTAGTTTGATCATGAATCACTTAATTTGAAGTCAATTAAGGGTTAGATAATTTACTATAAATTATTTAAGGAACCCCTTTCTAATAATCTACCATCTAGTTATGAACTTACAGATAAATCTATAGCCTCCACATCCTAAGGAGATATCAAATATCAGATGATGTTATTATTTGATGGATTTAAATGTGAAAATGGAGGGGGAGTATGGATTATTATAAAATTTATAGAAGTCATTACTATACCCTTATATTTCAAACTTGATTTTGACTATAATAATAATATTGCATAATATGAAGCCCTAATTATAGGTTTCCAGATAGCTTTAGATCTAGGTGTTAAGTCGCTTCATATTGTTAGGGAATCCCAGCTCATAGTCAATCAAATAAATGGAATATATAAGTGCAATAAAAACATCCTCCAAAGGTATAAAATATTTTTATAATATTTATTATCCACCCTCAACCACTAGGTCATCTAGGCCACTCCTCGGTTAACCAACAAGTTTGTTGATATCATGGCTTCCTTTATCCCATCTTTCTCTTAGGAATATAAATTGTTTGTCCTTATCCAAAAATTAGATTAACCTTATTACACCAAAATTTATCTTCCTTATATCCATTTTTTAGAATAAACTCACTTAGATATATGGTACACATAGATATTCAATTATTTGTCTAAAGGTATCATTCCTTCAGATTTATCTAAAAATGCTAAGTGTGTTTTTTATCACTGAAATACCTGGTATATAATATTGGGGGGTATGATTTAAAAGTGGGGGTTTGATGGTATTATCCTCCATTTTATCCATAGCTCTGAATCAAATATTTGAATCAAATAAACATGTTATGGAATATGTGGCATCCATTTTAGTGGTTTAATTGTCACCAAGAAGATTGTGCAAATATGTTATTATTGGCCTTATTTAAATGGAGACTATTGTGAATATGTCAAGAAATGCGTGAAGTGCCAATAACACACCATTTTATCACATGTATTTAGTCATTTTTTATATGTATCCAAATACTTTTGTCCATTCTCCTAAAGGAGATTAAACCTTATAGCACAGATTAATCCTAAATCTTCTTAGTGACATAGTTTTATCATTACTGCTATGAAATATTTCACTAAATGGGTGGATTTTGTTCTTATTATTTTAACCAAGGAATATAATATCATCAATTTCATTAATCATCATATCATATTACATTTTGGTGTCCCACATAAAATCATTACATTAGAAATCTTATAAAAATAAGCAATTCTAAAAGTTATGTGATTCCTTCCACATTAAGCTAAGCTTCTCATCACTTTATTATCTAAAAGCCAATGGACAAGCCAAGGCATAAAAAAAAACCCTTATTAATATGTTAACCAAAATGGTTAATTAGGATAGAAATAATTAGAATATTCACATACCTTTTACTTTATGGGTTTATCAAACTAGTACTCGAATCCCTACAAGTGCTACTACTTTTTCTTTGGTCTATGGTAATGAAGCAGTTCTCCCCTATAAGTACAAATTATTTCTCTTCAGATCTCTCTTAAATACATCACTTATAAAAAGGATTATCATTAAAAATAATTAGCACAACTAAAATTTTTTAGATGAGCATCGATCTACATCTCGTTATCACCTTCATGTATATCAAGAATAGATAAAATGTGCATATAATCAACATTTAAAAGAATGAGGATTTAATATCAGTGACCTTGTACTTAAATAAAATCAACATGTCATAAATATGGAAAGAAGTAAATGAGGAAATTTTTCCCTAAATTGGGTTGGACCCTATATTATCACTCATAAATATAAATCTAGGGCATATCACTTGCCCTACCTTGATGGGAAACTAGAACATGAACCTATTAATTATTTACATCTACATCATTTCTACTATTAATAATCTTATTAAAAAGTACATATAGTATAAGTTCTCCTTAAATCTAATCTCTAATCCTCTATCTATAAACATACCCAATAATGATAAATAATCATGTGAATTTTTGAAACTATACCCATTATATCCTTGAATACGGATACCCCTACTCTGTTCAGAGCATTTTCTCATGGATTAACTCCACTAACAATATGGAAAAGTTCTAAATCATTATTTCTTAAAAGTCCTTCACCTTAAAAGTTTGTTCAAAAGGAATAAATTATTTTCTCATTCCATGGCTTGGTTTATAAAATAACTCTAGGTTGCCTTAATCTAATCCATGGAAAAAGGTTAATTTGGGATACAAAATAAAGAAAAATATCAAAGTTGTAGATTTATCCCTCAAAGGACTATTTTTATTAAAAATAATAAAAATATCAAAATTGCAAATTGATCCCTCGAAGGACATCTACTAAAATACATACATATAAACATATAGACCACTCCCTTGAAGGATCGCTATATGCCTATTTTTTAAGAAACTTCCCACATTGATCATTTTCCTATTAAAATCAAACCCTTTAAAAATATATAAAATCAAAATTAGATCCCACAAATTCTTTACACATTGATCAACTTTTAAATTTTTATAGACTTCTCACATTGATCAGTTTACATATATACATGGATTAGCTTAAATTTAACCTAAAAAGCTTAGAAACATGAAACACGATGTGTGTTCTTGAAGAATTAAGATTTTCCCCCATTCCATACAAATATAAAAATCCCTTTTTAAAGCCAAAAAATTGTGAATTTAGTTGACATGAGATTGTTAAGGATTCTCCTTAACATTGGATAAAAGGGCATATATGTGAAAGTGACAAAAGGCCTAGCATTGGTTAGGGTCCAAGCAAATTATAATTCATATATTATTGATAAGTTAATACAAAAACCATTTCATCATAAATTACCATTATTCAAAAACATTTAAATTTATAAAAACCATAGCATAATCTAAATCCATAATCAACTATGAAATAAAACCCAATCCATGATGTTCCACATAATCCAATTAGTATAATCAAATAAAAAACATTGTAAACACCATCCATGTAATATTAAATTCATATCCAAATAAATCATAAATTCATAAGCTTAATAAATTATTACATTATTTAAAATCCATGATCCATCATAAATCCATTAAAACTCATAAATATAAATCCATAATTAAGATAACAATTTAAATCTACATCACATGATCTTAAAACCATAATCCATGTAAACACCATATAAATAATATAAACCATGATGTATCACATAAATAAACTTGGATACCATCTAAAAATAATCTAAGTAATCTAGATCTATAATCAAATAGTGAAAGATCATGTAACAAATATGTGGCACATAAACTCGTGCATATATATATATATATATATATATATATATATATATATATATATAGAATCTCAAATACACATAGTAATAATGTCATTATCTCAAAAATATACAAATACAACCCATATAATAAGCCATAGATATGGATACTCTATAAATTGAAGCTAGCTCAGGTGGATACTCACCCTGCCTCCTACACTACCTCTATCCCCACATCTATATCCTCCTCTATCCCTCCCATCTCTCCCTCATGATACACTCCCCATTCTAGTTGTAGTAATTTGTGTCCATTTTGGAGTTTGACCCTATGTGGCTATATAGGTGACATATTTGGGAACCTTGGGTGGCTTCTCTATAACAATCTTCTCATAGTATTGAAGCTCTATCATGACATCCTGATACCTATCCATACTAATAATGTTATAGATATAATCACTAAGAAGGGAGGTGAATTAGTGATCCAAAATAATCCAAATTTAATTTTGATCTTTGAAAACACTTAATTAGTTACCACAATCATTCATGAATCATATAAAACATTCATATCAATGAGAAATAAAGACAATGCAAGATCAATCACATAACACATGATATACATAGAAAACCCTCTTTGGGGGAGAAAACCCATTGGAATAATATCCTATAATAATAAGATCCTATTTAGACCATCTAAAAATTATCAAGGAACTACAATCCCTATTTAGTGAGACTATAATCCACAAGGTACTACCACACCTATCTACCTAAACTGTAACAATAGTCAGACATTTTAGCAAGTTTCACCTTGGAAGGAGGTTGTAACCACCTTATATGTTGAGCTACCACAACAAAACCTATGAGCATACCCACTTATGAACTGATGTCTTCAATACTTGATGATGGACCTATGTTTATCACTCTTCACCTTCACTCACATTCAATCTATAAGAGCACTATTCTAACAACAAATTTATGACCAATAAATCATAGAAATAGTCCTGAAACTTATCTACCCCTCAACACATCCTCAGGGAACTCTACATCTCCTTCACTCCATAAAAAACACACAAAATCCTCTCTCAAATCTCTCATTTGTCTCTCACACCAAGTCTATAAATCACCATCTTTGATTTCACTATTTATAGAGTAGTCTTGATAATTACTACCTTGGTCAGCCATTAGGCATGCCTTAGCCCTTAAGGCATCTCTCACATGAATATATATATTAATACACGCTACATAGGTCAACCATAGCATCTATGGGTCACCCTTAAGTAGCTACAGCTTTTAATAAGGCCCTTATAGCTCTTATAGGTCTCATAGAGACCTATTCACCCATTTAACTCACCCTCAAGCAAAATAATAACACAGTACCACTTTCAAATACATGGGTCCACTCTTTATTTCCCATTTGACATCCTTAAATTATCTCAATCAACTTATCTCACCTCTACATATGCTCAATCAACTAAAATAGAGACCTTATACATAGGAACACCATTAACAAACATGCAGTCAACTTCATAATCATTGTTCATATTAAAGATAAATATATCACACCTCTAGAATCTACAAAAATAATCCTCATGAAATATAAAACATGATCCAATATCTAATTCATCATGAGATATTGAAACAATATAAACACAAGCTCAAATATCCTTCTCAAGTCACTTGCATAACAAGCAAAAACACATAATCAACT
Source organism: Torreya grandis (assembly GCA_037957365.1). Classification (NCBI taxonomy): domain Eukaryota; kingdom Viridiplantae; phylum Streptophyta; class Pinopsida; order Cupressales; family Taxaceae; genus Torreya; species Torreya grandis. Next base: position 162,386 of record JARHVA010010295.1, on the reverse strand, counting down.
TCTAGGCTCAATATCTTTGATTGTACTCACTTCCAGATCTTCAAATTAGGTTCATTAGATGTGTTAAGGATTCCTATTTATCTTTAATTTTTATAAAACCAACAAATTTGACTTCTATTGAAAGATATGGATAAAATATAGAGATTTGGTTTTTACCTATGATAAATTCAAATTTTTGAATAGCAATGGTCATAGTTAATATTTTAACACAATGCTCACATATCATGTCCTCTCAAATTAGATCAAATACGTACCATCGATCTCTTCTAATATTCAACACATAGGTTCAAATTCTTAGATGTTAAACCTCAATCACATTGACGTTATCTCATGCAATTTCATAATGTTGACTCCATGCATGCCATTGATCTTTGGGGATCAACCATGTATTTAATGATCAATTCTCACCATTTTATCATTCTATACGAACACCTGCTCACCATTGGATCCTTATCTAGTACCTTTGCTCAGTCATTAAACATCATGTACCTATCCTCATCTCATTGCTTCCTAATTTCTTAGAGTAACACTATTGATCTTGATCAAGCTTTAACACTTTCAAAATTTACTATGGGGACCCTTTCAATATACTTGAGTATCCATTTTTGAACCTTAATAACTTCTTCTTTGCTTTGATGCATGATCTCAAATTTGGACTAGACGATCTCCTCACATGGGAGAATACAACCATGTCACACACTGCTCTTAGAAATCTCATGTATGTGAGATATAATTCCATTGAAAATTACTTCTAAAAAACTTCTATAACAAAGCCAACTATGTCGAAACCTACTTGAGAGGCCAACTTTGAGCATGCATAACTTTTGGCATGCTTCAGTGCATGATCTAAAATATAGAAAAAATAAACTAAGATAAAAATTAAATAAACCCATATGATTAGTTTATATTGACACCTTCACATGTGCAAGATATTCCACCATAAAAATTCCTACTTATCTCTTTCTTGCTTTATGCAAATTTGGCTAAGTATGGAAAAACATAGTCAAACTACCTGGGAACCCAAATTTACATATGCATATCTTTTGATGCACTTCATTACATGATCTAAATTTTAGTGGAGATAGGTCATAAATTTAACAAACCCATATGATCACCTTCTCTTTAATCATCCACACATGTGGTATATTCCATCATCAAACTACTTACTCAACTCTTTTTGGCCACATTGTAAATTTGGCTAAGTATGGGAAAATAGTGAATTATGACTAAGAAGCCAACTTTGCACCCTCATATATTTGAACACTCTTTGACACATGACTTGAGATCTGGCATATAAAAATTATGGACTATTTTTATCATAAACATATGATCATCTCCCCTTGACTCATTCCCACATGGTAATGGCGATGTCATCAAATTGCTTACTCAAATTTTCTACTACTTGACCCAAAGTGTCTAAATGAAAACTATGAACAACCAGATGAATTATACTTGTGCACACAAGATTTTAAATCATATATAATGTCTTATATACCTATTAAAAATTTATCAATCACCATACTCATCCCTGAACATCTCTAACCATGTCAACTCTAAATATCAACCAATCATACTTCAAGAATATAAGAACAAACACATTGCACACTTTGTCATTATCACATAGAATACCAAGGCACTTCATCCACTCACTATTACACCTCCATGACACCACCATGGAATCATCATGAAAACTCTTCAATAATCTCTCCCTTTTTCATTGATGTCAACAATCATCATATATAACAATGTATAACTCACCTTCTATCTCTTCAAGCACTCCCACAATAAGAAGTTTCTCCCCCTTTGACACAATGACAAAGTAGGATCCAACTAATTCTAATGACCTAAAAATAATATCAAAAATAGGAAAGGACCATCTTCAAAATATGATACAAACTCCCCCTTACCTTGATCATACCTTTTCTTGTCTTGACAACTTCCTCTTGGTCCATGCCAATACTTTTATTCAACCAAAAACTATAACCATTAAAGAAATAACACACAAAATAACTTGAAATATGATTTATCTAACCAAGATACATTTAAGATGGAATCCCCCTAATAACTCTAAGGAATTTCACCTTATAAGCATCTTCAGATCTCCATATACCATGAAGAATCAACACATGCTTACTAGCCTTCTCTCTCAAGCTACCATAAGGACCACAAACAAAACTTTATGCCACTCACCAAATAGGGAAAATTAACTAAACCAACTTTATAATTAAACTTGAGACACACATATCTTGATCTTTAACAAAAACTGAGCAAAATACAATGTTCTTCAAATGAGGCCTATCTAGCCTCTTTATAGCCCTACCTGGAACTTGCAAAGCCCACAGCTTTCAATAGACATAACTTCAAGACCTAAAACTTTATATATAGAGAAATCTCATATTCACCCCTTGATCACACCAATTTACATCACCAAGCTCATCTTTTGCAACATACTTCCTTCATAAACCTACAAGCTAATTAGCCCTCCATATTGACATAAACTTGAATAACTTGAGAACCACAAACCTTCAAAACTATGTTAATCTTGATTTTACCACCCATTTATCCCATTAAACATATTAAGAATCCTAGAACCTCAATTAATAAGTCAAACCACTTATGAGCATAACCCAAAACCCTAGAATCTTAAAAACAAATAAGGTCAACAAACCTCCTTATGGTTAATGAACACCTCTAAAAATAATTACACACCTAGAGACACCCATCAAACACTTATAGAAAAATATTTGAGAATCCACACCTTTGGGAATCCATACATCCTAAAACCCATTTTAGGCCAACTTGCCCTTAAGCTAAAAAATGATAAAACTGAGAGCACTCAAAAATCTTCAAATGGCACATACATAACTTTAGACCTTAAAAACACCTAGAGCACACCAAAAAGAAATGCATAGAAATTTATGAGCACAAAAAACTTCTTGACATTGCATCAATATCATTAATCCACTTATAACCATCCATTCTAAATTTGTACTATAGCTCCTTCACAAACCTCTAAAATAGGCTCATGAACTTATTGCTCCCCCATAACCAAAGACCTTCTCTAATTGGAATTATCATCTTGAGCACATAAACATGATTCTCCACTAAAATTATTCTCTTAATAAGCATATATAGAGAAAATCTCTATACCTCAATGCTCTAAAACAAAAATAAATCCTCATATTCCATCTCCTTCTTGGTCAACTGATACTTATAATTCTTCTTTTTCTTTGGGTTAGGAAAGACATATTCATCAACCACTATAGCATTCTTCTTTTCTTATATGATTTAATTGGCAATACATGGAAACAACATAGATTCATTACATACCTTTTCATCTAAAATATCCACCTTTTAGTTTAGAACCTCACTACTAGGCATAGACAATTGATGTTCTTTGCATGATACATGTCAATCAACAATATGATGTTCACTTGGATCCATACATACCTTAGGACTAGCTTTAACCAGCACCTTGGTCTTCTCTTTGATCTTGATCTCTTCATTCTCAACATTAGAATACAATGAGACCTCTTAGTACTCTTCAAATTTTGAAGCATTCTCCATCATAGAAAATAAATGTCTTGGACCTACAGTCCTATCATGACTCACACTTGTCACCTTTGGCTTCCATGTGTTAACATGCCTTCTTTTTTATACTCTAGGAGACTGACTAAACCTATTCTTATAGACCTTTTCTTTCAGAACCTATCAATATGACCTCTCTATTCACAATTGTAGTACACCATACCTTTTGCAATAAATGTATCTTACCTTACCTTATTTGGACAAAAATTTGTAATGTTTCGAATGTCATGACAAAAAAAATAACCTCCCCTTTTTGAAGAGGACTCACCTTGTCTAATCTTATGTGGATAATTATTTTCAAAGTGTCCCATATCAAGACAATTGAAGCACTTAATTATGTTCACACCTTTCGATTGATGACCCCCATCATAGTCCCATGCAAACTCATTTATAACAAGTCTCTTGTATTCTCTAGCCCTATGACCAAATTGATTACATGTGTAACAATAACCATTAAATCTTGCATACCTCATGCAATTTGGTTGTCTAGTCTGATTTATCTTTAAATTATGATTTTCTTGGTTCAAATTAGTCTTCATCTTGTCTTGAGTAACTTTATTTTGTTCTTCTACATATCCAAGACTAGTTATATCACTAACATGATTTTGAACACTCAAAATGTTATCTAGATCAAATGATATTTTTTCAAATCTTAAAAAATACTTCACCTTACTATATGTCTTCTCTATCTTATATTTTAAATATTCATTTTTAGAAACATACCTTGAACATTCATCTTCTTTAGCTTTTAGGCTTGTATATAGAATTTCTAATTGACAACTGAGATGCTTAATCATATCTTCATGCTCCGTGGTGTCATCATTCAATATTTATTCATATAAAATAAATTTATCCTCATTTTCTTTGATTTTAGATTTCATCTTCTTATTGATCTTATTCTCAATCTTCAGTTCTTTAAGAGCATTCATCAATATAGCCTCACAGTACACCTAATCTTCATAATCATTTGAATCACTCCAAGTAGACTCCTTATGATGTAACTAACTTCATCATCTATGAACAAGGATTCATATTTAGTAGGACCATCTTCTTAATGATCATAATCTGAGTCACTATCTTCACTCTCATATGATGAGCTACAATCTTCTTTGGTGTAAAGACTCTTCTTGTTCTTGAAGGACCTTTCTTGTTGCTATACTTTCTAAATCCTTTATTCATGTATGTATTCTTCTCATCATCTTGGCCTTCACAATTCTCTTCATCATATTTCCTCTCATGCTTATGAGGGTACTTACAAGAAAAATTTCTTATCTCTCCACAATTGAAACATTTGAAGGGTAGTTTACCCTTATACTTCCCTGATCCTGTGTTCAATTTCTTAGTAATCAAAGAAATTAGTTCATCCTCATCAATGTTATATATTCCATCCTCTTTTGATTCCTTATATTGGAACTAATTATTAGGTTTCATCTTTATCTTGAATGTTTCTCCTTCTTTGGTGGTATATCATCATTTATTCTCATCTCATATGCAGTAAGGGTGCCATACAATTGATCCATATTCAACTGAGTAATATCATGACTCTCTTATATATCATATACTTTTAGATTAAACTTGAGAGATAGAGACATTAATACCTTTTAGACTATATTTTCCTCTTTAAGATTCTCTCCAAGACCTCTGATGATGTTCATTGTCTCATCAACTTTCTATGGAAAGGATGCCACATAATCTTCTTCCTTTATCTTGAGACTTTCAAATTACCTTCTATGAGTTTGTAACTTAGCAAGCTTGACATCTGAATCTCTTCAAAAATTATCTTCATTTTATCCCCCATCTCTTTAGTATATGTACAATGAATGACCTTAGTGTATTCAGTATCTAAAATACCACAAGTGATAACATTCATCACCTTAGAATTGTTCTCAAACAACTTATTGTCTACAACACTAGAATGAGGAGTAATAGGAGCAACATAACCATCCAAAATAGATTTCCATACATCAAACCCTAGGGACATAATGTATGTCCTCATCCTTGCACTCCAAAAATAATAATTGGATCCATTGAACATCAATGCTTACTTAGTAGAGAAACATCCTTTATGACTACCCATTTTTTACCTTGGATCACCTTCAAGCTATTAAGCCTTTACCAAAAGACCTAATCTAATACCAATTTTTAGAGGTAAAATCACTAAGAAAGAAGGGTGAATTAGTGAGCCCAAATAATCCACCTTCAATTCTAATCTTTGAAAACACCTAATCAGTTACCACAAGCATTCATGAATCATACACAACATTCATAGTAATGAGCAAGAGAGATAATGCAAGATCAATCACATAACACATGACATACATGGAAACCTCATGGGGGATAAAACCCACTAGAATCTAGAATTGAACTATTATCTTATAATAACAAGATCTAATATATACCATCTACAAATGATCAAGGAACTACAATACCTATTTAGTGAGACTAAAATGACATAAGGTGTTGTCACACCTATCTAGCTGAGACACAACAACAACCAAACCTTTTAAAAAGTTTCACCTTGTAATAACACATCCACCTATTAATTGATGTCTTCAACACCTGATGATGGACCTCTGCTTATCACTCTTCACCTTTTCTCATATTTAGTTTGTAAGAACACTATTATACTAACAAAATTATGACCAACATGTCATACAAATAGTCCTCAAACTGATTTTCTCCTCAACATATCCTCATGGAACTCTACACCTCTTTTTCTCCATAAAACACACACACAATCCTCTCTCAAATATCTCCTTCATCTCTTACACCTTTTAATAAGGCCCTTGTGGCTCTTATAGGTTTCATGGAGACCTATTCACCCATTTATCTCACCCTAGAAAAAAAATAACATAAGACCACTTTTAAATACATAGGTCCACTCCTTGTGTCCCATTCGACATCCTCAAATGATCACCATTAACTTATATCACCTCTATGTATGCTCAATCAACTCAAACATAGACCTTATGCATAGGAACACCATTACCAAACATACAATTAACTTTTTAATCATTTTTTATACTAAAGATAGATTGATCACACCTTTAAAATACACATAGAGCATATAATGGAGTCTAAAAAATAATAAAATATTCAATCCATCATGATACATTAAAATAGTATCAACACAAGCTCAAATATCCTTCTTGATCACTTTCAGAACAAGCACAAACACACAATTAACTTTTAGGTTCAATGTCTTTGACTGTACTCACTTTCATATCTTCAAATTATATTCGTTAGATGTACCATGGAGTCTTCTTCATCTTTTATTTTTATAGCACTATAAAATTCAACTTATATCTAAATATATGGATAAAATACAAATCTCTAGTTTTTCCCTATGTTAAATTCAAATATTTGAATAACAGCAGTCACAATTAACCTTTAAACACAATGCTTACATCTCATGTCCTCTCAACTCAGATCAAATATGTACTATCGATATCTTTTGATCTTTAACACATAGGTACCAATGCTCAGACATTAAACCTTAGTCAAGTTGACCTTATCTCATACAATCTTATAATGCTGACTCAATGCACTCTCAATCTCTATAGATTAGTTAGGTCTTTAATGATCAATTCTCACCATTTGATCAATTTGTATAAACACCCACTTTCTATTGGATCCTTATCCTATACCTTTACTTAGTCATTATACATTATGCACCTATCCTCATCTCACTACTGCTCAACTTCTTAGAACAATGTGCACCATTGATCTTGTTAAAGGTTTATCACTTTCAAAACTGACTATGGGGACCCTTTCAATATGCTTGAGTAGCCATTTTTGAACCTTAATAAATTCTTTTGTGCTTTGATGCATGATCTCAAATTTGGACCAGATGATCTCCTCACATAGGGGAATTCAACCATGTGACACACTAATCCTATAGCTCTTACATATAAAATATATAACACCATTAAAATTCCTTCTTAAAAACTTCTGTCATAGAACCAACTATGTCAAAACCTACCTAAGAGGCCAACTTTGAGCATACATAACTTTTGCTACGCTTTAGTGCATGATCTAAAATTTAGCATAAATAGAAAAATATCAAAACTAAACAAACCAATATCATTATTTTCTCTTGAAACTTTCACATGTGAAAGATATTTCACCATCAAAATGCCTACTTGGCTCTTTTTTGCCTTCTACAAATTTGGCTAAGTATGGAAAAACACAGTCAAACTACTTGGGAGACCAACTTACATGTGCATATATTTTGATGTGATTCATTTCATGATATAAATTTTATCACAAATAAACTAGATCCAAAATTTAACAAACCCATATGATTACCTTCTCCTGAATGATATGCACATCCAAGATATTCCATCATCAAACTACTTACTTGGCTCTTTTTGGTCACATTACAAATTTGGCTAAGTATGGGAAAATAATGAATTCTGAATGAGAAGCCAAATTTTCACCCTCATATCTTTGACTATGATTTGATGTATTAATTGATATATAGTACATAAAATTATGGACTATTGTGATCACAACCATATAACCAGCTCCCCTTGACTCATTCCCACATGGCAATAGTGATATCATCAAACTACCTACTCATACTTTCCACCACTAGACCCAAAGTGTCTAGATGAAAACTATGATCAAAAAAATGAATTACGCTTTTACACATAATCTCTCAAATCATAGATAATGTCTATGGACCTCTTGAAAATGCTCCAATCACCATACTCATCCCTAAACATCTCTAACCATGTCAACGATAAAGATAAACCAATCATACTTCAAGCATATAAGAACAAGAACATTGCACACTTTTTTATCATCACATAGACTACCAATTCACTTCTTCCACTCATTAGAATACCTCCATGACATCATCATGAAAACTCTCTAACAAAAAGTACCAGTGTCCCTATCATCATACCTTATATCCCTCCCCTTGTTGAAGATCCTAACACATATCCTACTATAGCCCCTAATAGTACCCAAAGTCTCTTACACTGGTCATGATATCTATCATGATCCTAACATGCCTCATCATAAATATTTTTTAATGAATCAAAGTTTAGCTCCAACTTAGTCAAGTTATCTTGTAGGTGATCCTGCTCAAACTCAACACTGGATAACCATGCCTATAAAATATGGTACTCTACCTATAGTCCATCACTCTTTGTTATCACTACCTATATATCTATCTCTCCCTCCCCATCCCCTCATCTCTCATCCAAATTCACCATATCTACATTTCATACCTCTCATCGAGTCCATACCATTCTCTCCTATCCTCCTCCCAACTAGTTAATCCACCATAAAAAGTATGTTGTTGTAGTCTCAACATTATCCACATCCACCCCTATATCTCCTCTACAAAAATCTAAAGATGAATCACCTGTGGCTCTCATAACTCTCCCTTAGAATCATCTTTCCTATATACATGTTATGTCTTAGGTATATCATAGAGTAACCCAAACTATCACTGCACATGTCCAAACTAAAACAAATATACATGCTCTACATGATGCCCTCATAACTATCTCACCCATTATCTCAGAATGAAATCCCTATCCATCCCCATCCTTGATTTAAATCTAAAATATGGCCTCCACACCACTTACTCCTCCTTCAGCTCCTTTAAAATTTATCAATATTACTCTAAGTCTTGTACTCTCCCATCTCTATGTGGATGGGTGAAGTCATCTCTCCATCATAAAAATCACAAACTAAATACAATTGGTATCTTCCCATCCATGATTGCCCTAGTGGATGAACTAATTGTATATGCTCATAGGCCCAACACTGTATTACAAAGGTCACATCCAAACAAAAGTGTCAATATGTCCTCCATCCCCATAACTTTTTATATATCTACACTAAAAGTGTAAGAGCCCATGCAAACATTATATGATGCTCCCACATATCTGTTAGTACCCCTATCAAAATCCATGTAAATGTTTAACCACCTAAATCAATCAATGCATAATAAGAGATATACATCATCATCAGAGTAATCACTCATCTCTTGGATTGGTCTTGATCATATAGAACCTCAAAACTAAACCCTCTCACTATAAAAGTAATATATGTAGCATCCTCTCCATACAAACATGTTATCACTATTTTCATCCTCTTATCCATCAAAATAATGTCTTCCCCTTTTACTAGTAGTCATAATATATAATATATATCCTCTAATGTTAGGGTCATCTCCCTAATAGGCAACCAAAAGGTCTATGTAGCTAGATCTTATCATTCTAATATTACCAAAAAAAAATCCAGTCTCTATTCACTTTGTAATAATGAAATATTCCACCTAATTTTATAGCCTCTAGATGCTCCCAATCGATGTCTCCCATCACCTCTCAAATCTATTCGAATAATGGTCACACTCAATCTCACATGGTAAGAAATATGCATGACTGTAATCTTATCAACCCCCAAGGTTTATTTAGTTTCTTATGCCACTAGTTTTGTATTTTATGTTTTTTATTCTACCCACTAATTCTTAAAAATTGACACTAACCCTTACATGATCGACACTAATTCACACCCAATCATCATCAATTGTCTAATTGGTGCCACTGCATAAACAATTAGTAGTCGATCAATAGAATCAATATTGATCCACTATGGATTGATATTGACTCTTACTAACTTTCCCTACCTCTAATAAATGTATACATATTCAAAATTTTAAGAAAACTACATATGAAAAACCAAAAATTCAAAACACAAAAAAAGCACCCTACCTCATCATGTGATCAAACTCACCTTCATTGACCAATTCTAGTAGCCTCCATCTTATATACTTCACTAAAATTTGTAGATAAACATCCAAAGTTTATCTATTATGAACATGCTCTCGAATCATAAATGAGATTCCATCATGTTCAAAATACTATATAACCCTAATAAATCAATCGTGATAATTTTATGATCATCATGGATTCTATGGCAATCAGTGTTGATTTCTAGTTAATCGACATCACTTAGGGAAATCATGATTGATTTTATTCTCCTTATAACTATTTATATTCCTTAACCCTATTATCTATTATGACCCAAGACTACACAAGCTCACTTTCTATCACTGTCTCCTTATTTTACACCCTATACCCTTGGTTGGTAGACATAGACCCTCTATTGGTCCCATAGCCTTTTCAAAAGGCCTAAATTCCCTTTGATATGTTCCCTCATAAGCCTAAGAATGTATTCTATCTTACAAACAACTGTATCTAGGTCATGCATACAACCCATACACTTCAGATGCTATGGTCAGACCACCTTAGACTTTATTCTCTTGATCAACTTTACTTGCACATACTTTTTCATAGCTATAACAATCCATTATTTATTTACCTTGGGGCATTACTACCTATATTATCCTATGTCTTGATAGTGTATACTTAGTTCTATATTTTCTAATTTATTGCTCATACCATTTTTTACCCTATACCTATAATATCAATTACCATTTACTTTAAACCCATCAATGTTTTTTTCTCCTACACCATCTATTGGTTTCAGGGGGGATATCTCCTCACATAAACCTGGGGCATTAGACCCATCCTAGTTTTTGTCTCACTACAAGTTTCACAAATTTCTCAATAAAGAGGAGAAAATGTAGACACTATGAATTTACACCATTATATTAGTATGAATATATGTGTCTTACCACTTCCCCAACCTTTTTTATGTTATTTAATTTAGTTTTACTAGGTACTAGCTTACTTCACATAATTAGTCTTACTAATTAATTCTACCTAAGTAACTTATTTTAACTATTTATCCCTCCTTAAATCTAGAAAAATCTCCCCAAATATATTATAAGTTATTTTTAACCTCTTAACAACCTTTGCTAGATGAACTTCATTTAAAATAGCCTAGGACTAAGTTTAACATCATGCATTAGATTTGTTTGAATGAAATTGGCAAACTTAGATTGGGTCAACATTGATCCCCATGATCTTTGTTGACCTTGTTGAGATTGCCATCAATTTAAACTTAGTCCATCCTCAAGTAGAAGGATCCTAAATTCATACACTAGAATACTAAAGAAATTATCCTAGAATACCTATAGAAGAATGGCATACCTATCTTAGTCTATCCCCACTCATTCAAAGATTAATAATATCCTCATCAATGTGATAATTCTCTACAATATTTGGAGCATTTAAAAGGTAAGTATATTTCTCATTTTAATATATTTTGATTCATATATTGTTTTATTACATTTTATTTATTTCCCTTAGTCTGGTCAAATTATCATTAACTATTCCTAAAGCCACTTCAAATCCCTTAAATCCCACCTTTAGGCCCCATCTTGAGCTTTCTTTCCCCACAATCAAGATCAATGATGATTACTCACATAAATCATCCCCAATTAGTATAATCCTTAGTGATTCTAAATTAATCAACATTGATCACTATTTTTTGACTTTTTGTCTATAATCCAAAGCTAATTTAATAGTACAAATTAGTTTCAATTAGTTATTTATGATCTTAAAATCATGAATATCTATTTGTAGATGACATTATTAGGAGTTATATGTGATGTGGTTTCCATCTATGATTTTACCATAGTCCCTCACCTACTCTTCACATATTAGAGTGATATTTCCTTTGAGTTAAGACTTTGTGCAATAATGTTTGCCCCTACTCTAGAAGTAGTCACTAAATAATTATAAGTAATACATGCACAAGAAAATTTAGTTATATCTTATTGGAATGAAAAACTTGTTAACATCCATGCAATAGATTAATATATTTAAGTTTAGTATCACATCTATATTATCATATGATTTGTTTTAATTTATATTATTATATTCTCCACTTAACTGCTTCATACAATGGGTTGACATCCTATAAAGTGTACCATTTCTTATAACTAGTCTAGTGTGAGGAAATCCACTTATATATCTTATTAAACAATCTTTTTTGAGTTGTATCTTGTGTGCAGGTAATCCTTCCTAGCTCAAAAATAATTCTCACTTAATTAGATCAATGGTGCATAACCTTCATCACAGGTATCCTTTGAAAACCCTATATCATAATTTTTATTTTTAGTAAGTTTTTTTAATTAATAAAAATGAACAAAAATATAATAAAACACTATTTACATTGTTTCTTTTTCATTTCCATATCTATCATAGTTTTACTTTTTAGTTTTAGCCTATCTCAATTTAATAAATTTAGTATATTTTGTATTTAAGTTTAGAATTTAATTAGCCTGATGTAGATCTGCTTATCACCCTTATGCATTATAATTTCTATATTTTTAACCCTATCTACCCAAGTAGGATCCACATCAAAAATTAGGGTTTAACATTTAGTGAACCTAATATTTGAGCACTAAACCCTAGGTAGTTTAAAGTTTTGTGTTCCCTAGTTTCCAAATTGTTGTACTTTGTTGAAAATTCTAAATTTTTCATTTGTGATGCAATGGAAAATGTTAATGAAAAAATCATTTACAAATGGAAGATAAATAATATTTGATCACTCATATCAATAATAACATAGGCTTAATGGATGTATTCTTGTATGTTATACAAGATAAAATTAGTAAACATGATAAGGCTCAGGCCTCCTCACCTAGTGATGGTGAATCCTTAGAAGGTATTACAAGTGATTCCATATGTATCAACCTCAATACATCTATTTGAGGCATGGGTTATGCTTTAAACCATTGTTTCCTAAAAACCAAAATACTATTATTACATCTACCATGGAATTATAAACAACTTTAACTCAAATACTAGTTTTTATGCCTATTCAAACCATGTTTGCATCCCCTTTGGTGACCACTCAGCTTGATAATATAAATCCAAATGGGTATATAGTTTAAGCTATCCTTAAATTTATATATACCTTGGAGATAAATGTTACAAACATTGAACAAAATGCTATAAAATCTACTCATATTATTGATTCATACTATGTATTACATAATCTGATTGCACCTAAGATATCATTGCACCCCTTACCAAACAATTTTATTACACCTAAGTTCATATTTTATGATGGAAAGGGTGATATTGAATATTATCATTGATCCTTTTATATCACATTCCTTGACTATGCCTCCAATGTTAAAATTTTGACCAAACTATTCCCAAGAATCCTCAAGGACTATGCATTGAGGTGGTTCTATGATTTACCTTTGCAATCTATGAAAGCATTCAAACCTCTTGAAGATCATTTTTGGGCACACTTTTCCATTAATATTTCCAAAAAGCTTTCTTATACTCAAATTTCCAAAATCAAACAAGGAATAAATGAACTTATCAATAAATATGTCTTGAGGTAGAAGATAATGTTGGCTAAAATTATTAATCCCATGGTATATAAAGAGTTGCAAGACATGTTCTAAAAAATATTGCTTGCTCCTTTACATGAGTTTATTATCTTAAATAGGTTCAAATCTTTTGATGACTTATTCCATGTTGTACAAGACCATGAAATGAAGTTTATTTAATTGAATAATCTCAAGTATGTTTAAAAAACACCAATTACATCTATATACAGTACCAAGTTTACAATAAAACCAAGTTACAAGGTAAAACCTCATGAGCCTAAAAAGGATGAAACCACCATAATTAATGTAGTGTCATTGCAATATAATTATATTGTTTTATCCAATGCACTAAGGAGATAGTTCTCATGTTTACCTGAGTCTTCAACTTCATTACTCTTATAGTTAATAGAGTGTAATATTATAACTCTCCCTCATCCTATAGAGGTTGATATGAGTCAGCATCTACCCAAAATATATGATGTGAATTCTTATTATGATTATCATCAAGTACTAGGGAAATCTAAAAGTAAATTATTTACCTTGAAGAATAAGATCCAAGACCTCATGGATGACCAAAATATTGAATTTAATGATCCTCCCAAGGAATCAAGTTCACAACTTGGTTATCACCAAAAATAGAAGATATTTAACAATACTTTGCAAGATCATTCTAAGAAGGAACCAAAATTGAAAATGGAATATAATGAACATCCTCCTCCATCACATTATGAACACCCATTGAATGGTATTATTTGGTACCTATATGTGGCATACACCTCATATGGTTTAAAGACCTTTTAGTTTTGATGGCAGTGAGGTTAAGGATGATGACATTGATCTTCATTCATTATTCATTTGAGTATTCCTTAATCACTAGATTATACATAGTGTTATTATTGAAAATAGTGCAAGAAAAAATGTTTGCACCATGACATTACTTTCACATTTAGGTTATATTCGTCATGATTTGCATCCTTATACTAGATTAGTTAGAAAATTCAATAAACCCTCTCAAAAGGTTCTTTGTGAGATTGACCTACCTTTATAGGTTGGTCCTACACATGTGGTTACTACATTTTTAGTTATATATTCCATATGAATCTTTAATATGTTATTTTTAAGACCTTATATCCATACACCTTGATTAGTACCTTTTACATTGTATGGGTATGCTAACTACATTTATGCCAATCGGGTAATTACAACTTCTATAATTCCATATGAACATCCTATTGAACAAAAAAAATCTATACCCAGGTAGCTAATTATCAAACCTACTAAGGTTAATCCACTATAAAAGGGTAAGAAATAAGCAATCCCCTTTACTAGGCATGTAGTACTTGAGATACCATTACATTAGATACATTTAGTGGATTCCATGAAATCCTCATCTTATATTTCACACCATATTCAGACATCTAGATCACCTAAACATGTTTTTACTATTATTATTCCAAATAAATGATAGAGCACAAAGATATGGGTTCCACAAACTCATATTCCTTATATTACTATTTCATGACCTCAAAGTCTTATTATACATACATAGAGAATCATAGATACTATAGTGATAGATATTGCACCTATACATTCTCCTTGATAGTACCACAAATTCCTTACACCAGGTTATAAGTGGGGAGATACCTATGATAATCCTTAGGATGAGATCATAGGATGATCTTTCCTCTTCATATATTCTAAAATACCAAAAAACATTAAAAAACCTCAAAACTCCAAAAATATTTTCAACATAAACATGTTCTATTGACTCCTTGGCATCTATGTGTTAGTTCCATTTTGATGGATAGCATACTAGTCTCTTATACATACATTTGTGTTTTACGATTTTATTTGAGTGTGATATAAGCATACATAAATACATGGCATATTCCTATTTTAGATGCTACACTTTCCATCTACTCATGTTATGTGGACATTTGTGGCATCCACTTATTTGATCTTGATACTCATAGGTTATATCATTTGATGATCATATTCCATTATCATGTTTGAAATTATATGTATATATACATGCACATATCCAAAATTTTATATATTTCATACGGTACTTGATATGCTATGAACTTGACATTTTTTCTAACACATTTTATTTGTGGGTTAATATGATATCTTTATTTTGGTTTCTTATGTTTTCCTTTATTCACTTATTTGAATGTATTACCTGGCTATTGTCTTACTTATTCAAGCATTTGAAAATGCTCCTTTATTTGAGACACATATGTCTTTGTTTGCTTTATTTTACATTTACATATGTAATTTATTGTTGTATGTAAATTTGAATATGTCATTCTTACTTTTGCGTATATTCAACTAAGTCATGTCCCTTCGATTGTACAACATTTGAACATTCCCCTTGTTTTTGGTCTCCTTAGACCATTATCTTTTGGCTTACTTTTGCGTGTTCTTGTGTATGTGTTTGTTTGCTTGTTAAGATTATCTTATTTTTATATCTATGTTACCATGATATTTATTATGAATCTTATGCCTTCATGTGATCACATTGTTTTTTGTGCTTCAATGTTACATTTACCTCAACATGTTCTTCTATGTGCTACATGGTTATATTCACATATTATTCAATTGTCTTCTCCTTTTGAGATGAGGTGACTACCAATTCCTATCTTCCCTCACCTTAAAGGAGGGAATATCAGCAGGGGCATGTCATAGATGGATGTTCTCCACATTTTTAATAGTTTTTAGATTTAGTGGGAGAATGCTTTGAATGTATGTTCTTTACACTTACTTAGTATTTAACACACCCATATTTAATGAGGGCATGTTTTGGAAACATGTCGTCTACATTGAAACTTATTTCAATTTTCATATTTTCTTATATATAATTGGGGCATGTCATGATAGCTTGTTACCCAAACTTTTTCAAAAATTCTAAATTGGCCAAAACATACAGTCATATGATTTAGATGCACTTTTGTGGAAAAATTATATACATTGGTATAAATATTATACATAGTTTTAGATAAGAAATATAAAAGGTGCATATGCTATGAAATGTACATGTAATATTGAAAAATCCAAATAAATTTCATATTTAGAAATTCTTATATGGAATATCATAACCCAATAAGTTGGATTGTTATAGAATGTATTGAGCCAATCTACTACAGTAGTTGGTTCACTTTTGGTATTGTTGAGGTGATTAAATCACTCAATCTTTCCTAGTTTATAAGTTGGACTTGATTACTTCATCGATCCTCACCAAATATATGATATGGGTTTAATTTTTTCACTCATGCTCACTAAGTTATAAGTATGATTGGGTTACATGGTTAAGCTAATCTCAATTGCCATGTGACAACTCACCTTTTGTCTAAGATTTAGGACATGTGCCTTCCAATCTCTCTCTATCCATCTTTATATATGCACCCTATATATATATTCATAATCTTTGTTTTGTAACTTTACAATGATACATCTTTTTAAATAAACTTACTAATAGGCAAATCATTTGCATCGATACACAGGTGTACTCCTAAACCTTGCTCTTTCAATTTCAATCTTTTCAATTCTTTTAATTTTAGATTATGTGCACTAATTATATACTATAACATGCTCTTGGTATAGTTCAGTCACCAACAAAGCACTCAAGTTGAGCTCATGCAAAGGCAAGGTGTGTTATACACACTTAGGTATGCATTTATTCTCCTTTAAACTAACAATTTCATTACTATGTTAAATGGGGGAAATTTAAATGATATTTATGAATTATATAACACCTCAATCTTTTACACTTGGAAAACTCAGATCTTGGTTATTCATATTAGTTCTAGACTTTCTTGCTTTTGGAAGTCTTACATCTATTCTAACTTATGTCCCTTGGCCTATCTCTTAGTTTGAATAGTCTTATGTTGATGACATAAACCTTTTATCTTATGCAAAATGATTAAAATATGTTTATCTTATGCCCTTATAAGTTTAGAGCTTGTACCTATTTTCTAACTTATAAGACATAAGCATCAATGTTAGAACCCTATGTTGATGCTAGTGTCTTACCCTGAAACGTGTCCAATGCCCTAAATTCATCTAATTTACAAATGAAATGTATCCTAATGGTCAAACTAAGTGATTTAGTGTGATATATTTCTTGATATGATTGGTATATATTCATAATCACTCATTATTCATTCCTCACATAACATTCATACTAAAGAGTATTCAAAGAGCATTCAATTAAGCAAACCTTCCCTATTTATTCTTATTTTCATATTAGTCATATGGACTGCATAGTTACATGTATGAATTACTAAAGGATCAGCCTAAGAGCCCAATTTTCCAAATTATAAGTGAGGTCATATTGTACTTTCTTTCCACCTATTTCACCCTTATGCACACACAAACTAACACATTATGGGAAAACTAAATCAATTTGAGTCCCTCTTTATATTAGTAGCTATATAGGTAGAACCCATTGAAATATGGGTCTTTGAGGTTATCCTGACACCATGATCCCACTAACCCATTTTTTCCAAGGTCATTATGAAGATAAATAACTAGGGTTTTTTCCATTTCATGAGGAATGATAGTCTATGACCCAAATATAAATGCACCAGAGTGAAGGTGAAGACAAACCCAAAAGCATCCATGTGGCCACATCCTTTTCTAGTATGTATTCCATATAGGATAGCTACACGTAGTTCAAATAGTAATGTCGATGTTAACATCCAAGACTGATGCTAGTGTATGTGATTGTTGAGGCACTCAATCCAAAATTTGGTGACTCTTCTAGAATCCTCTTCCAATATGCTTTCTACCTATTCTAGATCCAAAATTATGTTAACATTAGAACTAGTGAATTACATTATTTCTTTCTCATTTACATATTTATCATAGTTTTAATTTATATTTTATCCTATCTCAGTTTAATAAATTTATTATATGTTGTATCTAAGTTTAACATTTAATTAGCCTATTATAGATCTAATTATCACCCTTGTGCTTTTACATTTATATATTATTAACCCTATCTATCCATTTAGGATCCTCATTCAAATTTAGGGTTAAAAATTCATAAGGAGTAGGTCTTAACCAATTTTGAATCATCTCAAATCCTATTCAAATTCATCATTTTTCAAGTGTTGAAATCTATATCATAGGTTACATTCATTTAATGAATACTATTTCACACATATATCTAATATTTAGAACTACATGCACTTTTACTTACCTATTAGGATTATTGTATATGTAGTTAGTGCTTAGTCATTCATTAGGGACTAGTTCGGGTAAGTTTAACTCACTTTTTCCCCATTTTGTAGGCCTAAATCTAGTGTTAAAATGGGACCTAGGGTTTCAAAGAGAAGGACACACATTTATAGAATTATGCACATATATAGTCCTTGGGATCAAACACATAGATGTTTTATAACTATGCATAACAACCTATATATAAATATAGAATCAAAATCTACTTAGATAAATTTTCCAAATTTCAAACACTACCATATAAATGCTAGTGAATATGTCCACACACATCTAAAAACATAGTTATGATTTAAGTGACTATTGATCCATTTTCTTGATATTTTTTCCACTTGAAATTATTATTATACATATATAATATAGTAAAATTTTAAGTATCTTATCCCTTTAGTTTTTATATTAAGTAAAAGCAATGATTAAAATAATAATTTGCCTTTAAATTTTGATTTGTTTTTATTTTCATATTCCATATTATTTTAATAAATTAAAATTTCTATATTATTAAATAAAATTAATAAAAAATAATTTAAAACATATTGGCGAACCTATTTATATATTTTTCACATCAAACCTTAGGTTCCCTTAGGGTTTCTTTCCTTCTTTTTATGGCTTCATATTTTACCTTAAGTTTGATTTTTAGACTTTATTTTAATTATTTCCATCTTCATAGGTGAAAATGTGATGTTTTTTATTTTTTTACATAAGCTTTCATGTTTTTTTATCATATTAGAACTTATTTTATTAGGTATTTTCCTTATTTCACTGATATCTAATTCAAAACAACTCTATTTTCAAAATGCTTAGAGGTTTTTGTTATTTTTATTTCTTGAATAAAAACCCTATTTTTCTAGAGTGGATATTTTTATATTTAACTATTGTAAAGTCATATTATATATATATATATATATATATATATAGAAATATGAAATGCTTAAGAAATTATAAAACCCTAAAGGTTCATATATATATATATATATATATGAACCTTTAGGGTTTTATAATTTCTTAAGCATTTCAGATTTCTATAACTAAAACTAAATTTCATACCTAATTTGAAATTTCCCTTTCTTCTATGTTTGATCTTATCTTCAGGGTGGGATTTGTGTTTTTGTTTATTTGTATCTTGAGGTTTGGAAATTTAAAAATGAGTGACCAATTTTAAATCCCTAGTATCCCTCACCCTTTTTATTTTCTACTTTTAATCTTTCCATTCCCTATTCTTGTGATAGTGAATGGAATAATGAACGGACTTATGTGATTAATAACTCTAATTATGTAGATGAAGATTATGTTTTTGAAGGAAATGATTATGAAAAATATTGGTATAATATTGATCACTACAGTGAATTATAATAATAACAAGATGATGTTCAACTTAATTCTCTTACTTTTACACACTCTCGTAATCACACATTGGAATAAACAAAAAGTAACAATGAATTCAAAACTGTAATTCTTGATATTTCTAACATTACACTCAAAGAATAAGATGATATAGAGACATGAATATATGATACACATTTATATGATCATAATTTTTTAATTTTCAATGATATTTCTAAATGTGATGATTCTTCTAGTAATTAAAAAATCGCATCCCTTTTTCTCAACTCTTCTCTAACTCTTGTCTTGAAAGGACAAATGATGTAATTGTTAAAAATCAATGTGATACTATCTATTCTCTTGAAATAAAGAATTATGTTATTTTATAAAAATAAAGTGATGTTAATTTCCCTTATCTTCAAGTTAAAAATGATGCAAATTAATTTGATGTTTCTCTCTCATCCCTTAAAATTAAATGTGATAGTATTCTTTATTTTCCTTAAAAGAAATGTGAAAATATCTCTTTACATGAAGCTTATAATTTAAAAAAATGTTATTAAATTAATAATATTTATTTAGAACCAAAATGTGATAATAATTATAAGTTATACAATGATGTTTCCATAGAATTCAATTATAAATTATGCAATGATATTTTCATAAAAAGTGATTTTAAGTTATGCAATGATGTTTCCAAAGAATGTGATTATAATAAATGAAATTATATTTGTGATGAATATATTTTACCCATTTTTAGTATTGATAATTATTTAATACCATTTAATAAATATTTCTAAACACTACTATTCTTACTAGCCATATCGTTCTATGATGCATGCCATAAGTGACCTCTAAAATCAAGTGTTTTCTTTCACTTTACAATTTATATCATGTGGTTATAATATGAATGATAATTTAATATTAGGAAAAACCATAAAAATACTCATATTAAATTCTAATTATCCAAAAGGATTTGTCATACATAAGTTCCAATTATTTAATAGATATGGAGATCCTAGTAGTCACTTAGGTAAATACGTACTTTATTTTGGGAAATACTCAAATGATGGATGAATAATCCTAAAATATTTCTACAAAATTATAAAAAGAGAGGCCTTATATTGGTTATATATTCTTCCTAATGGTTATTTCCCTTAATTTAATAATTTAAAAGAGGTTTTATTATTTGTTTATCTATATTAGGATTAATGTGATTAATTAATGCTAATTAGATAGAACTATTGTAAATGAATTAATATTACAAGATATACAAATTTGAATGTAAAACTTTGTAATTGATTTGACATTCTTATTTAATAACTAGGGAAAGTACAACAAAGGGTTAATATACCTAGTGGTTAAATACTTTACAGAAGACTAAAACTATAGGCAAACAAAATAAAGGATGGCAAACTAGACTCCAGGTCATTCAAATCAAAATTTGGACCTTTGTGTAATATTAGATAGTGTCATAAACCTTAATAAAATACCATTAGACATTGTGTTCCCTATTTGATGGTTTGGTCTCTATTAGTGCCCAAATTGCACAAAAGCAATTAGGCCTTTGTCAAGTTTAAATTTATATGTCCTTATCCTAAATTTTGTTTATAAGTGTTCCTTTGGAAGGTAAAGTTCATATAAAAATTGTCTAAGTCTTAATATAATATTTTTTTGGTGATTGTATCTTTCCCTTAGACCTTTTCAAGCTTTTTCCACAAACACAATCACTGACAAAAATAGGTCTTTAGGCTTTTTGTCTTGGACAAAATGTTTGAAGACTTATTTCCATTGGACATTTTGTTCTATAAAAAAAAGTCCAAAGAAATTCAATTTATTATTTATTCTATGCTAAGTGTTTCACAAAAAAAATTGAAAGGTCATTTGTTTTAGATTTTTTTCCATGGCAAAAAGTTTGAAGGGCACTTGATCTTTGGGTATGTTGCCTACACAAAAGTCCTATAAGAAATCCTTTGTTTTAGAAAGAATACAAACTCTTATTTGTTTTGAACTTTTTCCCCATGGAAAAAGGTCTAAAGGGTACTTTCCCTTTAGGCATTTTTCTCACACAAAAAATCCCAGAAGAATTGAAAGGACTTATTTATATCAGCTAAAGTGTCTACAAATAGTCTAAAGGGTCATTTTTCCTTTGTAAAATTTCTAAAGGATCATTTCCCTCAAGCATTTTGCCCTTGAAAATTTTCCAAAGGGCACTTGTAAAAGGGTCATTTTTCCTTTGCAAAATTTTTGAAGGGTCATTTCCTTCAACCATTTTTCCCTTGAAAAATTCCTAAAGAACAATTACAGAAGGGTCATTTTGCCTTTGGAATTTTTTTGAAGGATTATTTCCTTTGGGAATTTTACACTTATAAAATTCCTAAAGGGTAATTCCAATAGTTCAAAGGATAAGTTAGGAGGGTGAAGGACACTTTTAATAAGTTTGAAGGGAACTTTCAAGAGATCTAAAGGACCATTCTCAAAGGTTAAAGGGAAATTTTTTAGGGAAAGTGACCTTGACAAAACTTTTAAAGGATATGTTCAAAGATCCTAAAAGGTACTTTCAAAAAAGTTGTTGCAGAGCAGAGGTCCTATTTCCTTTAGACATTTTTCCTAAGTAAAAATTCTAAAAGAATTGCATTTATTTGAGAGAAGTACCAAGTTTAATTTCTGTGGGGAAATTATTTTAGATAAAATGTTCAAAACAATTGTCCCATTGAAGACATAAGGATCTAAGTCTAAATTCCTTCAATAAAAGTGCAGAGGTGCAATTCCTTCAAGAAAATTACAAATCTCAATTTTTATGGGGAAATCATTTTGGACAAAATGTCCAAAATAATTGTCCTGATAAAGTCAAAAGGTTGAAATTCAATTCTTACAAGACAAGTGTGAATTTAAAATCCTTCAAGGAAATTATCTCAAAATTTTTGTCTAAAATAATTGTCCTGATAAAATGCCTAAAAGAATTATTGCAAGATAATTATGCTAAAGAAAATCCCAAAGTAAAAGTGTCAAATCAAATAAGAATGACAAAGATAAAGAATCAAACTAAATTATCATAAAATAAATTTGTTGAAGATATTTTGAAATTATAGGTATGAAAATCTCATGGACATTTTTTGATGGGTGCACAAACATCAACTTTAAGCTATAGGGACTAGTTGTTGGGATTAAAATGTTTAAACACAGTCACATGAGCATCAATTTTAGACCCTATGAAGTAGTCACTTGTTTTCAAATGGAGATAGATCTAATAGTGCACATTGACATGCAGGAGGATGATCTGATAGTGCATGATTAAAGATTTATAATCAAAGGAACACAAGAATCCCATGGGGTTACCAAGTGGCACATCCTCAAGGTGAAGAACTAGAAATATCTAATGATTCCACACCCTTTGGATCATGATCCAATGGAGCATGTTTGATTAGTAAATCAAGATCATATGGTGCAAGTTCAAAGTCAAAATTTTAAGCTTACAATGTATGATAGGGGTTGAACATATTCCCATCGATCAATGGTACATGATTAATCATACATCTTCTAATAGATGGTGAGCATTAAGTCAAGGTTTAGAACTAAGCCCAAAATAAATTTAATGATGACACACATTTTAAATAAATCATATAGATTATTAATCAACTAATGACATTTGATCCTTTGATCAACATATAATGGCATGCATTGATCTGGTTTAGTAAGATCCAATGATGCAAGCCAAGATAGACTTTTCAAAGGGATATGATTACATGAGGAAATGAGAAGTGTCTAAGTTAAGGTTAAACTTGATGGCTCTTCCATGGACATGGAAATGAGTCAAATAATAGAAGAAGATGTATAATCCATTCTAGAGCAAATATTTATAAATCATGATCATGGATCATTTTTTTTCATGTCACACTAGATCATTTCTAAGCCATCATTTCAAGAACAGGTTGTTATATGGTGTGCACAAAAAGAAATGAAACCATCAAAGAATTTTCTAGTTATCCAAGTAAATGATCAAGGGGGTATTTAGGTAGTTCTACATCAAGAAAAAATATATTTGGCTCCTCAAATGAATATATTCCTTTTATCTCATGTGAAAGGCATTTCAAGCCAAAAAATTAAATATTTTGTTTCAAATCTCTAAGAGTTTATGAGTCCTCATCATTCCTTATAGAGGTAGTTTTAGAAATTATTATTTTCTTAAAAGTGGATGAGGATCTCAAGCATGACAAAGGGAATATTCTAGAATCAAGAAAGTTATAAAATTTATAAATATAAGGTTTTTATTTTATTCTAGAGGTTGGTTGGCCATTTTGTTGGTCATTGTGTTGGTCTATGTTTTCCTTAGTATAAGCTTTTCCATATTTTGGGATCACTATTGTGTGTGTTTTGTCTCTCATGCTAAGGTGGTTATAGTTATACAACCATTATCAAGCTTTGAGAACATGTCTATATGTCTCCCCTATCCAACATGGAGCAAATCCACCATGCTTTCCCCCATGGTAGCATTTTTAAATGTTGATGTATGTAATATTTTATTGAAAAGTTAATGAAAATGCATGTGTTTTTTTTATGTTTTCTATTGATGAAGTGTAGTGATAAATTTTACAAGTGTTTTTGATAGGACATCTCATTCCCTACTCACTACTGGTTGTCATCTTGGGCTTAGAGCTAGATTATAAACCCCTTTGTGCATTCTATTTAGAAATGTGTCATTGAATAACTTGTTAGGGCACCCTAGGTTTATGGATTCAATGGGAAAAGACAAACCACTCCTAGTAGTTTCATTATCTTGCATGTAAGTTTTCTATGTCTTTGTCATAAATGATTGAAATAATCCTTATTGATTGAAGACCTCCATCACACCACCATCCCATTTTTTATAAATATCAACTTGTCTTACCTTATCCTACCCTACAAATAATATGCCCTTTGTATATATTAAGTGTTATTTACTTGAAAATTCATAAACATTGTATAGTTAAAATGTCTCTATGCTTTGTGCTTTAAAGCCCAGCATTGCAATCTTTTATTCAACCCCTATGTTGTTCAAAATTCTTTCAAATGAGAATTATAATCACTTTGATATCTATCTTGAGTAGTTTGTGTTTGGATTAGAACATTTACTCATTCTATGTGACAACCCTTCCTAAGTAGAGTAAATAAGCTTGGTTGTGTTCTGGTTAGATTTGTGTTCCTTTGTGCCAATAATCCCCATATTGTAGAATATTTCCATGTGAACAAGCTACCCCATAGGTACTCACACTTGTGTTTAAGTAGAGCCAAAAGTATCAGAGAGATAAGCATACCCTTTATAGGTGCCTCTCAGTCATTTTCTCTAGTCTGGTCCACTCTTGATGTACAACCCATCCCTAGATATAATGACATACTAATGGGTTTTTCATAATTGTTTTCTATATTTCTTTAAGTGTGTAAGACCATATTAGAGAGGTGTACAACTAGGAACCAATAGTCTCTATATATTTTCTTCTTCTTCTTGATAAAGGTAGGTGCATCTAATTTTTTTGGGATTTGTGTATGATCATGAGGTCTTATTATACACACAACTCATATAAATATTTATCCTTTACTTGAAATCATAGGTCCACTTAAAACATATAATTAGGCATGGAAAATGGTAGGAAAAATGGGTTGTGTGTACCCCAACCAATTCTTATTAAATGGTTAATCACCACTTACATATAATATACTCTAAAGAGGGAATTAAAATTGCATGTAGTTATCCCTATTAGGTTTATGTGTTAAATAATGTTAGTTTAATGTATCTAACATATGATATATCTCTTGATATTTGATAATTGATAACTTTCACTTGGATTTTGAGTGTTTCCTACTTGGTAGGGATATGTTTTTAGTGACTAATTGCAAATTAGGGAAGAACATGTCAGTCCTCTTAAATGTGCAAGTGTTTTGATTATATTTGATAAGTGCTTTCTAGATAGATACCAATTAGGTAATAGGTTCACACTTATTTTGTATTTATATGAGAATCTTTGGATAATTTATCATACCAGTGACATGTTAGATGGATGGGTCGACCCATAAGAATGATTTGAATTTGAAATATGATAATTACTTAGAGTGGGATAAGACTAAAAGACTTGGATGATACCATCAAATAATATAATCTAAGTCTAACAATATTTCGTAAGAGACATGAACATTGATATGATGATCTAGAGATGCCTGAGTAAGATAAATAACTAGTTTGACATAGACTATGGGATTTATTAAAAGTGACAAAGAAATTTTGGAAGGATAAGATTCATATAAGTCATGTGGGTGTGAGGGAACAATGAACGAGAGTTATTTTCTATATTTAAAAGTTATGTTGGTATAAATTAAGTAAAAATTGGCATTATAAAGTATCAATTACTAGATTCTAGTGTCTAAACACTCATTTTTATTCTAGTATTGAAATACAATAAAAATACTAGAATAAAAGGATAAAGTTGTACCTAAGTGTGAAAAACACACTTTTTATTTGGGATAATGAACCAAATGTGTAAGCTTATCCAAATAAAACCTGTAGTGACCATGTCGTAGTCAATGTCCACAATAATAAATTTCAAAGTTCATAAATTAAAATTTGAATTGAAGAGCAAGGAAAAAGTACACTTGTGTGTGGGTGAACCACATTGTCATATAAATTTGTTGAAGATGATGTTTCCTTATTGAATAATTATATAATGGTTATTATTATTAAACTTTTTTTAAAATTTAGGAGTGATTAATCCAAAATTTGTGTAAATAAGGTGAGTACCATGGATTGAGAAGGTAAATGCCCATAACCCTTATTTAAGAACAACAAATGGAATAGTTTCAAGTCATTGTTTGATGTAGATAATCAACCACATAACCCATGTAACTAGATGCATTGATATTATAACCCCAAGATAAAAGGTGGGAACCTCATATTGGGCTCACAAAGTAATACTAGGTTATTGAG
The DNA here is from genome assembly GCA_037957365.1 of Torreya grandis. Classification (NCBI taxonomy): domain Eukaryota; kingdom Viridiplantae; phylum Streptophyta; class Pinopsida; order Cupressales; family Taxaceae; genus Torreya; species Torreya grandis. The sequence continues at coordinate 135,009 of JARHVA010010295.1, read as the reverse complement.
TGACACAAAACTTGAATCACACTACACATTCAAATATAAATCAAAAGTTATATAAAGACTTATAGATTCAAGTTTTCTCACTAATTATTACCATAATGTTTTTGAAAAAAATAAATTTACATAATGTAAATTTACATGAATAGATTCATTCCTAATAATTGGAACTAATTAGTGCTAATATTGGTAATTTTTCAAAATGTGTATTCATGAAACAAATTTCATGCCCCATAATTTGAGTTGATCATTAATAGTTTTATATATAATGTTATGCTTCTATATGTTACATGTTTCTCATATCTAAATTCTATCTATAACTTATACCATGTGAAATTAATGTATATTCCCCCAAATGTATTTAAAATATATATACATTTATCCTAATCTAATATCCTTAACCACTATGAAATATCGATAATATGTATAATATGTGCCAAAAATATATAATCTATGCAAATGAAGGCTTAAGTATCTATGAAAAACCCACTAATATCCCCCCATTTTGAGATGAGGGATGTAACTTTCAATCCATTTATCTCAAAATAATGAGTTAATTGTGTCATGCTATGTATTAAAAATTAATCATGTTTAATCATGTCAACATGTGGATAATATGTCACCATAGTATTGAATATGTCATTGAAGCATGTATAAAACATATGTAATGTAAGAGAATTTTAAGTGTCAATGTCAAGATATATATAGCAATGAAGCACATGGTAACAAGCATAAATGATAATTTTAATGAATAAGTATATGAAATAAAAGTGTATTATATGGAGCATGGCACCACACACAAGGGGTAGGTGCATGATATGGGTTAAGGCACCCAAAACTTAGAAATCAAAAGAAGCTCAACAAAAAATATCACACAATAATACGTATATGTAGTAAAACATAATGTCATACATAATGCCAAGGGGTCACATATAAAGGACAATGGATGTTGCAAAAATAAGGCCAATCAGCTACAATCAAGGTACAAAAAATGTCACCACATACAAGGATAATGAGTGACAAACAAAGACAAGGGGGCACATACAATAAATAAGTAATGACTAGCCTATTTATAACATTAAATAGCATCAAAGGATCATAGGACATGTTAGATCAACATACCCCCCAATTTCTTGCTTTTGAAAATGGGAGACCCTTATTAATGTTTAAAAACATTTGAACCTTGAAAGCTTGCTTGAAGGGGTTATCTTTTTTAGAATTTTTAGATCATCCACTTGAAAGGGTATGATTTATACATGCTTAATGATAATGATTATGTTTTTGGACTATCTTTACTAGTGGTTTACATTTGAAGATTCAATTATAGGTTATATAAAGAAGGCTAGGTTTCACTTGTAGAAAACCCTAACTTTTGAATTCGAAATTTGGAGGGAAGACTTGTTTGGGTTGCTTAATCCCTCCTACTCTGGTTTATTCTTTATCAATTCAATAAAATAGTGAGAATAAAATGCAAGAAAATAGGCCCACATAAACCTTAAAATACCCTTTGAAATACTAACTTTGAGGTACTTTCTTGAAGTAACCTTTCATAATTTCTTGAAGTGACCCTTTAGAGTTTATTGAAGTACCCCTCAGAGTTTCTTGAAGTGTCCCTTCAGGAAAGTTGCCTCAGTCCACTTTAGTAGAAATTACCCTTTGGAGAAATTATTTTTGGAACTATTTCTTATAGACATTTTGAACAAAACAAATCAACCCTTTTGATTTTTTGAAACCTACCCTTTGAAAGAATTGGTTAAGACACTTTCCTGAGAAAGTGACAATTTGAAAAATGTTTAAGGGCAACTACGTGAAGTCTTTCTAGGTTCCTTATCTTATGCCTAACCTTAATATTTTTTCTTTATAGGGACCAATCATTGACAAATACATGGATCATAATCAATGGCCCACACTTGCTCATAGATCCAATCTGATAGTGCAAAATTGTCAAAAACTTTTCAACATAGTATAACCTTGAGGCCTAGCAAAGGGATGTATTTCTCAACTCTTAGAGGGACCCAATGTGTTTTTATAACATAAATAGACTTAAGAAACATGATTTAAACCTAATTCATATCAAATATTAGAGCTCATTAAGTCATGTGCATATTCATAGATCTGATGGTTTGTGCTTCATCACAAGATTTGATCTAATGGTGCGAACTGGCCAAAGGCTTTCAACCTAATCGAAGTTTAAGGGATCATGTAGCCCAAATACTTGGTCATATGACCCAAAGAACATATTTTTGGCTTAGAAAACAATGTGTTTTTCAACACAACATGATAAAAAGGCTTAAGCTTAAGACCTCTAAGTACATTAGAAGAGCTTAAATTTGACATCCTCGTGCCCATCATTTGATGTTCATGAGAACATTTTTGATGTTCATGAGGATGTCAAATTTAATATAGTCTAAGTACATTAGATAATATTAAATTTTACAACCTTGCAACCATAATTTGACATCTATGATTAAATATTTGATGCTCATGAGGCCATCAAATTTAAGATAGTCTAAATACATTAGATGATTTTAAATTTGACATTCTCACACCCATCATTAGACATCTACAAGAACATTTTTGACACTCGTGAGTCCCTGAAATTTAACATAGTCTAAAATTTCAAACCTAGTGAAGGGATGTGTCTCTTGACCCTTTAAAATACCCCTTCAAATATTTTAACATGAAAACTTAGTATAATGGCTTTTAACCTAAGTTTTATTAAGCTTGAAGCTTGTTAACTCGTGTGCATATTTGTAGATCCAATGGTCCATGCTTCATCATAGGATTTGATCCAATGGTGAAAAATGGTCAAAGAATTTTCAATGAGGCTAAAGCATAATGAAGGTGGCCAATCAAAAAATACTTCATATATTGAGATCAATGCACCACACTCATTCGTAGATGCAATCTAATAGTGCAAAATGAAGGAAATTTTCAAAGACTAATGGCTAGTTTCTGAAATGACTTTCATGGAAGTAACATGATAAAATTTATGAATTCACCACCTCCACCATTAAATAAATAAAAACCCTAGCTCACCAATGTAAAACCCTATTCCTTATTCAATTGATCCATAATTACATTCAAAAGATCCAAAATCACCTCAAGAAGAGTTAAAAGCACTTAGTGAGATCATGTAGTCTAAGGAAAATTAACCAGTTACAGGAACATAGTTGATGCTAGACAAAAACAAAGAGATGAAGTTGAGGTTTAATTTTCAACTAAAAATTAAGGAATATGTTACAAAGACACTAAACTAGACGTAGGAGCCTTGAATAATGGTTTGAAAAATTGGTCTAAAATCTTCTTTGTGATTGACCTTCTACAACGATTGGCCCCCAATGAGAAACAAATTTGTATAGTTTAGAGGATACATGAATATCTCATGGAAATATAGATGTCTGAACTTCACTTCATGGCTACCAAACCAGAGGTTCTCCATTGTATCGATATCCTAGCTCTTATGTTCATTGATTGTAGAGTAGATGGAGACCAGATAATTAAGGAGGGTACATAAAAGAGGGTTTCTTATATATCTATAGTATATTTTAAAGGCTACTATAATATTCCCAAGACTCACATAAACCTCTATATAATCAAATAATGGACCACTAAGAATGACTTAGATAATATCTTAAGACCATGGCTAGATGGAGGAACTCATGTAATGAGAAATCATGATGGTAAAATCCCAATTGTAAAATTTAGAGAAGGGATTAAAATCATCATGAATTTGTTGAATAGGTCTTGAAAAATAGAAATCACATCCTGTGTTAACCCCAGGTGGGTCTCCTATGTCTATTTCATGATAGAAGAGAAGCTGACTCCACCTATTAGAGAAATGATAAGTATCCACCTGGGAAGAAAGTTTAATGGAATTAAAAGGGAAAAAAGTTAGATCTTTAGTATGATGTATTAATTTTTGGATGCCTTCATGGCCTCAAACTTCTTCCCTACCATTATGAATTGGTCCCCTCATAGAAATATTACCATTTCTTGCCATTAGTCTAAATTGTACATATTTAAGTAAAGAGACCACATGAAATTCATTTGTGATTGCATATATCGCACTCTGGTTGGGATAATTATTAGAAGTATAATGCCCAAGTTTCACCGCCTTATTAGGTAATTTTTAGAGCCCATAAGTGACATATGGATCTATCTTAATTATACAGTCATTAGAATTGAAGGTTTCTAAACATAGCCCTTCAAATTACCAGTGCATGTCCCAATCAAGTTGGCCAAGTAGGAGATAACTCATCAAATCCTTCATGGTATAGACCATATATGTAGAGAGAAGAAGAAAGGAATTTTATGTCTCTTCCCATATTTTATTGGGAAGATAATGAGTCATAGATGGAAGCAATTCAAGATCTTAGCAAGGAATAGAGAAAATTTCTACTTCCAATTAGATGACCTCAAGACATGGTTATCCAAAGGGCAATGTGATATCCCATATACAATACAAATAAACACATAAGGTCCCTTATAAATATCAATTGGGTCCATATGACTACTTATACACAAAGGCAACCAACTTTGAAGAAGTGTTGGCTAGGTTCAAGTGGCATGGACTCAAATTAGAACATAGATTGTGAAGGGAAGAAAAACCATCAGGAGAAATATGTAAAATGAATCCCTTGAAATAAAAAATATTACATTTAACTTTAGGTCCATCACAAATGCCTCAAGTTCCACATCACTAACAATAACTACCTCAACAACAAGTTCCCAAAATTGAAAGACCTAGTAAACAAAAGATGGAACATAGGCCAAGAGAGGGACCCTCTACCTTAGCCCTAACTCAAATACCCCCTTATCCTATGGAATACCTTGATATGGTTTCCTTGGAACCTTATGAAATAGTGGATGAGTTCTTCAAGGAACTTGCAGATACATATGGGTTAGACAAATAAGGTGATGAAGAAGGAAAATCCATAACTGAGGTGGAACTAATTGAAGGTCCTCGATCTGAAGAGATAGATAAAGGAAAAGGAGTTGCCATAAATTCGGTCCCTATGACCAAAATAAATAGGGAGACAAATATATTTTTGGTGCCTAGAGCCTCCAAGAAACCCAAGTGGATTCACCCAGCAAGTGAGGTGAACATGTTTAGTGATGAATTTCTCATACATGGACTTGTCATACCTAACTAGTTCATCTATGGGAAGTTCCAAAAGATACCCTCTTAGATTCATTCATGGGATTTGACTAGCACTACCAATGTTGAAGTCAATGATGAAGTCCAACCCTAGATTTTAGAGCTCATGAAGGAGAAAGAAGAGAGGAGAATGATTGAGGCTACTAAGGAGAGAAATAAGAAAATAGAAGAATTAGGGTAATCAAGAGGGGATAGTATTGAAACACCAAAGCCTTTAAATATTTCATAAGTAGAGCCAAGGTTTAATTTAACCTTGATATAAATACATTATAAAATATTTCTACTAAGAAAACAACCATTGGAATTGAAGATGTCACTCTCCAAAGAGTGGAACCATTTGCATGACTCACTTTAATCTAAGGCTAGGTAGCAAGGGAGAACCCCATTCATCAATAAGATATTGCAAGTCTAGAGCAATCCTAGTCAGCAATGGTTGTGGTAAGAATTTAATAAATAAAGAAAAGGATCTTGAACTTGGAGAAAGATAAGGAAGACTTGGAGGCACAAGTCTCACTATCAAATCTAGAGGACTTACTGAAGATGTTAAATAAGTACCTCCTAGATGAATTTAAATGATTAAAATCCATAAAAATTAGGATTAATACCTTGGAACTTCAAGATAATAAGGAACAAACATTGATACAACAATGGTGAGAAACCAAAGACTAGTTGATAGAGTTGATCAAAGTACACATCACCAAGTATCCCCTATATTTCAAGATAATTAAATAAAGGAAATTGAATGCCATTCAAGGGATCCTATTGGATCAAATACAATAATTAAGTTCATTATATAATAAGGCCAATGATGTCATGGAAGAAGATAAGGACTTGGTGAACAGAATTGAGAAGTTACTAAGAACCTTATTGGTGCCCCCTTCTCAACCTATTACCACCAGCCTAATGCATGACATGGAATTATAATAGGGAGTTTAAGCTTTCATCTAAGGCATCAAGGATGAAAACCAAGTCCAATGTAATAAGGATAATTCAAAGGTCCTTAATTTCATCTTTACCATAGGAGAGTAGATAGCAGAAGCAAGGTGCTTACAAGACGTCACCATCAGAAGTAAAAAAGAATATGATACATTGGTTAAACAAGAAGAAGAGAGTTTAATGAATATTGTAGTGGATTTTGAGTTAATCAAATAACAATACACTAGGCTAAAAGACTTCCCTTAGCCTAAGTGATCAAGAGGGCTCACCAGCCCAAGAGCAAAGTCAAAATTATTCTTTTGTAAACTATATATGCTAGTTTGTTATCATATATTAGTCTTTTGATCTAATAGGTGCCTAACAACCATATTTACTATAGTGTTATTTTTAAAATTACAACTATCCTTATCTCTTATAAAAGTTTGAAAGAAAGATGATTGGTACACTACTTATGCCTTCTATAATTAGGCAAGTGTTACCATTTGTAAAGAGAGGGGTTTTGAGCAATTTTATACTAGAGAAATTAATACAATTGGAATTCTACAATGACTATTTGGTGTTGTGTTATTATTTATACTTTCTCTCAATTGTACGTGTATGTCTTAGATTTTAATGGTTCTTAGATAGATGAGCTATATTTCATGTTCATGAGGTTTTTAGTTTGTGATGTGTTAGACTAGTTAAAGATTATAAGTTTACTTCATTTTATTTATTATTCATTTGAATGTTCTTATGAAATTTAGATTAACATAACAAAATATTTAAGTAATCTTGAATTTTACTCATGATCTTTATATTTCCTTTGAATCTTGCCTTATCTTTGGTGAAGCTTGGGATTATGCTATGTTGCATCACTGATTGGTTAAATGTATTCTCGAATTGAATATAACTTTGTTATTATGTTTGAGACTAATGATTGTAATCATGTTTCTTCTCTACCTTACCCTACCTTTTACTTATTTTTTTAATCAATGCTCACTTTAGTTTAAATATAACTGTAAATATCCACTTATATTAGCTTAGAGTTAGAAATCTTGACCAAAAATACTACAATATTGCAAAGACTTAGACCCTAGTGCTCCTAACCACCATATCAAACAAATTTTGTGGGCAGCTCTCATACTTTGTCAACTATTGCACCAAATAAAAACTACTTGTCAAAAACTATAGCTCATGCCTTAGATTATTTTAATCCTAAAATGAGAAGTGTTCATCAACACTAAGGAACACTCTTTGGAGTAATTGGAAAAATCAACAAAGGACATACAAAATAGTTTACACCATCCAAATAGATAAGATCATGGCATAGTAAAGTAACATATCCATATAACACTATATAAAGCATAAGTAATATCAAGTCATGTGTATGTAATGAAGGTATCTCAACATGGTAAATGCAAAGTTCATATAAAGATGTAACCTATAATAACATAAACTATGGAAAAATATTCCCCTAGCATTGGCATGGCCCCTAGGTATAGGAATGATCCAAAATCTATGCATCTATATATCATGTGTATGTGTATGTCTTGCATATCACTCATGTACCATGTGAAATTCATATGCATATATAAAATAAATGTAATATACCAAACATGTGATAAATAAAATATGTAAATAATATAAACTAGTAATCATGTCATGCTCAAATCATGTTTTTTTATCTTTTGGAATATTTTAATTTTTTTATATTTTTGAAAAATATGATTTTTTTGGTTTATTTGGAATATGTGATTAGGGGAGATGATAAAAAATCAACAAATCTAGGGGATGTTCATGGGGAGAATCAGTATCAAACATAGGAAGGGTCACCTAGTAGGAACTAATATGACATGGAATTTGATACAAATCTAAATCTAAAACTTGAAAATGAACTCATGGTGTGTTGTAACCCTCGTCATCATCACTCATAATGTTTGGTATATGATGATTAAATCAATGATGTACCATATCTAGTGAAAATTAATGTCTCATAAGATAATATTGTACCTATGTTCACTATGAAACACATTTAATATTTACTCACTATAGTGTAGGACAAAGAGTGAATACTAGTTATCATGAATCTTGAATCACCCTCTAATGTAATGGGAATTGCATTAATAGCCTCCTAGGAAAGTCCACAACTCTCCTCTAAATAGTGTGCATCAAATGAGCCTAAGTAGTCTCATTAACATGAACTTTAAGAGGTGTAATATATGGTTTTGTAGAATAATCTTGAGCAGGTGTAATAATTATATCTGGAAAACAATGTTTTATAGGTGTATAAACTAACTTTAAAGGTAGTAGGGGTGGAGGAGGGAATGCCTAACATGAAAGAGGGTATTCATATGGGATTCCTAGCACTACCACAACCCTATTGTAATGTATATACTTGACATAATAGTGCCTTGATGATGGTACTACATGGATCTTATATATCCAAAAATGTCCCAATAACATATCTAACACCCCTATACTTAGTAAGACTAGGACTGGTGTAGCAATCATTACAAGGCCTACCTTAATAGGTAGCATAATTTGTCCCAAAGTGTTATGTTGGTGTTATAAAAATTCTTTACCTATCCTAGTTATTTCTATTAAATACTTGTGATTGTATCCAAGATATTTTAAAAGTGTCATTATGTGATAATTCTAACTCAAACCATTGTCTATCATGACACTATGAATGGGTTACAAATCCATATAAGCTCGTAAAAATAAATAATTAAGATTAAAATAATTCTCCATAATCTCTCTATCAATTAATATAATATTAGGTATATGTGTTGTAACACCTTTCATTTTACCAATAATATTATCCAAGGGATGACCATATGTAGTAAGATGAGGATGTGCAATATATGTTAAATATGTTTAATTAGTATATTGGGCTTCTGAGACTATCTCATGATTTGGAAGAGGATTATAAAATATTTGTAACATTAAATTCCCATTAAATTGTGGTTTTATATTCTCTAGGGGCATTTCAAGCTCAATTGTATTGTTATCAATGAGATATTATATATTATACCTTAACATATAACATCTATTATATAATGTCCAATACAATTATGGTAGTCACAATATGTGTTACTATCATATCCCATTGGATAGTATTCGACTCATGTCAACCTCAAATAGGAAACCCTAATGGAAACCTAGATTTTAGCAATGTTTGATGCAATATTTGGGTTCACCAATATGTTTTATCTATATTGGGATTAATGTGATCAATTAACCCTAACTATATATCACTATTATAAATGAATTTAGATTATAAGATATATAAATCTAAATGTAAAATATTTTAATTGATTTGAAGCTCTATCTTAATAAATATTTAAATTATAAAAAAGGGTTATGATTCTCAGTAGTTAACTACTCTGTGGAAGCTTGAGATTGTAGGCAAGTGGTAGGAAGGATGGAAACCTAGACTACAAGTTAATTGAATCAAGATTTCAACCTCTATACATGCTCAAACAGTTTCATTAGCCTCAATTTAGTACCATAAAATGTTGTGTTACCTATTATATGTTGTCTCAATATATTTTAATCCTTTTCTTAATATAGTTAGGTGTGTTTGCATCTCTTTTATCTTTGTGTATAATCTTGATGTCTAGTTATGTGCCCGACTCATATAAATATTTATCTTTCACTAGAAACCAAATTTCCACTTGAAATAATATAATTAGGCCTAAAAAGGATAACAAATTTGGGTTGTGTTGACGCTGGAAAGTGCACCCAGCGGCAGGAACACGGATTCCTGCCCTCTCCCCGCAACATGGAAACCCCTCTCTCACCTGTGGGATGGCGAAACAGGAGAGGGGAGTCTCTAGATATGGGCTAGTTCCCTCTGATGTATCTTGTTTGTTTCAGGTAGCACAAAATATAGGTATATAGGTATATACTGGGGGGGATGAAAAGGGAGAGAGAAAAGCATGAAAACAAACAGCCTACTCTAAAAGAGGTGATACACCAAAAACAGAGTGACCTTCCAGATCCACTCTCAGAATCAGGGGAAATGCAAGTGTACTCTACACATCTGGTAGAGGAATTAGGTTGCTAAGACAAAGGGGGAGGCTATAATGGAAAATACATCACAGAGGTTTATCGAGGTGCTGTGGAATGCACGCTTGCAAGCAACTTACTCTGTTCTGTCCTTCTCAAGTATTGCTCTTCTCCTTTCAGCTGCAGAACCGGTCCCTGTAGATAGCTGGTCTGTTGGTATTACCTATGAAAGCATGGAAGATAATGACTAAACACAGATGATACTTAGGGCATACACAACAAATCAATCCCAGATGGAGGCAAAAATTGTATTTTTATTGATTCAGGTGGAGAAAATGCAGAGCAGTGCTCTTTATAAAAGTCAGAAAGATCCCCAAAAAATGACTAAGTCCTTGTATTTATAGTAGGAGAGCCAAGAGAAGTCTCATTGAAAAGCATGAAAAACACTATTGATGACATCACAAGTCTGCCAAGACCATGCTTGTTGCCTCATTTTGTGTGCTGGTCTTCTCTTCCGGTGGCTGGGCAGGTTTTTTCTTGTGCACTGTAAGTGAAATTTGCCGCCCTTATAGTGGGCAGCGATTTTGCCACCCTTTGCATGAACTTCATGTAGGAATACCTGCCGACGTCGGTCGATAAGCTGCCGACGGTGGTAGTATTACCGACGTCAGTTCCCCTAAGCTACCGACATTGGCAAAATTGTGCTGTGGGTGGCCCTTTCAATTTCCCCGCCATCGGGCGGGGTTTTTTTTTCAATTCCACCGCCTTAGGGCGGGGTTTTTCAATTCACCGCCTGAGGGCGGGGTTTTTCAATTCACCGCCTGAGGGCGGGGTTTTTCAATTCACCACCTGAGGGTGGGGTTTTTTTCCCCTTTGTGCGTCTGCTGTTGTGTTGCCAACATTGGCGGTTCGGCTGACGTCGATCTCTGTAAGGTGCCGATGACGGCAGTATTGCCGATGTCGGTCGACGTCTTTCTTTTTCTGTTGTGGGCGGCAAATTTGCCACCCTCTGCATGTTTGTAAGTGGGCTCATTTTACCTGCCCTTGTAGTGGGAGGTGATTTTGCCGTCCTCTGCATTTTTTCTACCTCTTTTTTGACTAAGTGTTGAAACGCTCCATTTTTTCTCTTCTTCTCTCCTTGCGTGAATGTTCAGAGATTCTGTCTTTCTCTGCCTATTCTCTGCAATGGCGCTGTCAAAACTTGAAAGTGGACCTTGCAACCTGAAATGACTGGGCCTGTGAAGCAGGTGTAGGAGGTGACTGAGATTTTGCCTGAGGGGCAAAATTGGGTCAACAAATTAGCGGCTCATGGGGGAAGCATGCCTGCTATGCTTAGAACCTAGTCACCTTGCATATCCATTGGGTCCGGAGTCAGATGGTGACTTTTGAAGTGAGTTCACAATAGCTTTGAAGATTCCAAAATCAAAAATACAAAATTTACCCCCACTACAAAGGGAAACACACAAGACAAAAAACAACTAACCGTGCAAACTACACTTAGGGAAAACAGGGAAGAAAACAAGGGAAACTATGTACAGCCGAACCAAAAATTTAGTGAAAATGCTTCAGGTGTATCCCGTTGACTAGGATACGCAATTCTTCGCCGTCCAACATGGAGAGCTGGAAAGCGTTATACTACTTGCACTGAGTAATCATGTAAGGACCGCTCCAGAGGGCATCAAATTTTGCATGTTTTTTGGGCTTAGCTCTATCTTCGTCCCATTTTAAGACAATGTCTCCTTCGACGAAACTTTTTGACGAAGACTTCTTGTCGAAATGTCTTTTCACCTAATGCTGGCGACTGATCATAGAGACCATGGCCTGGTTCCTTACCTCCTGGAGCTCCATTAGTTCACACAATTTGACCTCCATGCTGCTTCCTTCTTCTAGCTGCAACTGATGAGCGAGGTCCAGCGCTGGCAATTCGAGTGAGATAGGAAGCCTTGCTTCCCTTCCATACACAAGCGTATATGGAGAATTTCTGATTGATCTTTTTGGAGTGATTCGATCAGCCCATAGAGCTATTTTCAACTTGGCATGCCAAGTTCTCTGATTTTCTTCCATGGTCCTCTTTAGAATCTTGATCAAATTTTTGTTAGTAGACTCAGCCAGTCCATTCCCCTATGGGTAGTAATTTGACGAAGTGCTGAGGTATATACCATACCTTAGCGCCCATTCACTAGTTTTGGTTCCCAGAAAAGCCAAGGCATTATCTGAGATTATAGTGGCTGGGACCCCAAAACGTGTCACTAAGTCCTCATAGAAATCCAAGACTGCACTCTCATTTGCTTCCTTCAAAGCAATGGCTTCCACCCACCTGGTGAAATAATCTGTAGCAATCAGGACCCACTTGTGTCCGGTGCTAGAGGGAGGATTGATCATCCCTATAAAATCCAGGCCCCACTGCATGAATGGTTGTTTAACTTGAATGGGCTGTAGGGGCATGGCAGCCAATCGCTACTTTCCGTCAAAGAGTGCACACTTCTGACACTTCCTTACCCAGGCATGGGTATCTTTGAAGAGAGTGGGCCAGAAATAGCCAGCTCTTATTATTTTTGGTGCTGTGGTCTTAGAGGCGAAATGTCCGCCTGCTGGCCCATTGTGAAACTCAGCTAAAACCTTGTCAGTCTGACTGGAGTCAATGCATCTCAAGAGAACCCCAGAGAGATCCTTCCTAAATAATACTCCATCAATCAAAACATAGGGAAGGGACTGAAGTTTAAAATACCTTCTTCTGGCCCTACCGAGATCCTGTGGACATTCACCCGTAAGAAGGAAACGCCTCATGTCTAGTGTCCAATCTCTTATGATAGTTGGTTCTTCTGTGGTGGCTGCGTCATGGATCAGCAAGCTGTCTTCATCCTTTTGTCTCAAATCTGTGGCTAGATGTTCACATAGGCCCCTTCCTCTCACCAACTTGGTGATCTTGATATCTATGTCATACTCCATCACCTTGGTGATCCATCCCGCTCTCTTCTCGTTTAAGTCTCGATTGGTCAGAAAATCCTTGACACCAAGATGTGGAACCATGAGATGGATCTTGCTGTTTGACAACATATATCTAAATTTTTTCAAACTGCGCACCACTGCCAGAACTTGCTTTTATACGTAGGTGTACCTAATTTCAAAATCCTCTAACCCTTGGCTGAAGAAGGCGAGTGGTTGCTCGAGGTCATCACTGTTTGCTTGGGTAAGCATGGCAGATATTACTTCTCTGTTGTTGAAGGTGTAGAGGTTGAGGTATTTATTGAAGTCAGGGCTGATTAGAGCGGGAGCCTGGGTCAAAGCCTGTTTGATAGCTTCAAAGCTATCCTTTCTTGGCATTGTCCATTTGAATTCTTCACCCTTCTTTAGCAAGGAGGTTAGGGGTTTAACTATTTCAGCAAAATTCAGAATGAACCTCCGAATGAAATTTATCCGGCCAAAGAAACTCTGAAGGCCTTTCTTGTGCTTTGGTAAGGACATCTCCAGAATGGAGCGGACTCTCTCTGGGTCAATAGACAAACCTTCCTTGGACACAATATGGCCAAGAAGTTTCCCCTCATGAACCACAAATACACATTTCTTTGGATTTAGGGAGATGCCAAATTCCCTACACCTCTCAAAAATATGCTTGAGGTGCTTCATATGCTGTCTTGCCTCTTTGGAAAAAACTATTATATCATCGAGGTACACCAACACGTTCTTATTTATCAAACCACTGAAATCCATGTCCATGGCTCGCTAAAAGGTAGCACCAGCATTGGATAGCCCGAAAGGCATCTTCTGGTAGGTGAACGTTCCCCATTTGGTGGTGAAGGCTGTTTTGTATTGGTCACAGTCACGCACCAGAATCTGATTATATCCCGAATAGCCATCCAGGAGGGAGAAGCGTTCGGAACCAGTTACTTTTTGGAGGATCTACTCCATGTTTGGAAGGGGATAATGATCTTTTAAAGAGACTTTATTAAGGTCTCTGAAGTCGATGCACAGCCTGATCTCCCCATTTTTATTTCTAACTGGAACCAAATTAGCCAACCATGAGGAATGTTTGATCGGAAATATAATGCCAGACTCAATCAACTTGGCCAATTCTTTCTGCATAAGGAGCTCGACCATCGGGTTAACAAGTCTCTGCTTTTGTGTGACTGGTTTTGCACCTTCATCTAATTCAATGGTGTGTTGGGCGAGCCTTGGATCGAAGCCTTTCAAGTCACTATAATTCTAGGCAAAAATATCGGCGAACTCCTGGCACAGCAGAATGAAAGCTTGTCTTTCTTGAAACGTGCAGACCTTGCCAAGCGCCAGCAACTTGTCCTTGAAGATTTCTACTTTTTCATAATTCTCCTCTCTGGTAGTGATGCATGCTTTGTCATCTCTTAGTTGGTCCTCTCCATTGAAAATACTTTCAAGTTTGACCAGACCCTTAGGGAGTTTATTGTTCTTCAATTGAACAATCTGATTTCCATATTGCTGCTGCAATTTCGCTTGATTGTGGATTGCAAATTCAGCTTCCTCTTGCAAGAAAAGAGCTATCTGCTGGTCACTTTCGAAGACCTGCCAATTTGTAACATTGTCTGGAATTGAAGGCCGGACCACCACTTTTAAATGGTGCGAACCACAACCCCTGCTTATCTCTTTTGAAATATCAAATTGGGCACCAACAGCTGCCAATCTGTCAGCCTGTTTATTTTGTTCCCTAGGGATAGAGGTAATGTTAAGAGCAAGGAAATCTTCCATCAAGTCCCAGACTCTGTGCTTGTAAGATTTCAGTAAGGAGTTCTTGGTCAGGTTCAAGCCTCTGATTTGGTTCACTATTAGTTCACTGTCCCCCAGGATTTGCAATTTTTTGATCCCTCTCTTTCTTGCCCACTCAAGTCCATGAATCAAAGACTTGTATTCTACAACGTTACATGTGCAAGAGAACTGGAAATGAAAAGATGAAAAGTACCTTTCTTTAGAAGGGGAGACTAACATTGCCCCACCACCAGTGCCCAGTTTGCTTCTGGAACCGTCGAAGTATAGCTGCCACAGGCCAGGATCTTCTTTGTCTTCCTTCATTATATTGGGCATGACGGCACTCTCTTCATGCAAGCAATAGACACCAAGGTCTGACTCCTCAATAAACTTATAAGGATTGTGCTCGAAGTTATCACTTCCCCACTCATCCAAGAGTAGGTCTGTGACTCCTTCAAGAGCAGAAGATGAGGACTTGTCTGCTTGAGAATCTTCTGGATCAATGATAGTGTAACTGACATTCGCTGCCTTGGGTGAATAGGGCTCTAGGTGGTCCTTGTAGAGTGGCTCGGATTCGATTTTCACTTTGGTCCCATACTTGGTTCTAAAAACCAGGTATGACCAATTTGCTGCTAGATAACCACCTATCTTGGACGTAAAGTCCCTAGACAAACAGATTGCAAAATATGGAGGAACGTCTGCTACCACTATATCTTGAGGGATTGAGAATGTCGGGCAGGCATGTAATGTTAAACTCAATCCTTTCAGGACTCTGACTGTCTTTGCGAGTGTCCCATCTAGTTGCAAGACTCCTTTGTTCATTGCTTCGTACTTTAACCCCATCTTATCATCAATGCATTTAGGCATTACTGAAGTGCTGGCCCCGCTATCAATTATGTACTAAGAAATCCCTTATGATCAAAGATACATAAAAAGGGGGAGTCTTTTCTTCTTTCTTTACCTGACCTGGAGCAGAAGGCTGCCCATTCATCATTAGGACGTTATTAGTGTCTGTTGGGATGGCCTGGCGATCTAGCTCATGCAACTCTTTCTTCAATACCTCCTTTTGTCCCGGAAGAGACAATGAATCCCATAGAGAAATGCTCACATGCAATTTCTTCATTTGATCAACTATATTAACTTGGGGACTGACTCCTTTCGCATTTTCCTTTGGGTTGATCCCGATTGGAGCTGTAGACTGAGGAGCTGGAGGTGCAAATGGTTGTCTGTGAATTGGAGCCTTTTGAAAAGGGTGTGGTGGAGGATTCGCTGCTACCTGAGGGGAAGCTTGCACTTTTCCAACTGCTCTTCTTTTAAATCTCGTATTGGCTGCAACGTAATCAGCATGATTGCCTACAGTGCCCCCATGATTAATTGCATAGAGCTCGCCCTCTTCGTGATTTATCAGGGTAGAATCCAGCTGAGTTTGATTGTTACTTGTGCTGGGTTGAGCTGGGAACTCAAAAAACTGAGAAAAATCAGCAGCCTGATTTTCTGAATTTTGGAAAAATTTCACCATGTCATTCGTGTGGACAGCTTGCTCTTGACTTTGCCCTATGGTTGAACAACTTGGCTACTCCTGCGCTAGATTATTCTGAGTAGGCACCATGGCTTTAGATGACGAAGAGGGGCCTGAGTTATAATTTTGATAAGGCCTAGTTGTAGTGAGCTGCCCCTGACCTTGGTTATAATTTTGAAAGGGGGGTCTAGGGGCATGGCCATAATTTTGATAACTCTGGTTTGGCTTGTGGCTTTGAGCTTGCTGCCTTTTAAGGGCAACAAGTTCATTTGACATGCTATGCAATAGGCCCTTAACTTCACTTAATTCATTAGATGGAACAATAGTTGGCTTCTCAATGACAGGTAGGGGAGCAATTGTGGGAGCGACTGCTTGAATTGGGGGCACCGGTTCTGGGAAAAGTGGCATATGAGGCCTAGGGGCGATTTTCCCAGCTTGAATTAAGCAATTTTTGGCCGCAATGGCTATGTCATACGCAGCTGGTAGTATGTGTCCCCCCATAGATTGGATCATCATAGCAATGTCACTATTCAATGCTTTTAGATAGTACAAGAAAGCGTAGCTGGGGGTCGGCCTTACAAGGATGGGAATTCTATCCCAAGTCTTTTGAAACCGCATATTGAAGTCCTGCATATACTCATGTGGAGCTCTTTTTATAGTTGTCAGCTGCTCAGCAAGAGAGAGGCCATCACTTTTTTCCCCAAAATGATCAGTTAAACGAGTGCCCAATTCATTCCAAGAATGTATGGAATTCACAGGCAAGGTGCCGTACCAGTCAAGAGCTTTCCCTTTCGAAGACAAGGCTAACAGTCTGATGGCAATATTTTCTTCTATTACATTGTGAACATTGCAAAGGTTGGCAATATTTTTGATATGCTCAACAACTGTAATAGGTCCCACTCCATCAAAAGAAGGCACATTCTTCAGAGCTGTTTCGGGGATTGGATCATAGCATGGGAGGTTTAAGGGGCTCTCACCATGAAAAGCTGCAAAAGGCAAGGCCATGGCTGGAACAGATTGTATTTGTGGCTGAGCTGGGTTGGTGTTCCTAGCAACAGGTCTAGGAGGATTTAACAGTGGATAAGGGCGAGTTCTTCCAAACCTGAGTCTTTTAGCAGAGTTTAAAGGTAGTTCAATGAACTCAAAGGGGACCCTTCTTGAAGCTGACTTGGTGGTAACTTTTGGCATAGAAGTTAAGTAATTAGTCTTAAAAATAAAGAACTGAGCTCTTACCAGTGGAGTCGCTAGATGCTGGAAATCTTTTTTTAAAAAAATCACTGTAGCAGGACCAGCATCAATCCTGAAAAACTACTGCATTGAAAAATACGGTCCCACCGGGCGTGCCAAAACTGTTGACACTGGAAAGTGCACCCAGCGGCAGGAACATAGATTCCTGCCCTCTCCCCACAACATGGAAACCCCTCTCTCACCTGTGGGACGGTGAAACAAGAGAGGGGAGTCTCTAGATATAGGCTAGTTCCCTCTGATGTATCTTGTTTGTTTCAGGTAGCACAAAATATAGGTATATAGGTATATACTGGGGGGGATGAAAAGGGAGAGAGAAAAGCATGAAAACAAACAGCCTACTCTAAAAGAGGTGATACACCAAAAACAGAGTGACCTTCTAGATCCACTCTTAGAATTAGGGGAAATGCAAGTGTACTCTACACATCTGGTAGAGGAATCAGGTTGCTAAGATAAAGGGGGAGGCTATAATGGAAAATACGTCATAGAGGTTTACCGAGGTGCTGTGGAATGCACGCTTGCAAGCAACTTACTCTGTTCTATCCTTCTCAAGTATTGCTCTTCTCCTTTCAGCTGTAGAACTGGTCCCTGTAGATAGCTGGTCTATTGGTATTACATGTGAAAGCATGGAAGATAATGACTAAACATAGATGATACTCAGGGCATACACAACAAATCAATCCCAGATGGAGGCAAAAATTGTATTTTTATTGATTCAGGTGGAGAAAATGCAGAGCAGTGCTCTTTACAAAAGTCAGGAAGATCCCCAAAAAATGACTAAGTCCTTGTATTTATAGCAGGAGAGCCAAGAGAAGTCTCATTGAAAAGCATGAAAAACACTATTGATGACATCACAAGTCTACCAAGACCATGCTTGTTGCCTCATTTTGCGTGCTAGTCTTCTCCTCCGACGGCTGGGCAAGTTTTTTCTTGTGCACTGTAAGTGAAATTTTCCGCCCTTGTAGTGGGCGGCGATTTTGCCACCCTTTGCATGAACTTCATGTAGGAATACCTGCCGACGTCAGCCGATAAGCTGCCGACGGTGGCAGTATTGCCGACATCAGTTCCCCTAAGCTGCCGACGTTGGTATAATTGTGCTGTGGGTGGTCCTTTCAATTTCCCCGCCATCGGGCGGGGTTTTTTTTTCAATTCCACCACCTTAGGGCGGGGTTTTTCAATTCACCACCTAAGGCCAGGGTTTTTCAATTCACCGCCTGAGGGCGGGGTTTTTCAATTCACTGCCTGAGGGTGGGGTTTTTTTCCCCTTTGTGCGTCTGCTGTTGTGCTGCCGATGTCGGTGATTCGGCTGACGTCGGTCTCTGTAAGGTGCCGACAATGGCAGTATTGCCGACGTCGGCTAATGTCTTTCTTTTTCTATTGTGGGTGGTGAATTTGCCACCCTCTGCATGTTTGTAAGTGGGCTCATTTTACCCGCCCTTGTAGTGGGCGGCGATTTTGCCGCCCTCTGCATTTTTTCTGCCTCTTTTTTGACTAAGTGTTGAAACGCTCCATTTTTTCTCTTCTTCTCTCCTTGCGTGAATGTTCAGAGATTCTATCTTTCTCTGCCTATTCTCTGCAATGGCGCTATCGAAACTTGAAAGTGGACCTTGCAACCTGAAATGACTGGGCCTGCGAAGCAGGTGTAGGAGGTGACCGAGATTTTGCCTGAGGGGCAAAATTGGGTCAACAGGTTGTGTTGACCCCAACCACTCCCCATTTAATGGTTGAGCATTGCCTACATATCCAATAGTCTGAAGAGAGAAGTCAAACCTTAGGTAGTTCTCAATATTAAGTGGATGTATGAAATTGTGCTCATTCAATTTATACACAATATGATGTAGATATTGATAATTGACAACATTGGAATGGAATTTTACCGTCTTAGACTTGTTATAGGTCTAATTTTAGTGTTTAATTAGTAATTTAGGAAAAATAAAGAAGACTTATTAAATGTGCAAGTGTTTGATTATGTTTAATAAGTGTTTTATAGATAATTAAAATATTTACACTTATTTTGTATTTATATGAGACTCTTTACAAAATTCATCATGCCATCAACACATTATGAATATGGGATAACCCATAAGAATTATTTGAATTTTAAATATGACCATTTTTTGGCATGGGATGAAACTATCAAACTCAAATGATACCATTAGGTGGCACGTTCTAATTCTACCATTACTATCCCAGACTCATGAACACTTATCTAATGATTTTAAGATGTCTAAGTAAAATAAATAACTAATTTTCCAAATATTATGGGGTTTGTTGTAGGTAACTAAGAACAACTTTGGAAGAATAAGATCTAAAGAAGACATGTGGATATGAGAAAAAGATTAATCATAGTTATGTTTATATGTACAAGTCATGAAGGATGAAAATAAATAAATATTGGCATTATCAAATTATTACATTCTAGTTTCCACATTATCTAAAATTAATAAGCAAAAGGTTACTAAATTCACATTGGAACATCTCCAAATCCTAAAATAAGGTCATCATGAGTTCATTGAATATTAAATTTTACAATTTAAAAATATATTACATGATTTTATGTATCAACCTTCAGACACATTAAAGAATATATTGGGTATTTATACATCATCTAGTTTTAAATATTTCATATGATTATTAATATGTACAATTTATATTTATGATTGTTTGGCTAAATAGTTCCTACACACCTCATATGACCATTTTTTAATTATTATGCATTATGCTACCCATTAAGCTAGGCCTTGTAGTAATTATTAAATTATTCCTAGTCTTACCAAGAAAATTAAAATTGGACATGTTGTTAGGGTGACCTTAGATACATAAGTTTCATGTAGTACCATCTTTAGCACATAAATATGTCAAATATATACATGACAATTAGGTGGTCACATTTTTGGGTGTTCCATATGATTATCCTATTCAACCAGAGTCATTTCCTCATTTGTATCCATCAACACTACAATTTTTTATTCCACCTATTCAGTATCATCCTATATAGTCAATTATAAATCCTACTAAGGTTCATTCTACATTAATAGCTCAAAAGAAAGTAGTTAAATTTCCTAAATGGTCATTACTTTAATGCCCATTACATCAAAGAATTATTCAGGGTTCAAAATAGAAATTATCTAATGTATCATGTCATAAAATAGTTTTAAAAATAACTAATTATGTTTCACATCAGACACAATAACATGGTTTTCCTACTATACAACAACTTTCACAAGATACTATGCTATCTAGAGTCACTCAACATACACAAGATCTTAGGATTCATGACTCAAATTTAGATATAATTACATATGGCACTACTCACTCATAAAAGGTACCATTATCATGTTAGATACAAAACCTACACATGAATATCCCCTTGATAGATAATTGTTTAACATTTACACATTAATAAAATATTTTAAAAACATAAAAAATCCAAAAACAAAAAAATAAAAAATTAGGACCTAAGCATGACATGTTTGTTAGTTTCCATTATTTATTTACATTATTTTTTTGTATTTTTGGTATATTACATATAATTTTAATATGAACATATATTTTATAGTATATATGAGTGAGATGCATGACATACATGATACACATGATACATGGATGCAATTATATAAGACATTTTAAGACTAGGTGTGATGTAAATGTTGTAATAATCTTATTCCATAGGTTATATTGTTATGAGTTATATATTTTTATGACCTCCCCATTTATCATGTCATGTTTCATTGAATATTTACACATATTTCTCTTATATTATTTACAATGTTACATTTTCTAGACACTAAAAAACTACACACGACAGTCTTTGATGTTGAAACACCCCTAATTAGACCATTACCCAACCTTTGACCATGACCTTGAGTCAAGTTATCTAAATATATAAACCTAACTCACTAACCTACCCTTTTACCCCACTTAAAATTCAACCTTTGACCACCGATGATTAGGTCTTCCCCATCTAAACAAAGATAACTTGAGCTGTGTGCAAGATAACACATCAAAATTTAATATGGAATGAAAGTTAACACATTAAAATAACCAACCAAACCTCCTATGTAACCTTCTACCACCATCTCTCTTTTCCTATAAAAGGAGAAGAGCAGGAGGTGAAAAAAGAATGATCTATTCATCATAGAATTTAGCAATCCAGCAATCAAGCTATCAACTAACAATCATTAGGGGCTTCTAACATCAAGAGATTATTTGTAGGTATTCCTATATTAAGTTAGTAGCCATGAAAAATACCCAAACCTCTACCAAAATTATTCTTAAATCAAATTACCATTACTATATCAAAATTACTTCTCAGTATACTATTAGTCATCAAGCAACAAGCTAGGTACATTTCATATTTCAATTTTTTTATTTGGTTCCTAATATCTCTACCTAAATTAAACCCTTACACACCATACCATTTAACCTCCATACCCTAACTAGACTTCCATCCACATAATAACCCATTTTTCAACATGAACCAAACTCTTTTTTGAAAGACCCTCAAAACCCATAGCGACCACTAATGGTCACCTTCAACCAGTGACAATCACCCTAACCAACGATGGTCACCTTCAACTATTGATGGTCATCCCAACCACTGATGGTAATTTTGGTAGGAAATAAAACCAATATATTTCCACCTACTTATTCTCAACCAAATCCCACTTTTTATCTTTCTACATGTTCATAGAGAACCCACATATTTTTTAACCTAACTTAACCTATTTAATATTAATAATGACCTACTATTTGATATAATTATTTTATTTCCTTTATCAATAATTTATTTCTTCTTATATTATATTTTATTACTTTTTATCATTTGATATGAGTACTTCATCTTTATTTCTTTCAACTTAACTATTCTAAGAGATTGGATTGACAACATCCTAGTAAGCTCGCACTTCTTAGACCTAGCTCATGCTACGCAATCCATCTTGTTATCCATCTAACAAACCCTTTGCATTAGTGTTTTATTATCTATAATTCATTTTTCCCAAGACAAAGAGGATATCTTCACAATCATCTAGATCACACGTACCTAAACAAATAGATTCTTCTACCATACTCATAATTAATTTACTACTTTTTTAGCTAAAAAATAAACTAAATTTGAGAGAAACATTATGGCATGCCCAATAGGACCTAGTAGAATCTAGGTGCCCTTTTTTCCTTATTCTATGCTCATATAAAGAATTCAAAATATATTTTGGGTATAAAATAAACCTTTCATATATTTATTGTTTTCATGTTTATCTCATGTATTAAAATTAAATACAAGTTAATTCATTTGTAGCTTCACTTCTTTATCACACACCATACCAAACCACTTAAATCAATCAAAACATCATAAAAATTGACATAATACTTGACTAGGGTTTCATCTCCTAATATATCACCTTCACCCTTTGGTTATCTTACTTAGAGGTCATTACCAAGATGAAAAACCAGAACTTAGCTCTCTAGTTGAGTATAAACTTTGGAAATTAGTATATACAAGATAAGAACTGAAGCCCATTATTGTTGAGGTGTGTGAAGTGAGGGGGTAGGCCCCAATACCAAGCCACATATTGATTTCCAACATAGATATTATTGAGAGCCTTGAACACCTGAAACCAACCATAGACTTATTTTCTAGTACCTATTCTACAAACTAGGTTATTTTTCACACTTTCTAACTAAGGCATAAGCCAAAAGTGAGATAAAAGGTACCCTAATATTTTAAATGTATGTTAGTGTATGTTTTTGATTTCCTTGAGATATTTTTCTTTTGTTTTATTTGTGTTTAAGTTGTGATCTTTCTTTTATTTCTTTCTATTTCTCACATGGTCTCTACTAGACAATAGTTGAGGAACCAAACCAACCAAAAGCCACCCTCTTCTTCCTTTTCCTCCATGGAGTATACCTTGGATGTTTTCTCCCCATAATTCTAACCCCTACCATGCCTCAGATAGTTGTCCAAGGTGATGTGGATTTTGCCACCTTCCTTGATAATAACGTTGTATCCCTCCAACATTACCTCAACACCCTATCTCACCGTACCCCTACTTTAGTTCTTCCTAGTGATCCACCTTATGAGATGCCTCCCCATATTATGGTTTCCACTACATCTACCTAACCTATGATCACATAAACATCTTCCTCCACCACTAATACATATACTAACTCTATCCAAACTCAATCAAAAATGCAACTAATAACCAAACACCCCCTACACCAACCAATAATTCCTCCAACATAGGTACAACCTCACCTTTTGTTACCCATACTCCATCCACTATGGGGATAAATTCTACCCATATTTACACTATTCCCATTATCACTACCAACCCACCATTCTCCACCCCACTTCAAAATGTGGTGCTTTCTATACCTTTTACCCTTCTACCTATCAGTAACAGAGTCACCACTCACCCCAAACCAATTAACCCATCCATACATCCAACCCAATCCATGTCAATTCCCCAATATACAAATATGACCATACCTCCAAACCAACCCACATCAATGCAACCAATACCTATGACACCTTACCCACACTATGTTCCTAATCCATAAGAATACATAGCTCCACCTTCTACCCAACCTTTTATACCTATTAACCCATACATGGCACCTTCTACCTAACCTTTTGTACCCATTAACCCTTATGTGGCATCATCCCAAACCTCAGTGACCACATCCCAACATGTGATATCCACTCAACCTTCTACTAATTATCCATATATTACATCCACCCAACCTCAGTAAAACTTACCTTGTAATTATGGAACTCCCCAACCCCAAATAGATTTGGTCAAGCTATTGATGGACAAAATGACAAACCTAGAGTCATATATCTCTAGGGATCACAACCTCTTATCTTACGACCAAATCTATAAAAAACCTATTCACCCATCTATCCCTATCCAACATTACCCTCCTCAATGGGAAATACCCAAATTTTCTAAATTTCAAAGCAAGGAGGACCCCCAACAACACCTAAGAGCATTTCAACATTCATTCTACTTGATTTCCTATGATGATGCTCTTGTCTTTCACACCTTCCCTATATTTTTATGTAGACTAGCATTAGATTGGTATATTAATATTACCAAGCACTCTATCTTTTCATTTTCCCAACTCACCCAAACCTTTTTAGACCACTTCTTAGTCAATATATCTAAGAAGGTCTCCATCATTGACCTCTACTCCATCAAGAAATTTATGATGAATCAATTACTAATTTCATAGCTTAAAGGAAAGGTCTTATCAACTAGCTCTCTTTCTCTTTGCCCCAACCCATGTTAATTGAGATTTTCTCTCAGGCTTGTGCCAAACAAATTGCCCCTAATCTACAAGTACATATCTTCAAAAATTTGATGAGGTTTTCCCCATGGTATGCAAACTATAAATCAAAGCCATTGATGAGGGGAAGTTGAAACTAAGAAATAAAAATTATAGCTTTAAATTAAATGACCCTTCCCCATCCAAAACCACCAACCAATCTAACTACCCTAACACCAAACCAAAGGAAGCTGTAAAGATAGTTGTCCTTAAAACTACTCCACCTCTGGTTGTCAACCAACCCAACCAAATTAACTCATCTAACTCTTCTAATCAACAAACCCAAAATCAAAACCAAGCTAACCCAAAATAATACACTCTAGTAGGGGAGTCATATGCTTTAGTTTTGTACAAGGTATTCAAATCCAACATCATATAACTTCCCCCCATCAAACCTCCCCAATAATTTGATTCTTCTTGCCCTGTACCCAATTGGTACAATAAGAATGATCTATGTGCCTTTCACTATGTCACTAGACATTACGTTAGTAGGTGTAACACCTTCAAAACCATTCTCCAAAACTTGATTGATAAAGGATAACTTGCATTGGACAATCCCAAGGCACCCGTGAATTAGTCACTCAACATATTTTGAAAACCTTTTCCCAATCATGCCCCTTCTACCAACCATGATTATAAAAAAATAGAATCAACTCATGCTCATGAGGTCCACACAGTTAATGTAATTATAATTGAACCTATTGTTGTGGAAACCATTGCCTCAACTACCTCTTTCTCCACTCCACTTGTTGAAGTAGTGAAATCATCCTCCATTCCTTTGGATACCCAAAAAAAGGATGAAACACCCCCTTTTCTTCACTTGATGAGATAACAGACTTACCCACCTCACCTTTGATAGAAATATCAAAGGAGATAACCATTTCCATCACATCTTCATCTCCCATCATGGAATCAACCACTCTCTCTTTGGAAACCATTCCATAAAGAGAGATCACCTTACCTACTCCTTCCATGAAGGAAACATGCTCCAAAATCTTATAACCTTTCATCAAGGACAAAAGAGAAGAAACCATTCCATTACCCCAACCTATGGGCCTAATATTTGAGTCTAATGCCCAAGGAACCAAACCAATTCACAAACCTTTCTCTAGACTAGTCCAAAGTCTAGAATTATCTTGTCAACCTGATTTGGATTGAGCCACCTTTTGGCACCATATTAGGCTCCCCTATTAAAAAAATAATGAACCTTAAACTTAAATTTTATCCACCATTAAACCTATCATCACCTCAATCCCTTCATCATACACCTCTCCCTCCAAAACCATAGGGGAACCATCCAATCCATCTCCATCCAAAATCATCAAATCACCTTACACCTCTTTAAGCAAGCATATCAAGAACCTAGGAATACTTCCTACTCCTAACCTTATCCACCCATCTTTGAAGTTGGACTTAAACCCATATATTCCACCAAATAAAACCTTAACCAAACCAACCAAAAAGGTGGAGCCACCTAAACTCCCACTTAAAACCCAAACCACACCATCCCCCTCTCTCTTACCTTCCATCTTGGGACCCCATCCTTATTCCATCATAGGATATCTTCCTTCTATCAAGAAGTCCAAGCCTCCAAAAACTACCAAAACTAAACTTCTTCCATTTATTCTACCTTTACCTACCCCTTCTATAACATCAAACTCCCCATCATTTTTTACCAAACTATCTACCTCTACCTGCCCACCTATTTCTAAACCTTCATCATCTCAATCATCCATCTCCAAATATTTCACCTTTAAACCTTCCACCTAAAAATAATCCAACACCAAGAAACCCCAATCAAACCCACCTACCAAAACCATTCTACCACATGCAACCCTTATGGTGAAGCCTACTCCTAAAAAATCTCCCACATCAAAAACTGAAAGCCCATCACCCTTAATACTTTTTTTAAATCTTATTCAACCATTTTACAAAGTTTATTACAAAATTACTCCTTAAACCTACCACCTATTAAAACCTTTGACCCTTCAAGTCCTAAACCATCTTCATTCAATGATAGTTTAATATTCTCATACCACATGACACTTAGACATGACACAAAAACCCAAAAAAATCTCCAAGTACTTGTCCATAAAATATGGGATGAGGATGATATATTATTAGATGAACCTACCTCAATCCCATTATTAACCCAACCACCAAATTAACCCATCCAACACTTACCCACTGCCACATTCTCATCCAAGAGTGAGGAGGAACTGAAGCAACCTTCTAGCCCAACACTCCCCCTCATCCACATTATTCATATGGTCACCCAATCTTGGACCAAAAAAAGGATAAGGGAAAGGCCAAAGTGTCCATTCCCTAGACATATACTTACACCATTAAACCTTCCAACTATACTCAAGAACATTCACCTTCACCTTTACCAAATACCAAAATATTCATTCTAGGTGCCTCTCCCTTCAACCCTTCTAAATATGTCGAGTGACTAGTTCTAAAATAACTTCACTAGACACTAGTGAAGATGAGTCTATGTGAACTAATCAACACCTCTCCCCATCACCACCAAACACTTATAGAGGTCCTACAATATATATAGGTCTAACATGAAGACCTTCAACCTCTTTCATCCTTTGTTGGAACTCTTCATCTTTTCACCCTTGTCACATTTAAGGATTTAGAAATACCTTTTGTTCATATTAAATATCTTGATCCTCCCCTCTTCATCATTAAATACATCAATCAAACCTACATCAATAGGGTGATGATTTATGGAAGAGATAGCATTAATATTATTCATTCTCATGCTTATGACCAACTCTAGTTGCCAAAGAATATCATGTCAGAAACCATAGTGGTCCTTTGTTATTTTAATGATAATATGGCCACAACCTTAGGAACAATCATCCTCCATATATTCTTGGGACCTCACACACTTCTAGAGATCTTATACATTATATAAGTTGAGTTACACCTTTTTATTTGTTCCATGAGTTGTGTCTCATCTACCTCACATTGATGTGTCAAGTTCAAACATGAGGGTTAGGTTGTCACCATACAACCTGACCCTAGCCCTTTCACATATTGAAACATGACATATCAACCCAAAAACATTATTTTTCCTCACTGATCCACCTCACCACCAACCAAAAACAACTCCACCCCTACTATTGATGAAGCTTTAACTAGCTCATTTATCCCTTCTTCTCATATCCCTATAGAGGAACCCTTGGAACCTATGTTCTAATGTCTTTCATTGAGAGAGTATCATCTTTTAGCCTTGGATGACTTTCCTACTTATCAAGAGTATGGGAAACTTGACCATAATCTAGGTTATGATCCCAATATCAGAACCATCATTCTTTTTTATCTTCCCAACTAAAAAACCAATTTCATCTATGGGGGACTTGATCATCCACTTCTTGTTTCCTCCACCACTCTTCTACTTGACCATTTACATCTAATTTTTCCTATTTGGACAAACTAAAATTTATCAAATTATACCTTCATTGGTGTGCTTGGAAGGGATTTGGCCTTAGCCATTATGAACACAAACCCTATGAACTACCCTTGATCAAAACCCAAAAACTTCATGAGTTATTTAGCCTTGGGTTCATCCCACCAGAAGAACCCACCGATTTACCCAAACCCATCACCACCATCAAGGAGGACATTCTATCCTCACCAACCCTATATCTTTTAAATTTATGTGATTTTGAAACCATCCCTTCTAACTTTTTTTAGTCAATACCATTAGTTTGGGTCCCCTAACCTATCAAAAGGATGGCCAAACTAAAATATTTCCTCTAATTCATCCTAAAATGGTAGAAAGTGATTCTACTATCATCCACACCATCCAACAATAATATGATGATTCCATTCTCACCTATCTTGGTGTAGGGCATTATTCTATCCACAAATACCTTCCTCCTAAAAACCAAACCATATTGAATGATTCCACTATCGATATCAACTTGGGTACTCATGATAACCCTCACATTAGAAAGATTGGTCAATCCTTGATTTTTCAAAATAATAGGATTACCCTTCATTCATGAATAAAGCATAGAATTTTCTTAGTCCTATCAGGATATACCCAAAATTAATCCTTTCATAGCTCTCTAAAACATCATCATCCACCTTGATGCTAAACCTATTAAGAAAAAACTTCGTAGGATGCACCCTTGTATCGCTCTTCTAGTCAAAGAAGAGTTTTAGTGTCTCTTATCTATCAATTTCATTAAACCCATTAAATATCCCCAATGGGTTTCTAATATAGTCCCTATTACCAAACCCATAGGGGAACTTTGCCTCTATATTAACTTTTGTGAACTCAACATTGCTTGTCTAAAGGATGACTTTCCTTTGCCTAACATCAACTAACCTGTTGATATTATAGCTAGCCACAAGATTTTATCTCTCATAGATGGTTTCTTGGGATATAATCAAAACTTTATTTCCCTTGAGGATTAGCATAAAAATTCCTTCGTCACCCTATGGGGAACTTTATGTTATAGGGTCATGCCATTTGGCTTGAAGAATGTAGGATCAACCTACCTATGTGTAATGACCTTCATCTTCCATGATCTCATTCATAAAATCATATAGGAATATGTAGATGATCTCCTTAAGAAATCCAAATGCCGTAAGGATCATCTTGACATTCTCAAAATCATCTTTTAATGGCTAATCCATTTCAACATCTGACTCAACCCCAAGAAATGTGTTTTTGGAGTCCTATCTAGAAACCTTCTTGGCTTTATCATCTCTCTTTGAGGAATTGAAGTAGACCATACCAAATTTAGAGTGATCCTCAACATGCCACCTCCAACCCACCTTAAACAACTCCATAGCCTGCAAGGGAAGATTTAATCTATCCATCACTTTATATATTAGTAATCAAATAGATATCAACCCTTTCACCATATTATCAAGAAAGATATATATTTTAAGTGGACTAAATACTATCAACAACCCTTTGATTCAGATAAAGAGTACTTTCTTTCATTACCCATTCTTATCCCTCCTAAAGAGTACCAACCCTTCTACCTTTATGTCTCTTCCACTAACCATTCCTTAAGGGCAATGCTTGCTCATCATGATGAAAAAAGTGAAGAGAAATTTGTCTACTATATAAGTTGAATACTTATCAAGTATGAGACTTGGTACACCCATACCAAGAATTTTTCCCTCGCCTTATTATTTATGGCTTCCAAACTTCATCATTACCTCCTCAATCACAAAACATTTTTCATCACCCACACCAACCTACTCAAGTACATGCACTCTAAACCATACCAAAACCAACATATGGCTAAGTGGTTCATGCTCCTAGCTAAATTTGACCTTGAATTCCTCTAATAGAAATTGATTAAAGGATAAGTCATTGCCAACCAATTGGCCAAAGCTCCTTTACCAAATAACCAACCACTTCTTATTTTTCAAAATGAGTCTATCATTACTCTTTATTAAGAGGACATCACCTACCAAATGACCATGTTTTTTATGGCTCAAAGTGCCATCGTAGTGGGGCTACTGAAGTTATTCTCATTCCCCTAGATGGTGAACCTCTTCCTCTTTCCTTTAAACTTGATTTTGAGTGTACCAAAAATATGGTTTAGTATGAAGCCATAGTAATAGGTATCCAAACTTCTCTAGCCATAGGAGTTAAGATGATTAGTGTCTTTGGTGATTCCCAACTTATAGTCAACTAGATCAATGGATCCTACTAATGTAACAATGATGTCCTAAAAAATTACAAATAGCTAGTCGATGTATTCTTAGCATCATTTGATCATTACCTTATCCAATCTATTTTATAATATACCTATAAGTTTATAGATACAATGGATTCCCTTGCTTCCCAAATCTCATCTACACTTATCAATTCTAATATCTTTATCATCATTTTATCACACCCTCTTATATCCAATCCAACCTCCCTACCATTTTATTGTGGAAGAATCTTCATTAGACATTTGGTATGAGTAAACCTTTGAATACCTTAACCTTGACATCATTCCACCCAACCTTTATAGGAATGCCTAAAGATCATTTGTTCATAGTACCTCTCATTATACCATACTAGGGGGAATCCTTTACAAACATGGTTTTAATGGCCTCCTTCTTTGTTGCCTACGTAGCCATGAAGCTTCCCATGATATCAAGGAAATTCATGATGGAATCTATGGAGGACATTTTAGTGGTCTAGTTATTACTAAATGTATCCTTCACCTAAATTACTAATGACCCACCCTCAACCATGACTATTGTGATTATGTAAATAAGTGTGTTAAATGTCAATAGTACACCAATTTACATCACGTGTTGGCCCATGGCCTTTTAGTATCTAAGGAATTTCGACCCTTCTCACAATGGAGACTAGATCTCATTAGGGAAATCAATCCTCATTAATCATAGTGACACCAATATATCATCACCACCATCAAGTATTTTACCAAGTGGGTGGAGGTTATTCTTCTCATCTCAACCAAAGCTGACAAGATAGTCAACTTCATCAAACATCATATCATCTATCATTTTAGTTCTCCTCATAAGATCATCACTAATAATGGAAAATATTTCAAAAACAAGAAATTCTAAGGTTTTTTTGATGCATTTAACATCAAGTTAAGATTTTATTTGCCTTATCATCAACAAAAAAATGGACATGCAAAAGCTTATAACAAAACCCTCAACAAGATGTTAACCAAAATGGTCAGTGCTTCTGGTTGGGATTAGAATTTACACATCCCTTTCACTTTTTGGGCCTATCCCACTAGCATTAAAACTTATATGGGTGCTACCCCTTTCTCTCTAGTCTTCAAGGTAGAGATAGTTTTACCTTTTAAAGTCTAGATTCCCTCTCTTTACATATCCATACAAGACACCATTTTTGAGAACAACTATCATCAAGCGCATCTAGAATGACTTGATATACTTGATTAGAATCACCTAGCTATACTTAACCATCATTGTGCCCATCAAGAGTGAATCAAGAATTCCTATAATAAGCACCTAAAAGGATGATAATTCAACATCAGAGACCTTGTCCTAAAGGAAAATCAACATGTGACCAATATGGAGAAAATTAAGCAAGTCAAGTTTGTTTTTAATTATCTTAGACTCTACATCATAACCCACAAGTATGGATTAAGAGCTTATCATTTATCCTATCTTGAAGGCAAACTAGAACCTAAGCCTCTCAATGCTTCACATCTACATCCTTTCTTTTGTTAAACAAGGATCAAACTCACTTATTTTTATAGCTTAAGCTCATCCTTTGATTTATGATATTTTTACCTTCCTCACACTTTCATCTTATCCTTTTAAGGACAACTGATTACAACATAGAACCATGTGATTAACCATCATAGTCATAGCCTAATCCTAAATATGGGTACCATGTCTCTACTCATGGCATGGTTCTCATGGATAATTTTCATCCCTAATAAAATAGAATTTGATGGTGATTATCTTTCAAACCACCCCTTTCACATATCATTAACCCCTTGTGCTTTGGGTTTTACCCTCGTAAAGGTAAAAATATAAGCCTAAATAGACTTTTCCATTTCAAACCTATCATCAAAACAATTTGAGATACCAAAATATCACTTGGATTAAATATCTCTAGCATACATACTACTCCCTAGAAGGACAATTACCCAAAATCTAAAATTGCTTAAAAAGATAGACTGCTCCCTTGAAAAAAAACTACCTAAATACACAAATTCAAACTTAGACCACTCCCTTAAAGGAATGGCTAAGTCAAATTTGTCAAATCAATCATTTGAAACTTCTTTCATTGATTAGTTTCACCAACCTATAAAAATTAGAACAAAGTAATAAAGAGGACCCTATATCCAAATCAAGAACAAGCTATCCCATGAAAGCTGTAAGTAGACTTCCTACATTGATTAGACTACATCTTGCATTAAAACATGGATGGTCTATCATAGTTCTTAGGTAACCTATAAAAGGAGTAAACTAACCCTCAAGAGGCTATACTACCCTTCACACAACATATCATCCATCTCCCTTTTATACCATCTATAAATCAAGGGATTCATGAGCTTATTTGACATGATGTGATTGAGGTACCTTTTTACTAACCAACGCATGCTAATGAAAAACATTAAAAAGTCTTATGTTCCTTAAGCCAATATAAATTCAGTTTTATTTAGTCCTTACCAATGAAGAATAATCATGCCTTCTTCCTTATCCTCTCATAATTGGTTCATGTATTCACTTAGATGTATGTCTCATGATTTTCATCTCTTTCCCCACATCTTGTTTTGTTATCTAACTTATTTTATGTGTTATCATAAACAAAATAATTATAAATCATCACATCATATAACCATAATCAAACATAATCATAAATCAAAGCATCATATCCATAATCATAAACCCACATCACATATCCATGATCATAACCATAATCATAAACATCATAAACCATATATAAAACAAGGAATCACATCATAATCATATATAACCACTCATCATGAACATCATCCATAATATTCACATGCCTAAGTGACTAAGTCTACATCACATAATCATAATCATAATAAACTATAAAAACAAAAACATGAACCATGAACCATAAAATCATATCTATTTATTATCATCACATCATATACATCATGTCTCATCAAAATAGTACATATAATCATGTGCATATCCCTCTCAAAAAAAAAACATATCATCACATAATCTCATAGGCCGGCATCAAAATCATCTATAATATACATATCATATCATAAAACTATGCCCCTAGGGCACCACTACCACTTGGTGTCTGCCCCCCTAAGATGCCTAACTATCCACCCACCAAAGTGGCCCACTGACCTAGAGTCACTATATCTACACCACCTACCAAGTTAGCTTTGTACTCACCCCATCGAGGCTCCTCTAGATAATCCATAAGAACTGTTGCCTCATAATAAAGTAACTCCTCAACTATAGCCAAATAATATGCCATGGGGATGCTACCTAGTGGTCTTGATGGTGGTCCTAACCAAGATGTCCACTTTTCAAAATTTTAACACCAACACCTTAGTTCCACCTTTTAGAGACCACCTTCTCCACCTACCCTACCAACCACATCCACCTCAACAATGGCCATTTTTGCTTGAACTACCATATATTCTATGATGCCCTTGCCTTGGTCCTTTTGACCACACCAACCAACACTTCCATGTTGAAAATTTGAATTTTCACCACATAGTGCACACTAGACCATTTGTGTTTTTCCTAGAATCACTTCCTACCGTGGATATCTATGAAAGTACTGACCTTATCTAGGAGACTTGACAGGAATAATCTGATCAACTATGCCTAACATTATGGTCTAGTTACCTCATCACTAGTCATTTTAGAACCAACCTTTTATTTTTACCAACAATGACAACTTAGTCTATGTTAAATATTGGCTATTGCACCTTTGTTGCATTTTGTGCACATTGTTTTTCTTTAAATGCCCAACCACCATTGTCACTAGCCTTGTGACTCACCATAACCACTTATCAAACCTATACCCAATTTGGTTTCACTTTATCAACTCCCAATTTGAGGGGGAACACCTCCTCCCATACTCAGGGTAACCAAACCTTTGACCCTCAATCTATTATTTTATACAACTTGCTAACATAAACTACATAACAAAAAGGGGGAAAATATAAACACTAAAAAACCATGCATAACATTCCTAGATGTCAAAACACCCCTGATCAGACCATTACCCAACCTATAACCATGACCTTGAGTTAATTTATCTAACTAGATAAACCCAACTCATTAGCTTAACCTTTTACCCCACTTAACCTTCAACCTTTGATTTTTGATGGTCAACTTAATCATCGATGGTTACCCTGACTACCAATGAATAGGTCTTCCCCATCTAAACAAATATAACTCAAGTTGTGTGCAAGCTAACACATCAAAATTTAATATAGATATCAAGATAACGCATCACAAAAACCAACCAAACCTACCATAAAACCTTCTACCTCCATCTCTCTTTTCCTATAAAAGGAGAGGAACAAGAGGTGAAAAAAGAAGGATCTATTCATCCAAGAATTTATAAATCAGGCAATCAAGCTATCAACCAATAGTCATCAAGAACTTTTAAAATTAAGAACTTCTTTGCAGGTCTTCCTCTAACAAGTTAAGAACCATGATAGAGACTTGAACCTCTAACAAAATTATTATTCAAGAAAAGTACTGTTACTCTACCAAAATTATTTCTCGGTCTACTATCAGTCATCAAGTAACAAACTAGGTACATTTCATATTTTAAGTTTTATTTATTTGATTCTTGACATCTCTACCTGAATCAAACCCTTCTGCACCATACCCTCTAACCTCTAGACCCTGACCAAACTTTCAACCACTTAATAACCCCTTCTACAACATAAACCTGACTCTTTTTTGAAAGACCCTCATAACCCATAGTGACTGCCAATGATCACCCTAACCACTCATGGTCACCTTAAACCATAGACAGTCATCCCAACCATCAATAGTTACTATGGTAAGAAATAATAGGAAGTTATTTCCACATGATTACCCTCAGCCAAATTCCACTTTCTATATTTCTACCTATTCATAGAGATGCCACCTATTTTTGAACCCAACCTAACCTATTTATCATTAGTATTGACCCACTATTTTCTATAATTAGTTTATTTCCTTTATCAAGCATTTATTTCTTCTTGTATTCTCTTTCAATCTTTTCTATCATTTGATGCGAGTACTTCATCTTTATTTATTTCAATTTAACTATTCTAAGAGAGTGTATTGACATCCTCCTAATAAGCTCATGCTTTTTATACCTAGCTCAAGCTAGGAAATCCACCTTATTATCCATCTAACAACCCCTTTATGTTAGTGCTTTATTATCTATAGGTCATTCTTCCCAAGACAAAGAGGAGCTCTTCATAATCATCTGGATCATGTACACAAAAACAAATAGGTTCTTCTACCATACCAATAATTAGTTTCCTACTTCTTTAATTAGAAAATAAACTAAAATTGAGAGAAACACATTTCACTATATACTACTTTACTATGATGTGACATTGACATAGATTTATAGCGTAAACTAGATCAAAAGTTATATGCTTAATTGATGTTGTTTCATTTTCAATAGGATATTAATTGATTATACTTGTTTATTTCTTTATTAGTAAATTATATTTCTTGGATTGAATGTGTTTTTTACGCTTCTTTATTTTTCCCTTAGCTTTATTTCATGATTGTTGATTGATTGATTTTTCATTACATGATGTTTTCTTGGGAACTTAATTTCTTTTATAGCTATTACTCATTGAAATTTGTATTTTATTACTTCTCTTTATGTGTTTCCATTGGATTTATATTACATTAAATGTTATAATGTCTGATTTTATTGTGTGTGTCATGAACATGACATTGTGTGCTTATGAGTGGATAAATCTAGGATTATCTATTGATCTTGTTAAGTATGTAGTGTAATGATACATATCACACACCCCCTCATTTGTTTATAATGCCATTATTAACATCATGAACCTCCCTATGTATCTTATTATTCAATACTTATATTAGTGATGGTTACAATTATGTGTCTAATTACTATATCTATCTTGGCATGACACTTGGATGCCTTGCAGTACATCTTTCGTGTATGCTTTAAATTTTTTTGATTACTGTGATGACATATTCTCCACATGTTAGCACATTTTTCTATATGATTATATATTTTTATACAACATGATGCAATTAATTTTTTTCTTTTGATATGAGTAATTCATAGGATACATACCTCATCTCAAAAGGGAAGCATATTAGTGGGTTTATCATAGTGATTCAAGCCTCCATGAACAAAAAATTAGATTTTTGGTACAAATTATAGGCTTTAGAGAGTTCATAATGGTTTATATTATCAGTTTGGTTTAAATTAGAAAATATATTGTTAGCTTCAAACACATTACATGAACAAAGTAACATGTTTTTTTCTTATTTATAGATTCAGATAGATTTTAGGGGCATATGCAATGAATATACACACATTTTACAAGAACATGATTACAATTTTTCAAGATTTAAAAAAATGAGATATAGATGCATATTATTTTATATCATGTTAGCATCTATTAGATTAGAATATGAGGGTGTGGATATTTTTCATGCACATACACATTATTAAAAAAAATTATTTTTAGTACCAAATGATTGCTAAAGTAATCACTTCAAATCTATAAGTCCTTATATAGTAGTTGATTCATTTAAATGAGTAATTTAGTTGAGGTCCCATAACCTTAAAAACATAGGAATTACTTTGTGAACCCAATATGTGGCTTTCACCTTTCATATTGGTGTTAAAGATCAATTTCATAAGTAGTGTGGTTGAGATCCAGTAACACTTATTGGCCTAAACATTGTCCCCTCTTCAATAAGGATTGAGTAATTTATCTTACCAACCATGGCCTTGCCTCAATACACAAATTTTAGGAATGCTCACCCTAAATTATGTAAGTGCTTCAACAAGGAAGCATAGTTATTCAATTTTTCAATAAGCAAGCATCATTTCCAATGGCATGACAAAGGGAAATGTGGTTCACCAACTTATAAGTAAATTTATTCCTTGTTATTTATGTTTTAATTTTATTTTAGATTCCATATTTCATACATGTACATGGATTATTGCATATTCAATGTAGGTTGTATGGAGAAAAATTCACTTTTGAATCCTCCCAAAGAAAAAGTTTGTTATACGCACTTAGGAATGTTTTTATATCTATTTACTCTAACATTGTATTTCATTTCAATACTAAAATGAAAGGGGTCATTTTAAAATATTAAAATTTGGTATTAAATACTTGGATATATTAATTTTGAATATATTCACCTTATATGACTTTCGTGTTACACATATGGATATTTTTTGCCCTTCTCTCACATCTACATGATTTTTTATGGGTCTAACCTTCCCGATTCGTTATCAATCACCTACATGATTTCCTTAGTATGTGGATAAAATGTTCAAAATAATATTTAGACTATCTCTAGATCATCATATTAGTATTCCAACCTTCTATAAAAATATGTTAGACTCAAACTATTTTGAAATTATGGTCTCATCCAAACTTGATGAATTTGTCTTGTGCCAAGAAATAATTAATTTTCAATTTTAAATTTTTTTTGGCTTGGCCCATACATTTCACATGTTGGTGGCATGATAAAATACCCAAGGAGTCTCACATAAATACACAATAGGTATAATATTACTCCCTATTTAGAATTGGTAATGTAAGCCTACTATAAACATTCTCACAATCAAAGAGATTAATATATTCTTTCCAAATTTCCAATCATCTACAATGAGTAATAACTACCTACATCTGAATCACCTTAAAGCTAATCCAATTTTTTTTATTTTACAAGTGTAAAAAGATAGATCATAGGTTGAATTCATTGAAGAAGAATTATTACACAAATACACCTATAAGGGAGAACTACATAAAATTTTACTTCCCCCTTAAAAGTTTTGGATATGTAGGCAACACTCAGCCATTCATGGGGGAGTGGTTTGGGTTAGTTACGCCACCCTTTTCTCCATTTTGTAAGTTCAATTTTTTTTTTGAAAGTGGACGTAGGTTTTTAAAGAGAAGGAGATAGGTTTTTACTTTTATAAGACAAATAGCCCTCAGGATCACACACATAGATATACAAAAATAAATAATTAAGATCTACTTGAATGAATCTATTAGGTTTCAAACACTAATATTAGTTACTACTATCTAAAAGCTAATAAATATATCTAAGTGCATCCAAAAACATAATTATTTTCTAAGAGACTCTATCTAGTTTACTACCATTTATGTCACATGAAATTAGTCTTATAC
The DNA here is from genome assembly GCA_037957365.1 of Torreya grandis. Taxonomy (NCBI): domain Eukaryota; kingdom Viridiplantae; phylum Streptophyta; class Pinopsida; order Cupressales; family Taxaceae; genus Torreya; species Torreya grandis. The sequence goes on along the minus strand of JARHVA010010295.1, from coordinate 96,263 downwards.
TTATATAGTACAATAAAACACTTAGTATATTATCCCTTTAGGTATTTTCTATTTATAGAAATGTATAATTAAAATCAAATTATGTTTATTTTCATATTGTATATGATTTGAATTAGTTCAAAGCTCTATCTTATTAAATCATATTAATAAAAATAATTATATGAGACATATATTCTAGTATGAAAAATGTTACCCACTCAAGATCCATAACATAATATGGGTACTCTAGTTATGCAATATACATATGATCATATGGTTTATGATGGCCATGATAGATATGTCATAGAATATTTCTCTGATTTTGATATAGATACACATGTTACTACTCACCCATAATAGGTCACATTAGCCACATTTTACTTGGGATCTACACGTGAGCATCCCATTGAGGGGATCATTAGTTAGTATTACATAGCTCTAAAATTTTCAAAAAAACAAAAGAACAAAAATATTCAAAAAAATAAAAAACCAATAGTTATATTTTTCACATGATTTATTTATGACTTGTCACATATGGTTGATAATATCTCTAGTTTCTATATATACTTGCATTTCATAGTATACATGAGTGAGATACAACACATTCAAGTTTTATATGACATGAACACTTAGATGCAGGACATTCCTAAACCTATGGGCTATCATCCTACATTAGGGACATGTTTACACTTGGTGTCATCTTGGTACAATTTACATATGTTATATCATTCTATGATAATTCCATCGATCATATTGAACTAAAAAAATACACTAATTATACATGGATTGCACTCACTCATACTACTTACACTATTATTCTCTGGATACTATATTTTAATACATGTAATGATGATGTACAATGATTATGGATATTAGCCTTTATTTTTCTATGCATAATTTTTGTTGTGGTGTGTGAATGGTGTGATTCGTGTTTATCTATTACATTGTGTGGCTCCCCAGTTATTCTATGTGACTTTGTGTGATATTGGGTGTTCATTGTGTGACTTATTTTTTTATTGACTTTTTATATGCATGACTCTTACTCTATTTAAATTTATTTATTCCTAATTTTTATTTACTTGGTTTGTTGCCACTCACCCATAATAGGTCACATAAGCTACATTTAACATGAGACCTAAATGTGAGCATCTCATTGAGGAGATCATTATATAGTATTACATAGCTCTAAAAATTAAATAAATTTTAAAAAAATATAGGACATACACATGACATGTATTGCTTGTTTACATGATTTATGCATGCCTAAATGACATGGATGGAAATGAAATTATGTATAACATGTGTTTTACATTCTAAAAAATGTCATATTTTCATGTGGATTTAATCATGTGAATTTTTGGAATGACACGTGTGAGCATCCCATTATAGGGATCATTAGTCAGTATTACATAACTATAAAATTTTAAAAAATACAAAAAAATAGACCTACATATGACATGTATTGCTTGTTACATGATTTATTCATTATTTGTCATATATGGTGGATTAGATATCCAATTTCTACATGCACGTGTTTCACTGTATACATGAGTGAGATGCAAGACATGCAAGTTTTATATGACATGCACACTGATATGTAGAACAATATGAAAATTAAGGGATACCTTCCTACATTGGGAGCATACTTACATTAGTGGCATCTTAGTATGAATTCCATAGATATTTCTTTCTATGACCATTCCATTGATCATATTGATCTATTTTTAGTTTTCTAAACACTGATTACACATTGATTGCTCTTGTTCCTACTATTTACATTGTTATTTATCTTATCCTTTATTTTTATATATGTGATGATGACATACATTGATTTTATAGATTATTATTTCTTGTTCTATGCATGATTTATGTTGTTGTGTGCTACATGGTGTGGTTATTTATTTTTTGTTACATCATGTGACTTGTCATCTATTCTATGAAACTCTATGTGGCATTGGGTGTTTTATTGTGTGACTCATATTTTTTCATAATTCTTTCATTGTATGGATCTTGCTTTGTTTGGATTTTTTTATTCTTGATTGTTATTTACCTTGTTTGACATTGTGTTATCATGTATGTTTACGTGATGGATTATGTGTGTCATGCTTAAAAATTATGTCTGACTCCATGAATCTATTTTATATTGTGGATACATTTACCATATAATGTTGTGATACTTATCACACATTATTCTTCTTGTGTGTGGTGTCATGATACATATTGTGCATCTTTTGTATGGTTATTACTCAATTTGTCTATACTCATTTCTATATTGACTCTATCATTATGTTTCTCATTGTTATATTTATCTTGACATGACACTTATATTCCATATGATACATGTTTTATATATTTTTAGATGATCTAATCTTACTATGATTACATATTATTATCATGTTAGCATATGTTTTACATACTTACAACTTTTATTATATAACATGGAGTGTATAACTCTTCTTTTGAGATGAATAATTTGTAGGCTACATTCTTCATTTCAAACAAGGGAATTCTTAATGGATTTTATTAGAGGCTATGTCCTTTAAAATAGATATATTCATAGTTTATGCATATGCAAGTCAAATGTTAGGTATAGATTATTTATATTATTATAGGTTTACGTAGATTATTATATGTTTTACACGAATTATGATAGATTTTGCACACAATAGGGGTATGTGTAGGGCATATGTTAAATATTATATATGAGTATGAGTGAAATTTCACAAATTTAATGAGATTATTACATAGATTAAAGGATTAAGTTTGCATAGATTATTAGATTGGAGGCATATGTAAATAGGTTTTAGATAAATTTATATTATGACATAGATAATATTACTCATATTACATAATTTATTCAATTGGTTCATATGTGACACATTTTATAGAAAATATTACTTATTTTTACTTAGACACTTAGATCAAATCATATAATCCAGCTGTAATGGATGGTTAAACAATATTCAAATTCTTAGATACTCATATTTTTTAGAACTTGTAGTGGGTCCCATTAAAATAAAATGTAATGACTAATGTGGTTGAGGTTAGCTGTGACTTAAATTTTAAGAACTTATTCATCTCCAATGAGGATTGGGGTATATTCAAATCAAACCATGGCTTTAACAATAGCATATTCAAGGGGTATATCACCCAATTTTCCACTATATTTACAAGGTAACTTGGTTTGCATGCACAGATGAGTATTCATTATTTATTATTCAAATATAAAATATTTTCAATTTTTTTACTTCAAATTTTTATGTGATAATTGAAAACTAATTTATACATGTTTCATTATAGGTTTTTGAATGGAACAAAGGGTAACACTCAAAATCTACTTGGACACACCCACCATGGTTACACTTAGGTATCACCTTTTATCTTTTTATTCCATTAATTTTATTACTATAATTAAGGGGGGAAATCTAAAAACTTGAATTTGGTATTAGACACTTGATAATATTAATTTTGACCAATCTTTGGTATAATTGACTTATGTGTACTCAACATACTTTTTCTCACCTCTCTCTTGAACATTCACTCATCTATGGGTTTCACCTTCCTAACTTTTTATTGATACATTGAATTTCCCTAGTCTCAACTTAAATAGTTTAGTATCTCATTTAGACTATCTCATGATCTCATATCACTAGTCCTACTTTCTAGACATCTTTGGTCTTGTTCAAATGGCTCTAACATAATGGATTCTTACACCTAGGATGGATTTATTTGCACATCCTTTAATAATTATTTTTTCAAACTCAAATTATTCCTATGTCTTGGTTAGTATATTTCACATGTTAGTGTGGAGGGAAATTACCTAAAGAGTTAGTTATTTATTTATATCAAGCCTAAGCCTATTCCAATTTATAAGTTATCTATTTTTATACACTAAAATTTGATCTTCAGTACTTGATAATGATAATATTCACACACATTTACCACACATGACTTGGGAACTCAAACAAGGTCCTAATCCTAAAATTTCTCACACTTACATATTATCGGTATAGTATATTTATTATTCCATCATTTATTAAATGTATCATCCCTACACATTTTGAGTCAAGGTGTAATAAAGAGGTTATGTGGGTGAGAGGGTGAGTTCCACGTAGATTTATACTTAGAGTTCAACTAAGTGACACTATGAGTTACGAGTTTCATAGTGAGTTACATTTAGTCACACCATAAGTTATCCTATGAGTTCACTCCCCCTACTCCTATATATTTCTCTTCACTAGGCTATTGTAATAGATAAAAATATTGATAAGTACATCAACCAATTATACATATTTTCTTGCATATTTTTTATTACAAGAAAGGTCATTATTATATAATTCTTGTGTGATCATTATAATAGAAGATAACCTATTGAAATTTTTTAATTTGGTATCAAAGCTTTAGGTTCTAGTAATGAGCACTAGTTTATCTATTTGATTTATATTTTTGTATTCTCTTAAATTTATTGAGAAGAGTTTACATATTTCTTGTATTGGAATCCACATGTATTTTATTTTATATTATCATATAAGTTATTTTATATTTTTAAGAGGGTCCAACATAGATCTCTTGGCACCTTAGAATCAATATACAAAAAACTCACCAATTTTCCAATATATTTCTTGTTTATGCAACCACCTATTCAAATCCTTGAATGGTCTCCACTCCCCATTTGGACTTACAACATTGATTTTTTAATGAGTTATAAATTTATTTTCCTTTACTATAAATCATTTTAAAAACTAATGTATACATAATGAGCACAAAGAGACAATCTTTATCATGTGGAGGAAACATAGTTTCATCAGGATCTATGGAGGAAACATGGTCATCAGGGTTTGCAGTCTCGATGTTATTATCACCACATAGCCTATTACATTGTATAGTCCTCACAACCTCTTCCTATCTTGTATTCACCTAATCATTGGTTAAAACCTATGCATATTATTCCAAATATCCACCATGCACCTAGTAATTAAATGAATGCAAGTTGGTCCTCCTCCTCAACACCTCTCATATAGCCATGGTCTACCACCTATAATAAAAATATATGTTGACCTACACACTCACATAATATGGTGTGAATTCTTTTCAAATTACTGTTGAGAAGGTTGATTAGGTGGTAGAAGCATTTTCTAGGGAAGACAAGAACTGGTAGCTTGCAAAGGTGTCATGCTCAAAGAATTACTCACTTTATGTTGTTGTCACCAATTGATCTCATCTTTGTTTGTAGTTGTTTCCAATCAGTATCTATGTACCACATCATCCTTGAATGAAATATGTAATCACTCATAGGCCTCCCCTTGTTGTCATTCTCATCCTTACCTCTCATTACCATACTTAAGTTATCCTAATGGCATTAGTAGGATGTTATCCTCATTACTATAGGTCTAATTGAGTGTTATATCTAATTAGATGTATAGATCAAGATGCATGTCTCTTATTATTGGTCATTCTTTGGGTTTATAGGCCTACAATATAATCCATAGGCCATTGTCATCCTCCATTACCAAGTTTTTCTCAAGAAGATGCTTGGATTTAAGACCTTCATTATTCTCTTTGAAAACATGTACATGCATAATGGTGGCACCTTTTCATTCACTTCTCCATTGCTAAATTCAAAAACCCTAAAAAAAATTTCCCTAAAATCTTTTTGGAAAACATGTTATTTTTCATATTTTTTAAATAATTGTTTTTTTCATTTTTAAAGTCAGTTAAAAATAAAAACCAAATTTTAATATTTATAAAATAGATTTAATTTTTTAAATTAAAACATCCTCAATATAAGCCTTTTCCCTAAAGAGAACATAAGGATGAATGGGTATTTATATTATAATTTTTGTTAACTCAAGGAGGTCTGCAGTTCCGTGTTGATTCCAATGAGTGGTTACAAGGCATGTCTAGTGTTTAAAACCTTTGAGTATTTAAAATTTTAGTTCAAAATTAATTAAATAGACCATTAAAGATTTTAATTGATTGTGTAATAAATTTTGATTGATAGCTCAAAATTGAGCACCATCTATTTTAAAAGTTCATGTTTTTTATTTTCCCTCACATGAATTTTATTTTTATTATAAAATACAATAGAGTTATAAAGTGTTATATTTTGGGGTTTACCCTTGTTATGTGCCCTATTGCTTTCTCCATTCTATCTCATGCATGGATTTCTCACACATAGATGCATTTTCAGTTGTGTCCAACATTATTATTCTAAGTGTGCACTATTTGTACTAACTCCTACATTGGTTGCTCAATTGGATGCATTTGTGACTATGTCCAACATCCCATTGATGAGTGTGCATTATATTAGCATAATTATAGAGTATTTTGTGATGTCTTACACTTCTTTGGTGCCTTTTCTCAATCATGACAACTCCATTTGAGAAACTCTAAAGGAGAAAGGATGAGTCTACACCAATGCTCCTTCTTGGGAAGACCAATTTTATTTCATGGTGTGTGTACATAAAACAATCATGATTTAACCTTTTTGGGTTTTGAATATGCAAATCTTAAGTTAGATTAAAGGGTTGAGTTGTCTAACTTAGTTAAATGATATGCATTAATTAAAGACAAAATTTTTATATATTTTGAATTATTTACATTTTTAAAAATAGTAATAAATATGTGTAAATAGATACTTATCTATAAAATAACTATCACAAAAGATCTAGGTTCTAAAAATTAGGTTTTGGATAGGTCTAAGTGTCATCAATAGGATTTGTAGGTATGATTCTTCACTAAATAATATCAGCCCACCTAGATAGTAGCACCATGCTACTCTAGTTTCCTAAAAATGGTTATAATGTCCTCTTTCAAAGACTATTCCTATTTTTTGGGAGTACCTATGCCTGTGTTTTTGGGTTATGGTCCTACATGCACAAAATCTAGAACTCTGTATTATGCTTGAAATATATGATTTAGTGCCAAAACCCTAATCCTCCTTACAAGTATGGCATGATTAATAAATTTTATTTCATTAGTAGGATATGTTGGAAATCCTAAATACCCCATTATGAAGAGTGTTTCCTACATACCAAGACTCCAAGGAGGGATCAAGCCCATTGTAGTTCTCCCACATAGTGTTTGGTGCAAATATAAGTGAATGTTATAATTAAAGTGATTTTGAATGCCTTGAGTGTGATTGATATTGAAAATATTTTAAATCTGGGTTTAGAGTAGCTTTATATGGTAGTATACAGAAGTAGGGTACAATAGGGATCAAATACCATAATTTTGGTCCATGTATTTCTTATTTGGACATGATTTTCCATTTATTTTCCATCTAGTCTATAGAGGTCAAATAGTTTTATATTTATAGAGATATATAGCTTGTATAAATAGTAAAATGTACTTAAGATAACCTTAGGAGGGACACATATTTTAAAATATATATTTTCAAGAGAGTTAGGGCACGGGACACTAGTGTCAAGTTAGAGACACTAGTGCCATGTGGCTCTAGTGTTCTTAATGTGGCACTAGAGTCTAACTAGTAGACTATTGGGCACACTGGGTTGGGATCTATGATCATTGTTTTGGGACTATGTTTACAATGGTAGAAGATGTCTATGGTATATATAATGGCTATAAAACTATGGTTAAAGATCTAGGATAAGTCTAGGGCTAATCTAATAATAGGTTGTCTTAAGCAACACTCTTAGGATCTAAATATCACTTTTAGGTGATTACATCCCCCGCTTTATGCTAGAGATGTAGAAAATAAAAATGACTAGTATAAATTAAAAATAATAAGTGTACTTGTACTTACCTAGGAAGTGAAGCCCATGTAATTGAGTCTAAGTATGTGAAGCTAGGTCTACATATGTGAAACATGATTCAAAGTAATGAAATGTAATGAAACATACAAAAAATAGTCCTTACTTAAGAGATTATCAAAATAAAAATATTTTTTTAAATAAAGTAACTAATTAAAGCTAAGTAAATAGATAGGAAAGAGGAAAGGAATGAATACACCTCATTGGGTATGTGAACTAATGCATGAACTTGGTGGCAACCTATGTGTGTGAGTGTACAAAGTTATCAAATCATTGAATAGATTTTATTGAGTTGATAACTTACTCAATCCTCATATATGGGTGTCTCAATAACTCAATCTAATTTTGGCTCCATCATTGCCCATCCCTGGTCAATGGATCATGATATGTGAATAACTTGGGTAAGATTGTAAGTGTGTCTAACCCTCTCATGTGGGTGGATCAAGAACTCAAGTAGGTTGACTCCATTATTACCCACCCATATTTATTAGATGCATCTAAAATTAAATTTTATAAAGTGTTGAAAGTACCTAATTGGGTATATCTAACTATGTATGTCAGTTATGTTTCCAGTCAAGTACATTAGGTAGTTTTAGACCACTCACGAATGCCAACCACTACAGATGGAGTACGTCATGAAATTGGTGACAACCTGGAATATTTTAGTAAGTGTATATAGTGTATAAAATGACATGGAGTTTGTCATTCCATCTTATCAATTTGTGTGTAACTGAGCATATGAAAACTATGTATCATGCACATACCCCCAATCTAATATTTAAGTATATTAATTTTGAATTGAGTATGTAATAACTATATCTATGTATCTAAACTAAATGTGAGACTGATATTTCCACACATGATGCCTCCAATCTCAATAATCAGTATGAATCTAAGTTGAATGTGAGTATATATGAGTAAAATATGAACATAATAATCAAACATGTAACTATATTTGTGAAAATCTATACTATACCAAGTGTGTTTTTCTAGCTAATTTGGACTACCTTAAAACTAGGGATACTAGATAGTAGCACCATGTAGTGCACAGTAACAACCTATGGTTATAGTGTCCCAATCTAGGTGTTAATTTATATTTTGTCTAAAATATGGGTGACTAAACTACTTTTTTAGTCCTTATATTTTTTTATGTCTGACTTGTGTCTAATTTCCTAAAACTGAGCCTACATGTTAAAAATGATCTGTGACTAGAAATGTATGAGCCTAATCTCTATTAAAAACCCCTATGATTGCCCCTTATAATCACCTAAAAGTGGTAATTGGATGTTAAGAGTATCACTTGAGTTACCCTATCCCTAGGCTTGTTATAGACCTATTCTAGAGACTTAGCCATCCATTCAGTAGACCTTGTTCACTTATAACTAGTCAAGACATAGTCCCTAAACTATCACTTCTAACTATAAAAAAACTTTCCCAAAAGTCTACCAAAAGGACATTAGCACCACATTTGGGACACTATAGCCATATGGTAATAGTATCCTCAACTAGGCACTATTGTCCTTGGCCCTAACTCTTCCCAATGAATACTTTTTAAAATGTGTGCCCCTCCTAAGGTCAGTCTAATCTCATTTTCTTATCTACATAAGAAATATAACCTTATAAATACAAGTCTAATTGACTTCTATTCACTATATGGAAAATAGATGTAAAAGATATTCAAACCAAAGACAAAGTTGTGCAAAATAAAGGTACATTTTCTATATTATACCATAATTTTTACATACTACCATTTTTAGCAACCGTAAGTGCAATTTTCAAACATTCCAAGGCTCAAGCATAGTCAAGTAATTGGAGGTGATATAGAAATATTCAAAGCTCCTCCCCATCTAATTGAGTTGTACTCAACTTGTATAGATGGTGTACAACAAAGCTTATTTTGACAAATTTATGTGTCTTGTAGGTGTGGAGAAGTTTTAGAGGATGAAAATCAATTTGGGAGAGATATTAAATATTTTTCCAAGTCCCCATGTTCATATATTGATCTATCTATCCTCTTAAGTGTGCATAATATATCCCTCATCTTAGCCAGTTTAATGAATGAACAGTGAACACTTAGTGAAAATGATGAAGACTCTAATTAAGAAGCATCTTGAGGCTTGATTAATGAACCTAATGACATATACATTATTTACATGTGTCATTCATCCCTGTGCATAGATTATATTGAAAAATTGGAATTATTTTGTGTGCCAAGTGTGAGGGGTACATGAGAAGGAATCATTTGTAACTATTTGGGATGATTAATCATGGACAGGGCAATATGAATGATTAGAGACCACTCTAATGTATTTGAAGGATTATAATTAACCCCTTACCCTTAGATAAATCATTATACTTGACCTTATTTAGTGGTGAGGTAGTTTAGTGAAGGCAAACCATGAGGGAAGTTTCATATGTGAGCAAAAGAGTATCAACACCACATTTGGAGGAGTTAGAAAAGTTTGAGAGACATTTGTCCTTTTTTTATTATATGACTTGTCTCATTACTTATTCCATGTTTTTGTCACTCTTTGTTACATGAAAAGTGTCTTAGTGACTCTTGAGCTTTACCTTCTCTCTCTTTTCTCACATTTTCTATATATACTAGCCTTTTTGGTTGTTGTATGGATCTCTCCCCCTGATTATGGTGAAGCCTTTCTCAAATTTTTCCTTGAACTAATAAATAATTATATTTTTACCTCATTCATGACTTCATCAAGTGTATATTATGGTTTTTGGTCTTGTGAAAGTGTATTTTGACTACCTTAACATGTTATCATTCCTAGTGCCTTGTGCAGTTTGAAAGCTCTCTTTTATAGGTTAGCAAGAAGTGTCTAATGTGGATTATAGGTATAGTGAGTAGTCTACTCATTAGTGTCTCTATAATATATATTTTCTAAGTCCTAACTTAGACTCTCTTCAAGACCCCATGCTTGAAACATTAATGTAGAAGAAGTGATTTTAGTTTGAGGGATGAAGTGTATGTGTAGTTTTCCTTTTGGTTCCAATTGAATTGAAAGTGGTGTGAGTATACCATCTATTTGGTGCATCAGCTCATTATCTAAGTTTATTTTAGGATTCTAAACCCTTTAGGCTTAATTTATATACATACTACTTGTCAATGAAAAGGGATAAAAGGATGCATGAAATTAAACACTATACAATATGAGGTAATGAACTAATACTTTTTGTCCCCTCTATTTGACCCTTAAACAACATTTATGAAAAAGACACAGACTAATGACTAAAACACTCTTTCTAAAATATTGCTAAACTTTAGTGCTTCACATGGAGGCTATGCTAGATGACTAAAACTTGAGGTTGATGAATGGGATGTTTGATTTAAGACACTACAAATTATAGTCCACTCCAAGCACAATCACTAACACTTTCACACACCATGTAACCTGTATAGAATAATCTTCTAGGAACTAGGTGAGAAATAAAGACTTGTAAAGGGAGATAAGACCAAACCATTTATGCAAATCAACAAGTATAATACACATTAAACTAGCATAGAAAAGTTGAACTAGTTATTATATTAGTTCAAATTTTATGTTGGTTCTAAGTTGAATACCTCGTATGCTCAACCTTTCACACTTGAAGAAAATTATAAACAAAGATGAAAAATCTACTAGTATGTCATTATAGCTAGGGAAGGGTTTGGCACAAGGAAAAAATATGACTAGGGCATAACCAAGTTTGCATACTTCACTCTTGATGGGTTGTCACATGAAATTCACAAATTCTATAATTCATATACAAGCTACTAAAGATAAATGAGAAAGAGACTAAAATATTTATTCAATAGAATCTTTAAAAATAAGGATCAAATAAAAGACCGCAATGCTAATATTTAAAGCATAAAATGCAGACACATTTCAAATATACAAGATCTTATACATCTACAAGGAAAATAACACTTATAGTTTGCAAAGGGTGTATTATTTATAGGTTAAGATAGTGTAGGACAAGTTAGATAATTAAAAAAAAAGAAGGTGGCATGTTGGTGTCCTTCAAACAATAGGGTACCTTGCAAGATTCATGACATCATTCCTTAGAATAAATGTAGAAAAAATCAGATGCAATCTAGTGGGAAATACCAAATGATCCTTGAAATAATAAAATGTACATTGAAACTAAATTTTTAAAAAACTCTTTTCTATCAAATCCATAATCCTAGGGTGCCCTAATAAATTATTCAACAACATGTTACAAATAATATAGAAAAGGTTTTATAATCGAGATCCATGCTCAAAAAGATAACTAGTAATGAACATAAAACTAGATATCTAGTCAAAATTATTTGAAATATATATTATTTCACTTCATCAATAGGAAATAGTAAATAACCATAAGCATTTTCATTAAATTGAAAATAAATAGATTGATATTTTATAAGGGAGACATAAAGATGTTCTCAAAGCTCACTAATGGTTATACACCTACAACCACCTTAGTAAGGGAGATAATATCTACACATAGTAATTGATCCTATAAATTCTTGTATAACCTTGACTTACAAAAAATGAACACCTAAAATAATGACCAACAATAACCTTAAATAGAGGAGAAGCCCCGTATTTATACATTTTCAAAATTGGGACTATACGTTACAATTTTAAAAATTACAAAACAAACTTTCAAGTCCACCATGATGCTTCATCTTGAAAATATTCCCTTTCCACACCTAAAATCTTCATCCATTTACAATAAAAATCATAACTCTAACTATCTCTACAAGAAATGATGAATATTTAGAGCACATCTTTTGATTTCATGGTAGGAGATGCCTTTTACATTATTTAAAAGGATAATATTCATGGTAGAGGAATGAATACATTTTTTCATTATGTAAAAATACTTGGGGATTCTCTTGACCACTTACCTGCACAATTGGAAACCTCTAGATAGATGCCCTCCCTCTCATGCATGCCATAAAACAACCTGATTTTGACATGATTCCTTGGGAATATTCAAGATCCATGGCCCTTCAAATTATCTTCTTTGGAGTGGCCCAACTTGTAATTTCAAGCCTATAATTTCTTGCTCATGGAGGAACTTATAAAAGAATAACAATGAAACAATGTAAAAGACTTAGGTCATTTTCCACTTTTTACCTTTTGGATCCAACTTGTTTTTCACATTTTACATTTTTTTCGTTTTGGTTTTTTACATTTGGCCTTTTAGGGATTACTTCATATTTTTAATACAAAAATGAATTAGTTTCAACATTGAGGTTACCATGCTTCATTTATAAATTTTCCAAGTTACCCTGGTACCAATGGTGAAAGCTCAGCCAATTGCCTTGCATAGGTTCCTTGAATATGATGTATATGCCTATTTAGCATCACCATGTCATGTTTGCTCACCAATATATTTGGATTACAATGACCTTAACATTACTTGTCTCCATATTCAGATGGACTTATTGTTAATCCATAGAGCACTAATGAAGTTCAAGGTAAATGTGGCAACTTCCTATTCGACCCAAATCTTTGACAAGTCAGCTCTCACTTGTGTCATTGATCTTCATTTGCATGATCAAATGTGGACCATCAATATCATTAGCCACATATTAAACACCACTATTTGTCTAGTATGGATTAAGTTTGATGTTTATGTGCCTATCATTTGACCTCTATGTGAACATCTTTGACATTCATGTGACCATCAAATTTAAGCCCCAATGGATAACTATCATGTCTTAAATTTGATGTCTACACACCCATCAATTGACATCCATGTGAATGTCTTTAACAGGCACATGACCATCAAATTTAATCCCCAATATTTTTTTACAGTGACATAATTTTGACATCCACACACCCATCATTTGACATTCCAATGAATGTCAAGGAAATCTACATGATCATCAAATTTAATCCCTAATGTATAATGGTTGATCTTAATTTTGACGTCTGTGCAACCATTAAATATGTTTGCATGGTTGTCACACTGTTTATTCAACTTTTTGAAAGCTTGCATATTTATCCAAAATAAAATGAAGGCACCAAACTTACAAGAGATGTTTATGGCATCCAAAATACTTATGTTGTGTGATCCTTTGACCATGAGATGATTTTCATACAAATTTAAAAAATTCATAAGTACATTGGCTAGTCTATTATTATGTTTACTTTGAGATTTACTAAATAATTCCTCATTCCAATTTGCACCATCAATTAGGACATATATAGATCAAGTGTGAACTATTAATCGACAAGAACATGCTTGACACTTATGTAATTTGGACCATTTCATTTAGAGATTTACTCATCAAGCCTCCTACTCTACAATATCTTAGCTTTCATGAAAATTATTTTGGCCCTTTTGTCTTTGGAATTCCTATTTTGGCATCAATTATTGTGTGAATTTTATGCTGCAAGAATTATTGTGGGATTTTTTATTCTCATCACTTCTACTCCCATGCCTTTATTTATCAAGATAATTGTTTTAGACATTTTATCCAAGGTAATTTTCCCAAAGTATTGAACTCTCTCAAACACTTTTCCCACAACAATTCAGACTTCAACATTTTTGTCTTCATCAAGATAATTGTTTCAAACATTGTCTGCAATAATTTCTCTGAAGCATATATGGGCTTTACGTTTGTCTTAAATGATTTACACTTAACATTTTTTGCTAAAACAATTAACGTTTATCAAGATTTTTGTGTGGGCAAAATTCCTGAAGGAAAGGAACCCATGGGTCTTTCTGCACAATCAAAATGCCTAAAGGAAATAGACCTATAGAATTTTTCCCGTGAATAATTTTTTTTAAAAAAAAGTCTTCAACATTTATTTTGAACACTTTGGTTGAAACATATAATTTTTTTGGACCTTTTGTGTAGGAAAAATGCTTGAAGTAAATAGACCTTAGAAACTTTTGTTGGTGGGGGGGGGGGGGGGGGGGAGGGGGGGAATGCCTAAAATAAATAGACCTTAAACATATGCTAAGTAAATACTAAATCCACACTTAGTGATTTAACATGAAACTTGACCTTAGAGAAAACATTTTGAAGATATAAATTGGGCTAAGGACTTATACTTTTATACTTGACAAGGGCCCAACTGATTTAGTGCAATTTTGGACACTAAAAGGTTATGAGGTATAATTAGGTATGGTTTATTCATTCCCAGTTGATGGATGCTTAAAACAACATTTGAGCCTCAATTTATAGAACAAGAGATAGAGGGAGAAGAGATCACTAAATATCATCAATTTTGTATAGTAATTGATGATACACCACCTTCTATCCCTCTCCAACACATGATGCATGTTTGGTTGATGGTATTCATGAGAGTAAGGCATAGAAAATTCTCTAGTGGAAACTCTTTTAATTTCTTTTTACCTCATTCAAGATATGAACACACCATATTATTGAACTAGTCCTTTTATTATTAGTTTTAATGTTATCATTATGGTATAATTATAATCCATGAAACATTAAATAGTCTACCTCTCTCTTTTTGCATGTTGACTAGGCCTAAAACTACCACATATTGCATAATGTTCATGAAATGTGTATGCTTGACTTAATATATTAGTTACAAGGACATTTATGGTTCTCCATTCACTTTCTTAATATCCTTCCATGACAAGAGGCATGTTTGGTTGATGGTCTTCATGAGAGTAAGGCATAGAAAATAGATACCTCATTTATCTCCTTTTAAATTTTCATTACTTTTTAAACTATGAAATGAAAAGTGTAAATTTGATCCAACTGATCCTCATCATCATTTGATTTTATTAGCACCTTTCCTAGTCTCTGAATGCTCTGTTTGATAACTCACTTATCTAGCTCTTTCCTTATGATGACAGTCCTTGGTTGATCATTTAGGCCTATTAGGTAATTAGGCCTAAATATTTAATATTAGTCATTACAATGGAACTAGAAATTTCATTACCACTTGTATTAGATGTTGATAAACATATTTAAAAATCATGAAACCATGTTAGTACATAACCCATGGATTTCTATTGGTCTAATCCTACTACCCCAATTTTATTAGGTGACTACATAAATTTATCCCAAGCATATCTACTTTATCTTTAGGAATTAGACATGTATAATCTATTTCAAAAGTAAGTGAGTGGATATTAGACTTTTATAAGGTGTAGGAACCTTCACATAACCCTCCCCAATGCTTTCCATCAACTCATCATGCTTAGAACCTTTTATTTACCTAAAACCCTATAAAAGCACATTTTTAAGTGAATCCATATAGGTGAATTTACTGATAAATTACATGGTAAGGTCTCCTTGATGTAAATATTGTCATCCAGATTTTTTCTATGCCAATCCAATGATTTTTGAGTGATTAAGAAGCCAAAAACCTCCATCATGTTTTTTTTGTGAGGTTTATGTAGGATTTTAGGGTGCTTAAGCTTTTAGAAATGACTCATAAAGGTTGGAGCCTAAAATTTATAACAATTTCCTAGAGTATCATTTATAAAACCCCCTCCACCTTCCATAATGAGTTAAAAATCCCATGAAACCTCTCTATACAGATCTGAGCATAAGAAGGAGACCAATTTTGACTTGTTAGGCTAATTTGGAAACTTGAGAGAAGTGTAATTATTTGAGAAGGTGTGAAAGAGTTTGGGTTTTTATTTTAAACAAATCCTACATATTTACTCCACCCTAAATGACCTATTCTAATTCTCTTCTTTACCCTTCCTTCTCCATAGATCTTGCATAACCCCATTAGCTCATGTTTAGAGTTCTTAGGTCACTAGGCTAGTTTGACCCTAGAGGTCTAATTATTAGAAAATATTATAAAATTTATTAGTTAAACCTAATTACCATACCTTGGGAACATTTTAAATTAATTTCATAAGTTTCTAATCCTCAAAACAATCCCCAAAACATGCAACTATCTTCAATTTTCATGTGCAGGCCTATTCATGCCTATTTAGGCATATTAGGCCTAACTATCCTATCAAGGCTCTAACTATCTCCAAGGATAAAAAAATTTCAATGGAAAACATAAATAAATTTATTATTAAACTAAATGGGATTATTTTACACTTTCTCAACTCATGCATGGCCTAACACATCTATAGCTCAACTTTTCTAAGACTCTGCCTATAGGAGCTTAATGGGCCTATCTATAGGAAGTGTGAACATCATCCATTTATTGGTACTTGATGTATTATAAATGAATTTAACATGATATTTAATGTCTTAAAGGTGTCTAAATACCTTTTATTCCTTATTCACTTTGTATACACCTCTCTATGCTCATCTTTGCATGAAAGAATTGTAGGTGGTAGCATAGGGTCTACTTGGGGATGCAAATGTGTAGTTCTATAATTTTTATCACCTTTAGGTCTCAATTATAAATGAAAAAATTATGTACAAGGTCATTTTATTTATATATAACTATATATTCTTCCACCCTAGCCATATTCCACTTAGCTACCTTGCCTTCTCATACTAACCTAAAGGAGGTAGTTTGTGCATTCTTGACTATCTTAGCTTAGACTGAGCATCTTTTAAATTATTTTAGTATTATTATTATTACTTTAAATTTACATATAATCCTTAAAAATTATTTATTAAAGCTATATCACACTCTAATACTTACTAAAAGGTAATAATTATTACCTCCCTCTACTTTTCCTTAACATTTCTATAGGTACATGTGCTTGTCCTTAGGTTTCTTGAAAAGAGCCTATCTTTTCTTGAAGTTAATATAATTGTGACCCTTAAAACACTTCTAATAATTTTTAATGTTCCTTCATTTTTTTTAAAGATTCATGTTATCAAGGTTTGGCCTATCTGCCTACAACTAACACATTAAGAACGTTAGGCTTGTAAATATCCTTTTTTGTTTTTAGGCCTAGATTTATTCACTTTTTTTTATCTATGATGTTATTAATGATGTTTTACCTCTACCTAAAAACTTATAGTAAATTTACATGCCACACTAACCTATCTAAGACACTTGACACATGTTCTCCCATCTCAATTATAGTAGGCCTATAGGAAAAATATTAGGTCTCCTTTGGTGCAAACAAAATCCTTCAAACCTAAAATAATAATTTTTTGGATATTTTAATTTAATTTTAATATTAATCTCCTTTTAAAAATTAAATATAAGGCCAACTTCAATTACCTTTAAATAAATATTTTATACACAATTCAATTGGTTGGGAAAATGAGTGTTAATTAGAAGATTTTGTATAGCATAACCAAGTGGTTAGCAAGCCTTGGATAGATAAGAAGTTGAGAAAAATATTTAAAACCATTGGATGGATCAAACTTGAAGAAACTTCAAAACATATAGATAATAATGGCTTCGTTATTAACCTATCAAATGTTTTATAGAGATTTTTGCCTATTCATCAATGTCACACTTGTCATTTTTATTAGATGAAAGTCAAAAAATCATGTATAGACATCTGAGGGTCCTTATCAAACACTCTCATGCTTAAATAAGTTCATTTTGTCAATAAGGATTTCCCAAAATTAATCCACTAAGGTTTTGTAAGGGCCTAATACCACCTAGGGATCTTAGTGATTGTGCATAAAGACTACGGATTTGATCTATAGACCAATGCCACTAATTGTAAGCCCACTAAGGACTCCACCTATGGATGAGAGTTTGGGAACTAAATCCCTTTGTACATACTATACAATCCAACTCAAAATGGCCTTTGTGAGCTTGCCAAGGTCTCAATGGGGATCTTACTCTCATTTATGCCTTGTTCTACAAATTTTGGATATGAATCCTTCTCCATGATGCCTACAAGGGATCCCACATAATATTTTTTTCCTCCTCTAACTTTTACTTAATTGTACAAGTTCGTAAAAGTATTATCAACACATGTAAAACCTCATTTTTCTACATTTTCAAGGTTATAAACATTGAAAGACCATTAGAGGATGATATGAGGGAAATGGTAATTCAAATACATTTTAAAACCAAGGTTTATGGATGGAGTGAAGTTTAAATATCACTTTTCAAGTGTGTAGGGCCCTTTTTAATGAATAAATGATATTTGATCCCTAAAAATACCTATTTTTACAAATAAAACCACATTTTTATGACTTGAAATGGATATGAGACCCTAAAAAAATCCTAATTTTAATGTGAAATTTAAAAACATCTTCTTTAAAGACATAATACGGAGGTTAACCTTATATGACATGTTTTAGGGTATTTGATGACTTGGAGGGATAATTAGAGATTGAGACATGCTTGACAAATAGACCATAGAAGACAAACTTGGATACATCACCAAACCTCTTGTCAAGATCCCAAAATTATTCAAACATGTCTTACATTTTGATAACAAGGCTTCCCCCTCAATAAGTGTATAAAAAAATAAAAAAATATGACAAGAATGGGAAACCTTAATCTCTCTAAATACCTTAGTTTATACTAAAGTACCTTAACCTTATTTAACAAGGAATAAACCATTATTTATGCTTCAAATTCACTATAAACCCTTCCATTCAACCCAAGATAAGATATAAATACCTAATACATCATCCAATGACTCATGAGATGTTGTCACATGATGATCCCTCAAGAAATGCCTAACATATAATATGAATCCTTAAAAAATGCCAATAAATATTTCAAGAAGCATTCAAAATACCATGACAAGATCTAGACCACCATGTACAAGCTTGGAGGGGTCTCATGATAAAGTTTTAAATTATAGCATTTGAAATTTGGCTTGGGAGGCCAAATTATCAACATTGACCTTAGAGAATTGAGTGCTACCTACATAGTCTAATTGGACCTCAAGCCATTGTAGTTTTACCATAAATTAGGCATATAAAATGATAAGTATGAATAGAGACAAGAAAATGAATAATTTGAGATTGAATGGTTAAACTTGTAAAATGGTGAGAGAATGAAATTAAATTAAAAGACATCAAAGGACATGATTTTGAAAATGATAATATAAAATGATTTGTACTTGACTGTATTTTATTCAAATATAATAAAATGGCATGATTAAAACTAGTTTGAAATTCACATGGAAAATATAATGGTATGATTTCAAATAAGAGAGTTATGGTTTGATACAAATTTGGATACTAGTCATACAAGGGAATAATTTTGACATGGAATGTGGATAGAGTAATGGCATAATTTCACACAAAGAAGGTACATAATGTATGAGTTTGAATAATTTTGGATGTAGAAAGGAAATTTTTTTGACTAAGAACGTGGACAAAGTAATGCCTCTATGTGTAGGGGTATGTAAATTATGAAAATTTTGACACAACAATCAATTAATCAAAATCTCAATCTGATGAACCTATTTTAGTAACTAACACATGATTACTCCACATTCATTGAGTCTTTTGATATACTTTCCCTGATTGAGGATAAAATTTAAGATTCTTTTAAAAAAAGTGTAGTGATTGGTGGTATTTTAATCTCACCCTTCTCTCAAAATGTTTGTATATAAAATATATCTTTGGGTGTGGTTACTTTTGTAACCCTATGCCAATGAATATTTTGTATTTGAAAGGTCTTAAGATAAAGTTTTTATGGGATTTATAGATGGTCCCAATATACCATTTGGTATATGGGTGATTTAAAATAATCCATCAACTAGATGTGATATTTCTTGGACCATTCACAAAAGGGTCTAGTCCCTTCATGACCACTTCAACCATAAGGGTCTCAATCAAGTGTTATCAATGCAATCAGGTTTCACAGAACCACCAACTAAGATAACATTAGTGTAACCCTAATTTTAATACCCTATTAGATAATGGGGTTGGTAAAATCTTGGTTAATGACATACTAATAATCATGTCCTAAAGACTTTAAAGAGTGTAATAACAACCCAAACATAGAGCCAAAACAAAAAGGAAGGTATTGTCATTATGATTTGTGTAACTCCTAGTAAGGGCAAGTTAAGAGCATAATAAGAAAATATTAAGGATAAAAAAATGATTACCTCCACATTTATGAGTCACCTTTCCAAATGGGATAAATACATGTGAAATAATCATAAAATAACATAAGATAACATGTGAACAAATAATTTGAAGCAAGATGAATAGAAATGAACATATTTTATATCACCAAATCAAAAGATGAATTCATTTTTACAACACTAAAATTCAAAGATGAATTAATTTTAAAAAAAAATGTGAAAAGGTAACATATGTTTGAATTAATCACCATACCATTTTTCACCTACAAAAAAACAAAATAATTAGGTTTTTTTGGTAGGTTGTTAGCATGCATAAATTTGCATATAAAATGTAAAAAAAATTGAAAATAAAAAGAGATAAAAATAAATAGTCTATAGTTTGACAAAAACTATTAAAATATAAATCTATTTTTAATAAAAATATTTATAGATTTATTATATAACAAATACACACACTCATGAAAAAAATTAGGTTAAAATAGATAATATATTAAAATTTATGAATATTTTACTAGCCATTTTTTAGCTAAAAACATAAAATCAAAAATAAAAGGTGGTACTCAGTAATTCGACCATAACTCATAAAATATATATCATTTTTAATAAAATTTGTAGAGGTTTTTTTAATAAAATATAAATCATTTTTAATAAAAAATTTAGAGGTTATTTTTAGTAAATATCCATATATTTATGAAAAATCTGATTAACACAGATAACATATCAAAATTTGTGAACATTTTATTAGACATTTCCTAGCCAAAAAACAAAATAAAAAATAAAAGGTGATAGATATTAATTTTACCATAAATCCACACACCTGTGTAAAAATTTAGATTAAAATAAGTAATGGATCAAAATTTATGAAAATTTTACCTGTCACTTCCCATAAAAAGTCAAAATAATTATTTTTAATTAGAAGACTGATAAAGAGATGAAAAGTATTTTTTGGGTGTGTGTTCAATCCCACCAAGAATTCCATATGTGTCATTACGAATATTCACAAGCTATATTTAAACCAAGTTATTTCAATAAATTTTTAACATAAAACAAATGAAACATGCTTAAACCTAACACCTCATGAGAATGTAAATATTGGATAATAATGTATAAGATTCAAATAAAAAACATGTAAAAATTCATTAGAAACTTATTTGTATAGGATTCATCTTGTATGTAACATAAAATGATATTTTTAAATGATAGTTTATGTTGATACATCTCCATTGATGCTATGTACTAGTTGAATTTGATGATGAGTTCAAAAGGATGGCATAAAAGGGGACTCATGAAATTGGCATCACATCATTATATATCTTGAGATTGATAAATTACATAGTGATGAAGACTATTTATAATGATTTAAGATCAATTAGGACCCTTCATCTTGAAATAAATACAAATATTTGCAAACAAGTCCTCAATAGTATATATGGATCATTAATTTGAGCCCTTAGTATTATTCAAGATGAAGGGTGGAGGATGGATCTTAAAATTATCAAAGAAGGATTAATATTAGCCCTTAAAATTATCTCAAATAAGAAGGGTGTAAGATTATCCTCATGATATATTTGTGAGAGTTATTATGGGCCCTTCATCTTGTTTTCAAGATGAAGGGTGGAGAATCATTTCCAATAAAGCACATGGATAACCAATATGGGCCCTTCATCTTGTTTCCAAGATGAAGGGTTAAGAATACTCCTTAAAATATCTCACAAGATTAAATATAGACCCTTCATCTTTTTTCCAAAATGAAGTCTAGAGAATAATATTGCTTATTAATTCATTTAGTAATTAGCTTGGCTCACAAAATAGTATTTCATAGGATCCCAAGATTATTTCTTGAATGAATATGTCTTTTAGAAGGAAAAGGAGGAATAATTAATTGATAGAAAATTATAATTCCATTTACATAGAATTTTAATTAGAATAATTATTAATTTAGTTAATAAAAGATCCATTTAATTAATACTATGTGGGAATTTCACTAAAATAATGATTTATATAAGGGGAATTAATTGTATTAATTTATAAATGAAGGGGAATTAGTGAATTAATAATAGTAGAATAATTGATGAGAGAAAATAAATAAGATTATAATTGAATATATCTAATACAATGAATTATCCCACCTAGAGATGCCCTAACATGAATTTAAACTCACATGTTAGATGAACAAATGAATTTAGATCAGATTTTGTGCAATTGCTTGGAATCATTACATTTTGCAATTTTGACATAAAAGTGATAAAAATGGAGTGTCTACATCCATAAGGCCTATGGACACATATAAAAGAGAAGAATGTGTCACAAAAATTAAGGCCATGGGTTAAAAGACATAAATATTTTGTAAACAAATAACATAGACATGTTGCATCAAAAAATTCCAAGGGCCACATGAAAGAGGCATAAGTATGGTCCCAAGAAAGTACAAAGGACAAAACATAGGGACATAAATAAGTTGAAAATAAGGCCAAATTTCACAAATAATAAACAATTAAAAACTAATTGTTTTGATGTTTTCACAATCCATGAGATTGATAATTAGTTTTTTTGGGTTAAAACTATATGAAAATTGTATTGCTCGTTGCATTTCAAATCACCATATAGGATTAATCATCAAGAAAATTCATGTTTGATAAATTTATACCAACATACTTAAATAGGAAAACATAATGTTGAGATATGTTGAGAATAGATTAAAAAAAGATAAATAAATGTAGTTGAACATTTCAAAGTTGTTGAGAAGGTGAATTTTACAAATAAGGTGAGAATTGAACCTAAAGGAGAGATGAGTGTCAACAAAGAGGGAAGATAATTTAATGTTTATATGTATATTTAGGAGGTGAGAGTTTCTCATGCAAGAGAGTAACAACATAAATGTATTAAAGAATAAGTAAACTAGTCTACACCATCCATATGTATCAATTTCACATCATATTATAATAACATATCCATGTAAAACCATGTAATCTATAGTAACTAGAAATAAATGTGTAAATGATAAAGATATATTAACATTTTAGAGAGATAAAAGAAAGATATAAACTTTAATAATAAAACATGTGTAATAATATGACCTAATATTGACATGGACACTCAGTAGAATAAAATTCCAACATCTATATGTCCATGTGTAATGGTGAAAGCACAAGAAGGGGGATATAAATTAATGTATTCCTTTTTATCCCATATTTTAGGGGTTCAATAATATTGATTAAAATAAAGGAATTTCATCAATCAGTAAACATTCAAACCAAAACTATGTGAAATTTGTATTTCTTGATGCATTTCAAATCACCGTTTGTGATTCATCATCAAGAAAATTCATGTTTGAGATCTTCACACCAACATCATTAAATATAAAAAACATAATGTTAAGATATGTTGATAATGGAAAAAAAGAAGAGCAATAAATATAACTGAACATTAAAAAGTTTTTGAGAAGATGAATGTTACAAATAAGGTGAGAATTGAACCTATATGAGAGATGATTTTCAACAAAGAGAGAAGAGAATTTAATGTTGATATGACTATCTAGGAGGTAAGAGTTGGTCATGAAAGAGATTTACAACATCAATGGAGAGAATAACAATTAAAATAGTCTACACCATCTATATGTATCAATATCACATCATATTATAATAACATATCCATGTAACATTATGTAATATATTAGTAACTAGAAATAAATGTGTAAATGATGAAGCTAGATCAACGTGGTAGAGAGATAAAAGAAAGATATAAACTTTAATAATAAAAATTGTGTAATAAAATGATCCTAGTATTGACATGGCCACTTGGTAGAGGAAAATTCTAACATCTATATGTCGATGTGTAATGGTGTAATCAAAAGAAGGGGGAGATCAATTAATGCATTCCTTTATCTCCCATGTGATCAAAAATATGGATTTACACAAAGGTATTTCATCAAACAATTAACATTCAAACTAAAGAGATCATATTCATTAATTTAATAGAGTGGAATACACTAGTAAATCATGCATCTATTGAGCTTATATACTTAAAAAAGTAAGGAGTAAATAATTAATAATACATATGGTCTTATATATAACTTATGACTTCACGTTGGTAGTATATGTGGTCACTTATAGACCTATAATGAATAACATAATATGAAACTAATCTTATTCTATATTTCTAGCAGAGAACTGATAACCTCCTTAAAATGAACACCATTAATCTTATATGGACAAGTTTGGATTGACCATTCATATATCCTAACATCCATTAATATTCCATAAAAATTTCACATTCTCTCTAAGATGTTTCACATTCAAAACCATTAAAGGAAAGACTCAAAACTTAAATATGCACCTATAGGTAGTGCTAGTTAGGTTTAGGACTATGTAAAGAAAATGAAATGAACACTTTTATCTTGTATATACCCCATCAAGACTTTTGGGGTCATTTTTCATCATTAAATACATTAATGGGACTTTTAAGTCATAAGAAACCATTTAGACCATGTTGGGTCTTTACTTGATCTCCATTATTTGATTCAATGTTGATCTTCTAAGATCACTATGAGATTTTATTTATAAATAAACACTATAAGCCTTATTTATTGATGAATTACCCATTTAGGTAGATAATCTCATATATTATAAAGAAAAAGTGTTAATTAGTTCACCGACATAATTAGGACTTTAATTACTAAATAGTTGTTGTCACCAAATATTGTACCCTAGAAGAGGGTGTTCAAGCCTCTTATAGATTTGGTAAATATGGGAACACTTCTAGGTATGTGGGTGTACCTATAGTGGAAGTGAGCCTCGAGATTCAAGCTTTGGCTCCCTGAATGTATCTTGAAGTGATTTCACCTATGCTAATGCTTGCTTTTGGGGAAAAGAGTTAGAATTTTCATGAAATAAACCTAATCTATGGGGTGATACACCAAGATGTTTTCCACATGACCATAAAATTTAATTCACTAAGAAATGAAGCATACCAACTAGTTTCAAATCCCTAAAGGATTCTAACATGATTGTTTCAATATAGAGGTGAGATGTATGAAGCAACACAAGGAAAATGAACTAGAGGTAAAATTACACACTCCAAGGACAATAATACAATTAAAATTAGCCTAACACACTTGAATACACTTTATATGACCTGTTAGAATGAGATTTTCTTGTAGAATACATGAAAGGACAAGGAAAGTCAAAGGATAAAATCATTGAGATTAACCATTCATCACTCTACATAGTCATACAATATATTCTTGAACTCAAAAATAGATTTCTTAAATTATTATAATGAAAAATGTGACATCAAACTAGTAGGGATTTTCCATACCAAGTGTGACATTAGATTACACAGGAAAAAATGGTAGCTACTTATAGGACTTGAAAAGGAAGAGAAAAAAATGAAGTAGAGAAGATCAAAGGTCACAATGCCACATGTCAAGGCATGAGAACTAGTTACATTGTAGGATAATAGAGTGTGAACTAGAACATAATGTTTCATCAGATAAATGTCCATATAAACCATGAATAACACTCCAAAATGGTGCAAAGTCTCTTTAACTAGCTTTTGTGAAACTACCTTCATCATGGATCATATCTCAAGTATTTGAAACTCAATTAGGAGAGTTGACACATATGTTATGATAGACATAGATGTTTTACCAACTTCTAGCTATCTTTTAGACACCTGTATTCACCATCTACAATCATTAATTACTTTCCTAGACTTAATTCTTCATATTTGGCAATCACTATTCATCTTAAGTCTTTAAATAAGCTTTCATGGTTGTATATGAGTCTAAAGGGATTGATTTTCTATAGATCCCTCGATCCTACATAGTTTACCATGTGGTATTATCTTGTCATGTTATGCATTCCATTTTAGACTATGATTGTTTTTGTTTGGACACATACTTTCATTTTGTCTATCTATAATTTGATCAAATTTACTCTATCGATCTCATCTAAAGTCTCTTTAATTTAACCTTCAATGCTGGTCATTGATCAATGATCTAGAGTCTTGAGATTATGGAATTTGGTATCAATATGCTTAATCTAATCTCCTTGACCTTTGAATCTTTCTTGCACCATTAATATTATTAGTAAAATTAAACACATACCATTGATTTTGCCTAAACCCACTAAGTCTATCAGGTTGTCCTCACACCATCAGATCTAGATGTATGTTTGAATGACAACCATTAGATTTTCTACCATTTGAATTCAAATGGATATTTTACAAGACTTTATTTTGATTTTTTCACACCCATTATTAATTTTATGTGATTTTTATTTACATCTACATGCCCATCACAATTTAAACCCCAAAGGTTAATTGTCAAGCTTTATTTCGACATCCACATGACTATCACTGATTTTTGTATGATCATCACTATCTACTTGTTTAACATTAAATATTTATATCTCAATATGGAGAGATAGTAAAGACACCATATTTTTATGGGATGTTCTTAGCACTAAGGGCATTGATTGAATATGATCTTTTGGCCATGTGAGACTTTCTTAGCACATTTATAATATGCACAAGTGAGCTAACTTATTTTTGGCTGATGCCTGATGATGGTATAGTCTAGTTAGAGTTGTGTTATGAGATTATAATTAATATTATATATCTTGAATAAGTTATTGAGGCATATTCAAACTTTTTCCATGACTCTAAACTACTTAGATAGCATGAAAACATACTACTTGTATTTAATTCTCTAAAATGATCCCTAAGTGACTCAAAATGGAATATGGAATAATTAGAATATGACCAAGGCTTAAAACATATGGAATAACATTAAATAAATCTTATAAAATTATATAATACCCATATATAAGTTTTTAACTATAAGGGGTTGACCCATTTTGACTTGTGGTAAAAATGGTCAACATTCTTAGTGATTTCCCAAGGGTGGTATGCTTATTATGACATGACTAGTTGCCTAATCTTGTCCATTGGGTTATGAAGTCACATGTGAAACATTTTACATAAAATTTTCCTTATAAAACATACCAAACAATAGAAAACAAAAACAACAAGACACAAAGTATAAACACACATGTCTTCAACTAGAACGCTTAGGGAACGCAACACACACAATTGAAGCAAAACACACACCTAACTTACTATTTATAAAAATAACTCTTAATAACTTAATATCAAGGCTTCAAATGTATCCCATTCATAGGGATAGTCAAATTCTCTCCATTCATCCTTACTAATTTGAAATAATTGTTTTGCCTGCACTTGATGATGATATATGGTCCACTCCACAGGGTATCAAATTTGTTATGGCTCCCTAGTTTTGCTCTATTTTCATCCCATTTTAACATTATATCACCTTCTTGTAGTTTTATTGAAGTTGCCTTCTTATCAAAATACCTCTTCATTAGTACTTGGTGATCTTCCATGGCTTAATGAGCCTTCTCTCTAGTCTCTTACAACTCCATTAATTTTTTCAATCTCACCTCAATTGGAGTGTTTTTAAGAAACTCTAATTAATGTGCCAACTCTAAAGTGGGAAGATCTTGAGAAATAGACAACCTAACCTCTCTTTCATAAAAAAATAATAAAAGGAGAATTCCCTATTAACCTATTTGGAGTTATCCTATCAACCCATAAGGTTGTCTTCAATTTGGTATGCCAAGCCCTTTGGTTATGCTCTAAAGTTATCTTAATGATTTTGATCAGATTCTTGTTAGTAGATTTAGCTAACCCATTACCTTGAGGGTAATATTTAGATGAAGTAATTAGGAATATGCCATTAATACTTTCCCAATCATCTATCTTAGCACCCATAAAAGCAAGAGCATTGTCTATAATAATAGTAGAAGGAATAACAAACCTTGTTATGATGATCTTATAAAACTCCAACATAGAAATATCATTATCTTCCTTTAATACTACTACCTCAACCTAGCTTTTAAAATAGTCAATTTCCATGAGTATCCATTTATGACCATCACTTGATGGGGTGTTTATCATGATAATGAAATCAAGACCCCATTACATGAAAGGTTGATCTGCTTGGATAGGCTTCAAATCGAGAGATACAAGATTCTATTTTCCCACAAAGAAAGCACATTTTACACACCTTCTCACCCAAGCATGGTTATGATTTAAGAGGATAGGCCAATAATATCATTCCCTCATGATATTAGTAGCTATGGTTCTTAGGGATAAATGACCTACTACTATTCAATCATGGAACTTCTCAAGTAACACTCCAAATTGGTCATTGTCAATGCACCTTAACAATACACCATTAGTATCCCTTCTAAAAAGCACACCATGTATAAGGCAAAAGGGAATAGTTTCAAATATAAAATATCTCCCTTTAAATATACTCATATCATTAAGATACTCACCACTTTGAAGGAATTTTATCACATCTTTTGTCCAACTTTGTATGTGTAAGGAACCAACTGGTTGGGAGAAATCATGATTAACTAGAGCCTCTTATTTTGACTCATGAAGATCTGAATCTAGGTTTTCACAAAGGCCATGACCCATTATCAAATTTGACATATTGATATCAATGTCATATTCCATTACTTTAGTGATCTACCCTACCCTCCTTTAACTAAGATATTTTCTCAAAATAATCTCCTTGGTTCTAGGATGAGAGACCATAACATGAATTTTATTATTTGAAATCATATGCCTAAACTTCTTTAGTCCCCTTATAATAGCAAAGACTTATTTATACATGAAGGTGTACGTGACTTAATAATCTTATAAACCTTGACTAAAGAATGCAATTGGTTGCTCCATGCCCTCATCATTCTTTTACATTAACATGGCTCAGATAGTATCAAGGTTAACAAATGAATACAACATGAAATATTTGGAAAAATTAGGATTGATAAGAGTAGGATCTTGTGCAGTTGCCTTCTTAATGGCCTCAAAACTATTATTTCCTTTATTATTCCAAGAAAAACCCTAATTATTTTTTAGCATAGCTATGATAGGTTTCACCAAAGATGTAAAATGAGGTATGAATCTCCTTACAAAATTTATCTTACCTAAGAAACATTATAAACTTTTCTTATGTAAAGGAAATTATAGACCTAAAATAACCTCTATCCTTTTAAGATTAATAGCTAGACCATCCTTGGAAATAATGTGTCCTAAGAGCTTACCTTTATGGAAAATAAAGATGAATTTTTTGGATTAAGAGATACTTCATACTACATACATCTTTCAAACACTTATCTAAAATGTTGAATATGTTCATTAGAATATTTGGAAAATAATATTATATCATCTAGATAAACCAACAACATCTCATTAATTAAAAATTTGAAGGCCATGCCCATTTCCCTTTAAAAGGTAGCACAAACATTTGAAAAACCAAATGGCATATTTCTATAGGCAAAAGTTCCCTATTTATTAGTGAATGTTTTCTTAAACTGATCTTCCTCATTCACTAGAATTTTATTATAACCCAAATATTCATCTAAGAGAGAAACATTGAGAACCTAAAACCACTTGAAAATTATGTTTCATTAAAGGTAGAGGATAGTGATATTTGAGTGACACCTTATTAAGATCTTAGAAGTCCACTCAAAATCTTATCTCCCCATTCTTCTTTCTAATAGGCACAAGGTTAGATATGCATATTGAATGCTTGATAGGAAAGATTAAAGTATAAATAATAATGGGTAGTTAAGACTTCCTATTAATATCTTTAAAGTCCACTCAAAGATATTTTAGGCCTAATTTACTAGATACTACTTTGGGCATGATTAAGGTAGAATTTGTACTATCAACTATGTAATTATGGACTAGCTTGTCACCCAATATGAGATTGAGATAGAATGGTGGAGGTTTAATATCCATAGTATATGGTTTACAAATGATATTAGGGACAACTTGGATATGAATTTGATTTGAAGGAGGGACACTAGTAGAGATAGTAGATAAATATTTCTGTAGAATCTCTTTTTGACCTAGCATATGAAGAACATCTCAAAGGGAAATGCATGTTTTAGTACTCTTAAATGATTTTAATTTTTTTAAATAATCCATAACTACTTTCTATTGGATTATTCGAATCAAGGAAAGCTTGAAACCTAAGGAGTTGGAGTGCCTTTAATAGTCCTTCCAACATTCTAATTTGGAAGATGTGTATAGCTATTTGAGGTTACCACATTTATAGCCATACTTTGTTGCTTTGTATGATTATTGAATGAGTTTGTACAATAGAGGTTCCTTGATTAATCATAACATCTTTCCTCTTGGCTCTATTATTGTCTACAATAGAGGTTCCTTGATTAATCATAAAAGTGTCTTCAACTAGGAAGTTTGTGAATATCTCTCCTTGAGGATACCCACCTTCACTTGTCTACATCATGACTTCATCTTCAACTAATAAGAGAGGAGTAACTCCTCCTTTATAAATAAGATCTTGCTCTCCATTTTCACTATAATCCATGAATTAGCCTTATTTATAATATTATCATTATACTAAATTGATATGAACTGATACCATCTCTCTTGCATTAGTGGTAGAGTTAGGCTATATTCATTGGTAAGCCTATTAGGGTTAGGATACTATCGACGCTTCCCCTTCCATACTATTGGAAAAAATGTTGTTGGTAAGGGTATGAATTTTGATGGGCATGTAGTTACATATTGACTCAATTAAGTTAAGATTTTAGCATTTGATTTTATGCATATGGATCTATGACATTTCTTTGCCTTATTAGGAGTAGTTTTGGGCTTGGTATTAGCATTGAGAACTGAGGTTTTATCTAGAGTACTAGGAGAAGTATGAGTTAAAGGAGGCATAAAAACTTTAGGAGGTAATCTTCTAGCTTGGATAAGACCATTCTTAGCTTTGATAATAATTTCATATGCTATGGGTAGAGTGGAACCCCGCATAGATTGACGCATGATAAAAATTTTAGTACTAATAGATTTCAAGTAGGAAACACAAAACCAGGAGGAGGACTCATAAGAGGAGGCAATCTATTCTAGTTTTTTTAAAACCTCTCATTGAATTCATGCATCATTTATTTAGACCCTCTTTTGATGTCATTTAGGTGATGTATGATAGAGGCATGATCAATTTCATTTCCAAATATTAAGGTCATCAATACTCCAAAATCATCCTATGACATAATGTATCCACCTTCTAGAGTCCTATACTCATCAATATCTTTCCCTCTAAGGGACATGGCAAGGAGTCTAATATCAATGTTCTCTTGAGTGATATTATGGAAGATACAAAAATTTGAGACATCCTTAATGTGCTCACTAGGTGTAACATTAATCTCACCATTGAATATGGGCACACCTTTTATGGCATTAGGAAGAATAACATCATATGCCTCAAGGTGAATTGGATTTTCAATGTTAAAATTAGGGAAAGCATGAGGTCTAGCAATATCTTCATCAAACTCCTCAAAAATTTAAATTTGTTCAATATCTTCAATTTATTCCTCTCTATAAAATTCTACTAGTTCTCTAAAGGGTAGATTAGGTCATATATATTAAACTTCAAGGGGAAGTTTAGGCTAAATACATGGATTAATGGGGTTGAACACTCTACTAAAGAATGACCTAATGAGAACCATGAATTATGAGAGCAAGTTTATAATATATTAATTGTCTTGAACTAGATCTTACCTTTATGGATTCAGCAAATGTTGAGTATCACATTAATTTTAAATTGATGTTGTCAAGACCAACATTCACCTTGACAAATTGTCTTAAAGATAATGGTCCCACTAGGCATACCAAAACTATTTTCACCAAATATTGCACCCTAGAAGAGGGTGTTCAATCCTCTTCCAAAATTTGTCAACATGGGAACACTATCAAGTATGTGGGTGTACCTATAGTGTAAGTAATCCTCTAGATTTAAGGGTTATCTCCCTGAATGTATCTTGTATTACTTTCACCTATGTTAATGATTACTTGTGGGGAAAAGAGTTATAATTTGAATTAAATGAACCTAATTTAGGGATTAATAAAATAATATGTTTTCTACATTACCATAAAATTTCATTCACTAAGAAATAAAGCATAAAAACTAGTTTCAAATCCCTAAAGGATTCTAAAATAACTATTTCAATATAGAGGTGAGATGTATGAAGCAACATAAGAAAAATGAACCAGAGGAAAAATTACACACTCCAAGGATAAAAATACACTTTAAAGGAGCCTAAAACACTTGAATATATTATATATGACCTATTATAATGAGATTTTCTTGAAGAATACATGAAATGACAAGGGAAAAAAGGATATAATCACTAAATATAACCATTCATCACTTTTCACACTCAAACAATATATTCTTGAACTAAAACTAGATTGATTGAATTATTCTAAGGAAAGATGTGACATAAAACTAGTAGGGATTTACCATACTAGGTGTGGCATTAGATTAGAAAGGACAAAATGGTAGCTCCTTAAAAGACTTAAAAAGGAGGATAAAAGAATGAAGTAGAGAAGATCGAAGTTCATAATGCCATATATCAAGGCATGAGAACTAGTTAAATTGTAGGATAATTGAGTGTGAAATAGACCCTAAATGTATCCTAAGACAAATTCCCATATAAATCATGAAAAATTATCCAAAATGGTGTAGAGAATCTTTAGTTATCTTTTGTGAAACTACCTTCATCATGGATCATCTCTTGAGAATTTGAAACTAAATTAGGAGAGGTGATAAATAAGATATGATAGTCATATACATTTTCCTAGCTAATAAAAATATTATAAATACTTATATTCACCATCTGTAGTCATTCATCACTTTTTTTTACTTCATATTTGGCTATCACTATTCATATTAGATCTTTGACTGAGCTTTCATGGTAGCATATGAGTCTAAGGGAATTGCTTTACTAGAGAACCCTCAATCCTACATAGTTTCCCATATGGTATTACCTTGACATCTTGTTAATTCCATTCTAAACTATGATTTTTTTCATTTGGACACATAGCTTCATTTTTTATAGCTGAAATCTGATTGAATTTTCTCTATCTATCTCATCTAGAGTCTGTTTCCTTTGACATTCAACACTGGCCATTGAATATTGATCTACGGTTCTAAGATTATGACATTTGGTAGAATTAAAATCAATCTGAGCTCCTTAGACTTTGACTCTTACTTGCACCATTGATCTACTTAGTACAATTTAACATGTACCATTGATTTTTCCTCAACCCACTAACTCTATTAGGTTGTCCTTACACTGTCAGATCTAGATGTACATTCTAATGACAATTATTGGATCTTCCCCCATTTGAATTTAAATGGATATTTTATGAGACTTTATTTTAATGTCCATATGCCTATCATTAATGTTCATGTGAACATTATTAATTTTCATGTTCCCATCATAATTTTAACCCAAATGGTTAACTATCAAACTTTATTTTGATGTCTGCACGACTGTTACTGACATCCACATGATCATCACTATTTGCTTGTTTAAATTTAAAGATTTATATCTCGATATGGAAATCTTGTCAAGACACCATATTTTTAGGGGATTTTCTTGGTACTAAGGTAACTGATCAAATGTGATCTTTTGTCTGCTTTTTGGGTACATTTATAATATACACAAATCAGTTGATCTATCTATTTTTTTCTAACATCACGTGATGGTCTGGTGTAGTTAAAGTCATGTTATGAGAGTTTTCTTTATCTTATATAGATCAAATAAGTTATTGAGGCATATTAAAACTTCATCCATGACTTTGAACTACTCGAACACCATGAAAACCTACTACTTGCATTTAATTCACCAAATTTACCCCTAGGTGACTCAAAATGACATATGGACTAATTAGACTATAACCAAGGTTAAAAACATATGTAATAACATTAAATACACTCTATAACATTATATAAGACCCATATAAAACATTTTGACTATAGGGGGGTTGAACCATTTTGACTTGTGGTAAAAATGGTGAATAATAGCATTACAAATAGAATGTGCAAAGTTCAAGACTTAATCAAGAATGTAATCACATCTACCCATTTGAGATTCCCTATGAAACATAAATACATAGATGATATTTATCCATGGAATCAAATATTGTGTTTCAAATATCCATTATCTAGTGAGTATTATGTTTCAAATATCCATTATTTAGGCATTTCTATTTTGGTCAAGTTTAAACTATGTATAAAATAGACAAACTTTTCCAAGGGTCCTTAATTTTTTGCTCAGATTTTTACTCTATTTCTCCATTACATAAAAAATTGTATGCTTTGAATGAATATGTGGTATTTCATATATTAAATACCAATTAATGAAATATTGGTCTTACATAAGATGAAACCACACATCATTAAAATTTTTAACACCAACACATACATACCTAGTTAACTTTTGAGTTATGGGTAATAAAGGTGAATCTTTAAAAGAATGCTTACCATATTATCTGGGAAAAGTAATAGCTACATATTATTCTCAATGATAAAGTTAATACCCCAATAATAAATCAAAGGAGTAACACTCAATGAGACCTACTAATTTGAATTACCATTGTCAAGGCCAAATCTTATTCTACATAACTAATTACAATTGACAAAGCTAAATAAATGATGAATTCTTTGCCATTAACTCCATGGAGAACATAATTATGCAAGATGATTGTTGTGAGAAAAAGTGTGTAATCACCATCAATATATTATAAAGTATAATAATAGACCAACATGAACGCCAAGAAAGTATCCTCTAAATAAAATACAACAAATCCAAAATGAAATCAAACAACTAAAATCAAACTCACTCTATTTTTTGTGATGCAAGATTTATCAAGACCTTAAATGATCCTACATCATGTAACCCCTATGTATTACATTTCACTCATAGACCATCAAATTATTGTGCATGAAAATAATATTCCATCTACCAAACATTTCATAGATAACATATGTAAATAGTGTAACCTATTAATCATGTCATGTTCATGCTCTTATTTTTTATTTTTTTAATTATTTGAATTATTTAATTTTTTAAATCTTTTGTTTTTTTTCTCATAAATATATGAGTAGGTCATCGTCATCAGGGTTGAAGTCCATATAACCTATATTTTTCTTTAAATTATGTAATTGTTAGCCATTTTTTTGGTTACCATAGGATAGGTTCACAAAACAAAAATTGCTCTTCAACTCAGATTGAACTATGATTGACAATAACCTTGAAGTTGTTTGTCTAACTCATGTATTTCCTTATCATAGTTAGTTATCTTATTTTATAAGTGCCAAAAGGTCTCCTAGGTTGACATAATCAAAACATGAGGTCATGATCCTAAAATGGTTGTCTAGTGGTTATAGCTTAGTCCTTATACATGTTTATCAAATATTAAGGTGACTTAACAGATTTTAAGGTATCTTAGAAATGTTAAGAATCTCATGTTGTTTGGTTTGATCAAGTCAATTTCCCATGATAAAACTTACAAGTAATGTTTATATTATCAAATTCAAAATAATATACCTTTATAGAAAGAATAAATCATGTGAATTGGATCATTAAAGGTGATATAGGATTCAAGATTGGATTGCAAAGAAGATAGTTCTTCAAGTCATTTTCATGGCTAGTTCAATGTGACAAAGGTGGTGAGCTAGTATATACACCAAAATAACATATTTTTCATTAATTCACATGTTAAATGAGTTTTAAAAGGTTATTTCAACATAATATGATAGTTATAGGTCATAAAAAGATCAAACTCTTGTAGTTCTATATACAAAATAATATAATCACTCCAAAGGAAGCAATTTTGGTCACTTTTAAGAGCATTAATGGTCCATATTTAGGTGTAAATACATGTAGGGGTGTCTCTTAACCTCCATAATATAAATTAAATTATTAAAAATCCTACATGGGTCCAAAAAAGGTAGTAAATGCATCAAAACCTTCAACACACTCCTTAGAAGACCTCCAAAAGTAGTTTTATTTTGCTCATTTTGTATAGAGGAAAGATAATGGTGGCCTAAGATCTTAGGTAGAGTAGGGGGTCATAATTTCCATAATATTAATGGTAGTGGTTTACATATTAAAGCCCCCATCTCTATAAATAATAATTAAGAGCTTGAAGGGTTAAAAAATGACTCTAACCCCATTGGCTCAGTTTTGTCTTCATATCTTCACTTGTGAGATTAGTGGAAGAATATAAGACTTGAAAGAGTATTCTTATGGTAGACAAAAATACCATAGCATCCTGATGCATGAATTATCACAAATAATCCTCCTTTATACTATTTGCATGAAATAGACCAATTTTGTGAAGTCTATGAGGTGTCCTAGGTGCTAAAATGGATGTAATGAGATGTTTATAAGTTGATTAAAGCTCATAAATATTATTTATAACTATGTAAGCATCATTAAATTAATGAAATTTAACTAGTACATAGAACTATGTATGTATAATTGAGTTAATTGAATAGGCTACCATGATGGAAAAACCCTATTCAAATGTGAATACATGGCCATTGTTAAAGTTATTTGAATAAGAAAAAATATCTCATAAAACATAAAAGATCACCCTCAAGTTGGAATCTCATGTGACATATTACAGAAACCATGGGTTCTAGTATTCTCAATCAAGGCTAGGTAGGGGAGAGGTTTTGTTTACCTATAGGTTTACAAACCTGTAAAATGTTATGATAAAATAAGGTAAGGGTATTGAGGATATGATAAAACATAATCATCCCTATTAAAAACCCATAAAATATTTGAGAACAATTTCCCAGGTCAATGGTGAAAGGATAAAATGTTGTAATTGTTAAACATGTGAATAGTCAATGTTTTGTGCTTCTATAGGAAGGCAAAAATCAAGGTATATTAGTGATCATTAAGGTTAACCTCTCAATAATATGATAGGGTCATAAAATGTTTATAAACACCTTTGACATATCAAAAGTCAACCCACCTATCTTCATGAAATACATTTCATGGTTGTAGGCCTATTCAAAGGAAAAATTATAGAAAAGGGGAGGATTTATCATGAAGCCTAAGCAATCAAAGTTAAATAAGGTTACCGAGTTTATAGAGATAAAAATTTAAAATTATATCATTATTAGAACCTCAATTAAAACTAACACCATTTCATGAGATACCTTCACCAATGTAATATAATCATGAGGACTAAATAGTACTATACATGTAAAGATAGGTTCTTGGAGACATTTTAGAGGTATTAAGGATAAAATTGACCTTACCAGTAGGTTTAAGGGTGTGTGATGCATAAGGTCCATATTATCAATTAAGAAAGACAAATATTGCATGTAACTTGATGTTTTGAGGAACAAGTAAAATATGAAAACCATGAGAAGTGGTTGAGAAATTTTGGGTAGGGTAGGAGGAGGAAAATCATTGAAGGTAAATCCTTCTTGAAATCTAGTAAAATTAACTCAAATCACCCAAACATAGGCCTGCTTGAGAGCTTCAATTTAGCTTTCAAGTTTTAAAGAGAATATACAATATTTGAGTTGGATATGGTGGCATGATGAGAAATTATGGTGTATTAAAGCCATGATAATCTTGAGAAGATCTTGAAGAATATTAGAGAGTGATGAAATGAGAAAAAGACACCTACAAGATTAAAACTCTCAATGGGTATTTTATAGGTAGAAAGGAATAAAGTAGGCATAGTGAAACTCTATAGGTGCATAGGATAACATTTTTATAAATATTAGGTACCCTATTAGATCCCATGAAGATAATTTCAAACCAAATTTTTAATTTGAAGGCCTGATAGAGCCTAAACCATCCTCTTAGTCTCTCACATAATCCTTCATGACCGTTAAGTCACTTGAGAAGATAAGAACTCATTTGAGAGGTTACATGATAGAAATATTTATTATAGGAGGTGTAGTCATATAAAATGTCAATGTTGGTAGCTTGAGTGTGGATTATGACACCCATCCCATAGGTCTTTCTTACATACTCTTGTGACCCTTATAAACACCTTTTTACTTATTCCCAATCATCCTTAGCTTTCCAAATAATTAATCCACCTCAGCTAGATAGCATTTCCTATGCTAATACTATCCCCCTAGGTCTTGCACTTATAGAATAGGAGTGCCCAACTTGGACTATAGCATCGAACCCCAGGGTGTCCTATTTTGGTTATGTTATCTAATTACATTTTTGAGCTCCAATGATAATTTATTGTTGGTTCCTATCCTTCATCTTGTTATCCTATCATGAATAAATTCAACCCATGACTAATAAATCTCTATAAAAGCCCATTCAAGTTAATTTAGAAGGGTATTGGTAAATATTACAAAGCAATCAAGAATACAAGCAGAACCACTAAGTCAAATTTCCCTATTCTTTATATACAACCATCTAATATAGCTACAAGGATATCCAAATCCTCCCACTAGTCCCTAGCCACCTCAAGCACACCCAATTTAATATTTTTGAATCTGAATTATATTATTTTATAAAGCACATTAAGTGGTAAAACTATATATGGCTTGATCCCTCTTTAGAGTATTGGTATGTAGGTAGTGTGCCCATACAAGGGATGTGGATACATGTTGAGTACATCTTACATAGAATAACCCCCCTTATTTCTCAAGTTTTATTAGATCCTAATAAAGTATAAGGTTTCAAGATTAAATGAGATATACAAGGAGTTCCATGGACTTTAAATAGTCAATATTTCATAAGTAGGCTCACACAGGGACAATAAACAAAACACACATATCTTAGGTCTCTACAAATAGTTTGGATAATAATGATAAAAGAGGACAATAACATCAGACTCTAGGGTGTCCTATTTTGGTACTCTTGTCCATTCACAAAATTAAATCCATATCCTAATTTGTGACACTCTCTTATTCTTTCATAGCCAATATCAGACCCTACAATAGTCATTTCAATTTGTTTTAAGCTATCTTATTTTCTCCATATTTATTTATATTTATAGAAAGGATAAAAATCCAAATAAATTTTAAAAATTAGTGGTTAAATTATTGTAATATTATTTAATAATTTTACTATTCCATACCTTTAACTAAATTAGGAACAAGACTCCAATATTCCCAAAATTGTTAAATCATTTGTTAAACTGGACTTACTTCATTTGCACATAAAAACCCTAGAAACCCTAGGGTAAATTCCTTGCTGATTTTTCCAATAGTTTTTTGATTTCTCCTACATATTTTAAATAAAAAATTCACATTTAATTTTTAACTTTACCTTATTGATTTTAAAATTAGTTTATTTCAAACCTTAGTTGCCTATACTAGATCTCGATATTTTCTTAGTATTTTCTAATTTTTCTTAAATATTTAAATCAAGAGTTTACATTTAAATTTTTAAATTTACCTTAGTAATTTTAAAAATAATTTATTTCAAACCCTAGTTTCATATACTAGGTCCCTTTGTTTTTGAGGTATCACCTTACATCCAATTCAGATTTCACATAAAATTACAAATGGATTTTACTCATGCCAAAACATTTCTTACAAATAATAAGGAATTCATACTTGGTTCTATCATGTATATGAATGATGAAGTTTACCATATGATAATAAAAAAATTCATTCTTTCCCTTTCATACTTAATTTTCATAATATGGGATGATATTAAGAAAGTTATTTTTAAACATAGTATGATCCCTCTCCTTTAAAGCAAAGTTTACTTGTCTTTAATACAAGGTTTCATGACTTACTTTTTATCTCTCATATGGAAATGTTTTCAAGTTTATATTGATACACATATTAGAAATATCATAGCACATGTCAAAGTTTTTTATGCATTCATGCATAATTTCATGCTCTCTATCCCTTGATTTCTATCTCTCATATGGAAATTTTTTTAAGTTTATCTTTCTACACATATTATAAATATCATAGCACATATCAAAGTTCTTTATGCATTAATGCACAATTCTATGTTCTTTAACCCTTGATTTCTATATCTCATTTGGAATATTCTTTATAAACATATTGATATACAACTTATAACTCAAATTTCATGCATTTCATTCCACATACATGATTTCTACCTAGATGCATATAACTCATTGTCTACCTTTGAGTATTTCCCTATCACTACTAGACACAAGAAAATAATAACATTTATATCTATCCCTCCTCCCATTAAACTTGGTACATATAAATCTTATCATTCACCTACTACTAGATCTATGCCTATATTAGATCATGTGGTACATGCTATCACCCAAGTTTATGAAGATATGTAGGTTGACTACACCCATGCTCATAGTTTTATCACTTAGGTTAGCACCCCTTCCAATATAGTTTTAGTTCTTGAGCTCCTTCAGTGATTATATGTTTACAAATATGTGTTGTATGTAGCCCTTCACAATATTAAAATTCCTATTTCTTTTAAAATAACCTATATTAAATCTATCCTCGACACAATGCAATGGACTGAAGAGCATATTTCCTTTAAAAAAGAGGATTTACCCCCATGTCACATCATTGAACATAATTTACCTTTATATATTCAATTAATAAGTAATGATGTAAGGGTAAAAATATTGTTAGTTGATAATGGTTTAGGACTCAACATTTTCAATAGTTATTTTCTTAAACATCTTAATATACAACCTCAATATCTAGACCATTCTGATATGAACATCATGGGTTTTGAAAACATTCCATAGAAATTCATGGGCCAAATAACACTCAATATTACTTTAGGACCTAAGACACTACCAACTACTTTTCAATTCATTCCAAATGACC
The DNA here is from genome assembly GCA_037957365.1 of Torreya grandis. Classification (NCBI taxonomy): domain Eukaryota; kingdom Viridiplantae; phylum Streptophyta; class Pinopsida; order Cupressales; family Taxaceae; genus Torreya; species Torreya grandis. The sequence goes on along the minus strand of JARHVA010010295.1, from coordinate 54,902 downwards.
TCAATTATAATTTATTACTTGGTTGGCTTTGGATTCATGATATGCATGCAATCCCTACTACACTCCATGATTATATAAAAATTAGTCACAAAGACTACATCTACACACGCCCAATAGATAATGAACCTTTTAAATACCACCAGGTTGTTGAATCTCCACAAAATTATATTTTTCATTCTTGGTAATATACCTACACAACCCACTACTCACAGGGTACCCTTAGACCATGTAACACATCAAAAGATTCTAATTTTTGTACCAACACCGATATCAAATCACTAGTTTACATCCCATTTTGCATTTAAATATATTAATAAGATGGGATATTATGGAAAATGTCTTGGATTCATGAACAGGGAATCATCAATCCTATTAAAGAATCAACATAAGATGGAAAACAAGGGTTGAGATATCAACTTACCCTTCTTCATGATAAACCTTCTTCCATCACTTCAAAGCATATAAAGTTTTGTCCATCCATTACACTAGTAGACCACACCATTAATCATACTTCAAAATTATCATTGATTTATCATGATCTCATTAATGATACAATTTCACTAGATATGTTCACATTAGATAAATTCTCTAATGATGAATCCCTCTTACAATTTCTCAGAGCATATGAGGACCTCCCATCTTGCTATCATAAAAATAGACTTCCTCATCACACAAATGCCATGCATACTTTGAATAAAATATAGATTCTCCCCAAGACATACTAGTTAATTTATATGATACTATTCCTACAACCCCATACACACTAGATCATTCCACATTGCTTAATGAGGAAATAGTTAATTTCAATTTTGGAACTGATCAAGATCCCTGCATTGTCTTCTTAGTAATTGCCTTATGAAAAAAGGAGGATAAAAATATTCATCAAATATTAATAAATTTTATAAAACTCTTTGATTTATCTTACATAGATATACCAGGAATTGACACATCTATAGTAGTCCACCATATTCCTTTATATCTAGATGCTAAACCACTTAATCAAAAAATTTACAAAATGCATCCCAAGGTGGCTCTCTTAGTTGAAGATGAGATCCAATTCCTCTTATATGTTAGCTTCATTCAAACAATAACACACCCTAAATGGGTTTCCAATATATTCCCCATGGTAAAATCCAATGGACAAATTTGATGTTGTTTCAATTCTCAAGATTTAAATAAAGCATGCCCAAAAGATGATTTTCCTTTACCTAACATTGACATGATTGTAGAATACACATCTAGGTATGATATTTTATCATTTATGGATGGATTTATAGGATAAAATAAAATCAAAATCACTGAATAATATCAAGAGAAAACATATTTTATAACACCTTGGGGTACTTTTTATTGCATTGTTATGCCTTTTGGATTAAAAAATGCCAGAGCCATATATCAATGTACTATGATGCATATTTTTCATGACTTGATTCGTGATACTATTGAGGGCTATGTCAATGATATATTAACTAAATCCAAATAATGACAACATCATGCTATTGATTTATGAAAGATATTTCAAAGAATTAGGCAATATAATGTATGATTAAACCCAAAAAAGTGTGTGTTTGGAGTTATATCAATAAAACTCTTAGGTTTCATTATTTCCCAGTGTGGGATAGAGGTTGACCCTAAGAAAGTCAAAGAAATTATCAACATGCCACCTCCCATTAACTTAAAACAAATTTTATCCTTACAAGGTAAGATCTAATCAATCCATAGTTTTGTAGCTCAATGTACTGATAAAACTTAGTAATTCAATTGATTATTAAAGAAAGATACAAATTTTGTCTAGGACCAAGCCTATCAAGAAAGCTTTGATATAATCAATAAATATCTTCTTAATCTTCCTATTTTAGTACCACCTATACTTAAAATGAATTTCCTACTACATATCTTAATAACATATCATGTATTAGGAGCACTCTTAGCACAACATGATAATGAACATACTAAGTGAGTAGTTTATTACATCAGTTACATATTGGTTGATTACAAAAACAATATTTTTTAATAGAAAAACTATGTCTAGCAATAATTTTTTCCACATAAAAAATTTGACATTACATGGTCAATAATGAGACTCAAGTCATCACAAAAGTAGATCCATTTAAATTTCTAATGGAAAAACCACATCTCTTTGTTCGCATCATAAAATGGGTCATTTTATTAATAGATTTTTACTTAAAGATAGTTCTCTAGAAATCAATAAAGGGTCAAAACATTATAGACCATTTGGTTGGTGCACCACTCATTGACACCAATCCTATTAGTGGCCTATTTAGAGATGACTTTACTACATATTCTACTCATTATGACACTTGAACCATGTTATTTGATGCTTCCCTATGCACATCCAGTGTAGGGGTAGGTATTGTCTTTGTTGACCCTTCGGGTCACATAATTCCTATTGCATATTGATTAAGCTTCACCTACACCAACAACACCAAGAAATATGAATCACTTATCTTAGGTTTATTTTTTGCCTATTCTCTCTAAATTAGATCTATTCATGTCTTTGGTGATTCCCAAATTATTTTCAATCAAGTCAATGATGTCTATCATACAAAATAAGAACATCTTATCCCATACTAAAATATGGTAGAATGTTTATCATCTCAATTAGACTACTTTTCTATAGAAAGTATACCAAAAAAAGAAAACATACATGTAGATTAAATGGAAAGTGTCACATCCTTGATTCTTATCGACATTAATGATGATCAATCTATTTTCACAATTAAATGATTACAATCACCATCAATTTCCAATGTAGATTTGATTGCCCTTTCTGTCTTAGCCACTACACATAGTTTCACAACTCTAGAGTGGTTCTCTGATATTTGTAACTTTCTAAACAAATACATTACACCAAACACTTTTTCATGAAATGATAAATTAAATTCAAAATAATAATAACTCTATTATGTAATCATTGGTGGAGACATTTTTAAGTGATCCTTCGATGGATAACTGCTTCAATGCTTGACTTTAGCAAAAGCCAAAATTGCTCTTACATAGATACACAATAGTGAGTGTGGTGGTCACTTTAGTGGAAAGGCCATGCCACAAAAATCACTTTGACAAGGGTACTACTAGCCCACCATAGAAGATGAATGTTCACAATATGAAAATCTATGCGATAAATGTCAATGACATAGTAACCTACAACATGCATCATTACAATAATTGTAACCTATTGTCTCTCAATGGCCATATATGTTTTGGGTATTTGATCTTATTGGAAAAATTAACCCTAAATATACTAATAAGCATAATCTCATCATCATAGCTAAAAAATACTTTACCAACTGGGTGGAAGCCATTTCACTTTAATTCACCACAAGGGAGGCTTCCTCATGACTCATTATTTCATGATTCATCTTACCTATAGCTACATTTTTGATAATGGAACTTCATTCAAGAATAAAATTATCAATAAATTTTGTACAAAATATAAGATTAAACACATGTTATCCACTCCATAATACCCATAAGGAAATGGTCAAGTAGAGGCTAGCAATGTAACCATCAACAAAATTTTGAATAAAATAGTGGCCAAATTTGGAGATGATTGTTATAATCAACTAGTATTTGCATTATGGGCCTATGACACAAGTATTCATATGCCCATACGAACCAATCATTATTCACCCATTTATGGCACATAATTATTTTTACCATTGGAATTAGAAATCCCATCTCCTCATGTCTCCCTATACCTCTAATGACCAGAATCATGAAAAACAACTACACTATCTTGAGCAGTTAGACCATACATGCATTCAAGTAATAGAACATCTAGAATCTACTAGTAATGTATATAATTATCCTAAAATAAATGAGTTAAAACTAGAGAATTCAAAGTTAATGATCTCATTTTCAAAAAAAATATTCACAATGTCAATGTTAAAGAAGAAATCAAAGGAAAATTTAAACCAAATTGGCTAGGTCCATACATTATTACCAAAAATATTAGCCATAATATGTATCATCTAGCCTCACTTGAAGGAAAGAAACTAAAAAATATAATGAATATTATGCATCTACATAAATTCCATGTATAGTATTTCATTTCACACATTGTATTGTACATTTTTTTTCAAAATTACTTGTACATATTTTCTTTTTGCTTACTTGTACATAGTTTTAAGTAATTCTTGTACATAGTATCCTAATACTTTATTATACATATCTTATACCAAAAATACCAAAAAAAATATAAAATTTAAAAAATATCAAAAGCATTCAAATATATCAAAAATTACAAAAGCATTCAAATAACTCAAAATACCAAAAATATTTCAATTGTATGCATTATCCATGCTTAAAATTTCTACTACCATGCTAGACTTACATTTACTATTCGATGATATTATTTTTTAATTTATATACATTACCATGCTTCACTTGATCTTCTTTGAGTGTGTGCAGTGACTTCCAAATCCATGATTGCTTCACTCTACTCATTATATGGAAATCTTCTTCTACATTTGAGACATACATCGGTATATCTACCCACTGGGGGCATCTTTTACATGACTACAGCATCCAAGTTATGTTATTACTACACCACATAATCTAGTTTTCATGTTGACATACATTTCTTATTAGCTTACACATATTACTCTATCAACATTCAATAGTATATAGCACTTGCATATTCTTAGCATATACCTAGTCTTGTACTACATGTCTTGTATACTTTCACTTCTTGATTTTCTTAGTTAGATGTGATTATATTTATAGCATATTTCATGCTTTCCTTTCTTGATTTTCATAACTAGATGTGATTGCATTTCTCAATTATTATTTTTTCTCTTGTATGTGCCTTGGGACATTTGCTAATGTCCTTTGCTTTTACTCTTCTATATGATTGTGTCCCTCATGCCAACCTTTCTTATTTCAAATTATATGTGTATGTGGCATTTGAATATGACTTGTATGTTGATTTTGAGTTTGAGTGACATGTGCCCATGTCCCTTATTTTTTTGACCCCTTGGCCACTATTGTATGCTTTTTTATTCTTGCCTTGTGTGCTTGTTTCTTAATTTATTCTCAATTATTTGCAATGCCATGATCCACATCATGCATTGTCTTGCTTGATTAGATGCCATCATGGACATCATACTCCATCCCTCCTTGATAATTAAAAACTAACAACTAACACTTCCAATTTTAATTCACTATATTGCACATGCTATTACATTGTAATATCTATCTAGGCATACCCCCATTGATCTAACAATCTCTCATACAAACCATGTTATATCTTGAGATATATTGTTGATTATGATTGCTATATCATGTATTTTCATAGTATAACACACTTGCATGGCTATTTATTCTAAGTATATTCATTACATGGTCTTCATTCATAGCCTCAGAAGAGGAGGCAACAAATAGGGGTTTTTGTCACAAAGATCAAAGCCTTTAACTAGTCAAAAGTTAGTTTTTAGAACACCCATAATAGTATTCAGAGTTTAAACTAGGAAAAATAGACTAGACAACCAGTGACAATTATAGAACAGTATTTAGAATTAGCATAGGAAAAGAGCACCAAGTTTGGACTATAGTTCTAGATAGTAGAGTGTCTTATTTTTTCACTCTTATCCAAATAGCAAAAAAAAACAAATTTTCCAAAAACAGATAGAATGGTAAGACCAATTACAATTTTGGCAACAATAGTTCAGTTCAAAATTAGTAATTTTGGTATAGTTTTTATCAAAGAATCTAGATATAGGGAACATAATATGTAGCATGATGCCTCTCAATTTCAATTTTAGATATGTTAATTGGTATAAATTCTGGATCAAAACCCATGTTATAGATACTAGTGATTAGGGGAAATGTGTAAAACATATTTGACTTCTTTTATTTTTGATTTTAGTACATTACTTAGGTATTCTCAATAGTTACATGACTTATTCCATCTTCAGGTGGTTGGCATCATTACTGAGTGGCTTATGCATAAGCCTATTGCCTAGTTTTAGATTGGCTTACATACAAGCCTAATCTCCACCTTTTTCTTAATGGCCAAGAGTGGCCTCATTTATAAACACATTTGGATATCCATGCCACATTTTTAGATTACAAAACATTCATGGGATTTAGGAGCCATATCATATGACACACATTCATACTAGTATCATTTTATAGCTTCACTTTATGGGGCAATGATGGAGCCAAAGGACTAACTACCTTTTGTATTCTTGAGCCACCTAATTAGAGGGATTGGACACACAATCCAAACATTGATTAACATATACATGATCACATAACTTCACTTAGTGGGTGATGATGGAGCTAAAAGGCTAGCCTTTGCATTCTTGAGCCACTTTTGGGTAATTTAACACTTAACTCTATTTGTGATATTACTATTGTACAACATATTCTATCACATACCCAACATAACTCATAATTAAAATAGGTTTTGTATTGGTTTTCATAATCAGTGAGGTATATTCATTCCTTTTTATTCCTCTCTCTTTTACCTAGTTTTTGTATGTTTTTACTTTAGACCTATCATGTCTAGTAAGAACTAATCTACTCCTTTATTTTATAGATTTAGACTTCATGACATGTTCTCTCTATGAATACCCAACATCACATAGATTCATGAGTTTTACCCTTGTAGGTAAGTTTAGGTACACTTTTGACTTTACTTTATCCCAGTATTTCACTTTGTTGTATCACTAAAATAAATAGAGGTACAAATTTAGTCATATAAAATGTCAAATTTGGTAGCTTGAGTGTGGATTTTGATACCCAACCCATAGGTATTTATTTCATGCTCTCATGACCCTTATAGAAACCTTTTTAATTATTCCAAATCATCCTAAGATTTCCACACAATCATTCCACCTCAGTTAGGTAGCATTTTTGAAGCCAATCCTATCCCCTAGGTCTTTCACCTATAGGATAGGAGCACCCATATTGGACTATAAAATCAAACCCTAGGGTGTCCTATTTTAGCACTCTTATCTAATTATATTTTAAACTACAATGGTTATTTATTTTTGGTTACTATCCTTAATCTTATCAGCCTAACATGAATGCATTCAACCCATGAAAAATATATCTCTATAAAATCCCATTCAAAGTTCATTTTCAAGTGGGCTGGAACATATTAAAAATAAATAAAGAATGTAAGAAAAACCACTAAGGAAAATTTATCTATTATTTTCATACAACCATCTAATATATCTACAAGCATATACAAATCCTCACACTAGTCCCTAGCCACCTCAAGCACACCCAATTTAGTATTTTTGATTTCACATTACACTACTACAAAAATCACATTAAGTGGAGAACTACATATATATTGATCCCTCTTCAGAGTATTGATATATAGGTAGTGTGCCTACACAAGGGGTATGGATACATGTTTAGTGCATCTTACATACACTAACCCCCCCTTCTTTCTCATTTTTATCAAATCACAATGACATATAGGGTTTAAATATTAAATAAGATCTATAAGGAGTTTTGTGAACTTTAAACAATCAAGATTTCAAAATTAGGCTCACATAAAGACAAAAAATCAAACATAGAAAAATTAGGTCTCTATAAATAGTTTGGAAAATAGTGGTAAAAGAGGCCAATAACATCAAACTCTAGAGTGTCTTATTTTGGTGCTCCTATCCTTTAAGAAAATGAAAGATAGATCTTAATTTATGATATTGTCTTAGGCCTACACAACCAATATTAGACCCTAAAATATCCATTTCAATTCATTTTAAGCTAAGTCTTATTTTCTCCATATGTATTGTTATTTATAGAAAGGTTAAAAATACAAATAAATTATACAAATTAGTGGTTAAATTATTACAATATTATTTACTGATTTTACTATTCCAAAACCTTAACTAAATTAGGAATAAGACTCAAATATTCCTAAATTTTTTAAAAAAAGAGGTGAAGGAGGTATTATACTCCAAATTCTAGGCATTAATTCTTTGGTTAGGGTCTCTACCTATATAAACAATCATTAAGATAGACGGTAACTACAAAGTCTATTTTAGCATCAAGATGAGCTTAAGATAGAATGTTATTTTACTTCAAACATGAAAGAGGTTATGAATGGGACCAAGTGATCTTTATGTATGTTCATAGGGTCCCCATAATTTTAAAAATTATCATTGGTTCATAGGTTGGGGCCCTCAACTTTATGAACCATTGTTAAGAAAAATAGCTCCTCTAAACCCTACCTAAACCCTTCTAAGAGCTTGATGAGAGATATAGTGTTTTAAAAAAATCAAAATGGATTTTATGGACCTTGAAATGATCTAATAAACCTTCATACCTATCTTGATCACATTCTCAAGTCATTAGTGGGAACGTGAAGGGTAAAAAGTGTATGAAAAAGGGATAAGAATGACTATTATAGGCTAATTGGAAGCATCAAAAGTTATGTTAGACCTAAACTTAGACTTGGAGGATGATTATGATGTCCTTAAATTGGATAAAATGTTATCTTTAAGTTTCACATGTGTGATCATTGATTAGAGATAAATCTCCTTTTCTCATGCCTAAAAACCTAATTGCGGGCTAATAGAGAGAGAAATAGGTGGATCAAGTATACATACTTTGAGTGTTTATTCATGAAAATTTACATAGAGTAAAAAGAGACAACTGGGTACTCAAATATATGATTAGTTTTCTAGGATCATCTATATAATGTTCTACACAAATAGTTTTGTCTATTTTGAGGGATACAAGGAAATGAAGAAAAGTATGGTCTTTAGGTATGAAATAAAGTCTTAGAGATTGTATGATGCATACAAGAGGGTTGATATAGGTTTTTCAGATAGATATAGTTTATTCATGGAGAAAGGTTGTACTCATGAGGATAGAAAAAATATTTGAGGCATTTGAGCAAGAGATGCATAGTAAAATTGATGGGTTTCAAGACACCTAAGGAGGTATGATAATCACTATAACATCACTATGGATGTATCTTAAGTATATTCAAAGTATAAATAACAATGTTAGAGGGTAACTCAATATAAACTTGTGATTAAGAGTGTAACTTGTCACTTCTAGAGTAACAAGAAAGGCAATTTCATGTAATAAAGTGGATAGGTCATCAAGAAGGTCAGGATTTACTCTACACCACCATTGATGATGGATAAGATCATGTCAAGTTGACACATGTTGAATAATTTTGTAAGACCAATATGTACTAACTTTATTCATTATAATTTTTTTTCCCATGAAGTGACAATTGTCATTGGAGTTACTCTTATGCCACTTCTCTCTTTCCTTCTCTCATCCTCTATATAGATAGCCTTGTTTGGATTTTTAATGGATCCTTTGGCTAAGTATGGTGAATCCATGCTTAACTAAACACTTTTAATATGACTTTGAATGATTAATAAAGTTGATTCTTAAATTTTCACATGATTTTAAATAGTACACTTGTGTGACTATTGGTGAATGATAGTAGTAGTGTCTGTACTCTCTCTCATTTATCCTCACCTACCTATTTAAAAATGGATTGTCTTCTATCAGGTCACATGGTGAGTTTCATATATCTTTGCATGGTTTTAAAGTTTATTTTAGTCATTAGTGCCTTCTTTAGACCTCTTGACCAACCCTCTCATTAAATGCATTTTTTATGACCTCCATGTTTAAATACTCATGCTTTAAGGTCCTTATTGAGTAGTGTGATTAGAATGAATCTTAATCCATATTATTAGTGAATAATAGTCATGTAGAGGGTGTTTATTTTGTTTATCAACTCACTAGTTATGTTTATTTTATGCTATCCCTCTCCATTTTCCTTTAAAATATGGTAATATAGTTGTTAGTGTAGGTGTTATACTTAGGAGCTAACCCAAAATCTAGAGGTTTATTCCACTTATAGGTCACACACAACCTAAGAATAATCCCATTATATAGCACACATGAGAGGGAATTTAAAACAACCTCTAAAGGGTGAAAATTTGAGTTATAAAAATAGTCACATTGTTTTTTCTTCCATTATCTTTGATTTTTCATTCTCTATTCATATTGTTATATTTGAATATATTACCTTTTGTTGAGTACCAATTCAATGATGTTTTATCATCATTATTTTTTATTAATATGATAAGGAGATATATTGATATATTCTATTCACTATATCCTACATTATTTATAACCATTCTAATCCTAATTCATGTGCCAACTAAATGGTATAAGGTTTCAACCATATGGATATATCAACCACCTTTGGACCATAAGAAATTAATTTGGTAATATGTCCAAGGAATTTACCATAAACTGAAATGAATAAGTATTTAATATTTATCCAAAAGTGTATTAATAATGGTAAAATATATACATTTGAAATTTTGTCTTCATCAATCTAAATCAATCATTGATAACCACATTATCTATATGTTTTAATGGATAAATCATCACGTCAAGGATGTTATTTACTTGTAATTATAGATAGTGTATTTATGGATATTTATATAAGGGGTTCCTATTGACCTATATTACCTTAATAATTCCTTCATTATTGTATATTTTAATATTATTTTTTCATGAATCATCATGATACATGTCATGTCATGTGATTATATGATAACTAAAATATGATTTTCCTTCTTGACATGAGAGACATCCCATGACTCTATGTCTAGTAGATAGTAATGTGATGAGATTGTGATCAAATAATATTTGTAATATTTTTATTGGTTTATGTTGAAAAATTCATAATTTAAATGTTTTTGGAGCCTTTGTAAATTCAATCTCCACATTATTTACTAAAATGTATGATTCTTTCTTTGTCTAGTTATGTTCTACTTTAGTGTCACCTATACCTGGAATGAGATATTATTGTAACTATTATTTACAGTTGTATTATACTCACGATATATCATTGTTGCATTTTATTTACCCTTAAGATACTGTTATTTGATAGGAATTTATGATTCTTCCCTTGTTGTATAAAAATCATCTCAATATTATCCAACTCTAATAGAATTGAATATAGTATGAGATAGATATTCATTTGAAGGATTTAATTTGAACTTCTTTAATTTATCATCTACCACATTTTTATCCCTATCATGCCTTTCAAACAATACATGAGTATTCCATATTGATTATTTGAATTCACTAGTAAGGCGAGATTATAATAGGTTTTGTTTATCATGTATTAACTTGAATTTCATGTTGCATAGTTACTTTGTACATTATGATTAGTTCCTTGTATTTTTATTACTTTATTCACCCCAACTCACATGTATGGATATGGAATCATTTGTGATGGAGGAATGATGCTATGATTTTTCACTTGTGATAGTGATTTGTCCTGATTAGTATATTTAGTAATCTTAAAATATTTGAAAGGATCATCATCTACTGGTTGAGTATAAGAATATTATTCATGGATGAATTTAATACATATTTTTAATGTTTATGGTAATACTTACATATCATATATCCATAAAGACACAATATTTATGTTGTAATGTAACTAATTAAGTATCATCTAAAAGGAAGTAGGTACCATCTTGGGACCTAGTTTCAAATCCAATGATATGGTTCTAACTATTTGATGTTGAGTGTTATCAAATAATTTGATGATTCAATATATTTTTTAATATTATCTAGGTTTATCCCCAATAATATTATGAAGGTAGTGTTATAACTATTAAATCTAGATCCATCATCTACTAATATGTGTTAGACTACACTTGAAATTGAGTGAATAATGACATGTATGTCTCCATTGTTTGATGCAAAGATAATTATTATTGTTTAAATTTGATGAATTTATCATTATATTTTAATTTTTTTATTTAAAATTAAAATTATATAGGTTTTATATACTAGGGATACTTATTTATCAAAATTACTTGTATAAGATGTCTATTTAGACCATTGATCTCTTGAGTAACTAAAAGATTGAAATTTTTTCATGGGTGTTATTTAGTTTATCAATGTTATCATATCCTTTGGGTCAATTATATAATTTTTGGGGGAATAGGTGGGTTTGTGGAGGAAAATGTTAACTACCTTCATTTTTCCACACATGATTGGGCATCCTACCTCATATAATATTGACAACATGGACAACACAATCTAAACTAAGCCATGGGAGAATAATGGAAGTAATTGGTAGCTAGTAAAACCTTGAGGTGTAGGGTGGGAAGTAAAAAAATACATGCATGCCCCTTAAAATATATTGGTAATTAAATGAAACTTAGATTGGATGTTGCAACAATATGGCTGGAGGAAGGCTTGGGATTATTCACTATTAAGTTTAGCCTTATTAATGTTATTATATTGTATCCATTTGATCCATTTTATTACATACTTGATCCAAATAAGATACACTTTAAATGTAAAAAAAATATGAAATGAGTAATACCATGACTTGTGTTAACCTATAATGGCCATTCG
>JARHVA010010295.1:0-37500 GCA_037957365.1 Torreya grandis | reverse complement strand
AAGATAATAAAAATGATCTTAATGTAAAATATACTAATTAAGGTCTAGATAGGATCCATCCTGATGAAATCAATAGTGTATATCAAGCACATGGCCAACCTTTATCTATATTTATAAAGGGACATAATAAAATCCCACAAGGTATAACCTAAATAATTTAAGTAATGTTAACTTACAAAAATTCACAAAAAATGTGTTATTCTTAATGCACAACAAGAATGACTTTCTTACAATGTTAAACCTACAATAGGGGTAGCTACTACTATTAATAATGTTATTACATCAACACCTTTAAGCTTGGGAAAAAATAACATTTTATAAAAAGGCATATACATATACCTAACCAATTAAATCATGTATATCCTTTGATGGATACACATAATACATCATATACCTTTCATAATGCATAATACCTCATGTAAAAAATTACAATTTGAAAAGATAAGGTGTTGTAATTAGAACAAGGTATCCTAAAATATATCCAATAATTAGATTCCCAAGTTATCATTAATAATCCTCTATCACATGATATTGAATCACACCCTTTACCTATAAGATTTTTAGCTCTTAAGATTACATTATATGATGGTAAAGGATACCATAATAACATCTTATATATTCTAATGTAACATGTTTCGATTATGATTTTAATGACAAATTGATACCAAATTATTTCAAAGAAGCTTAAAAGAGTATGAATTGTATTGGTTTTATGATCTACCTACTCAATCAGTCAAAGCATTCAACCCATTATCATATTTATTTCTCAAACATTTTGCTATTAACATTGATGAAAATATTTATTATGCTCAAACTACCAAGCTTAAGCGAAGAACTAATGGACCTATCAATGAATATGTGTTTTGTTATAAGACCATGTTTACTCAAATGAATAATACATTAGTAGATAATAAATTACAAGATAATTAAAAAAAATTGTTTTACCCATTCTGTGAGTCAATTACTTTCAAAAAATATATATCATTTGAAGATATTTATGTTTAATGGTTAATTTAATTTAACAATGAAATGTAATAAACCACTAAACATTTTAAATATTAATTATGTAAAATAATTGAATGTGTTAAACCACAAAATAATTGATTTTTTTTAATGTGTAGATTACTTTGTAAAATAATTGAATGGGTTAAAGCAAAAAATGTGGCTCATTACAATGTTAACATAGACATTGAGTGTCACTAGACTCAAACATGGTAGGAAAAGAGGATGAAACCACCAAATGGGCTATCAAAAGTGTAACCATAGACATCAAGTATCATTAGAATCTAATATGGCCCACTTAAAAAATGAGATGAATCACACCACTGTAGAAATATCTAGAATTTATTGACACTTTTGTACCTACATTTATCTCTCCAAAATGTCAACCACATTTTTTTTATTCTAGATGTGACCCATCATATCATGTCATTTTGAATTAATATCATGCCCCTTATATTTTTAATAAAAATTATAATTAAACATTTAACTATTTGAAACTTGTAACTATAAATGTAGGAATGAGTGCACATGCATATCATATGCCTCATAATATAAAAATTATAAAACATACTATAATTATAAAACTATATAATGCCATAAATCTAGAAAACAAATATTATAAAGACTTGAGTTTCAAGACAATCCCTATGTGATTCCCCCATTATGAGACGAGAGACATGGATTATAAGTCACTAATATCAAAATAAAACTTGTATAATATGTGAAATATGTAATAATCTAGTAGCATAGGAAAATTTTAATTGTATTACTTCATAGTATTGAATATATCATTTAATTTCATATGAAACATGTGTCATATAGATAAAGTATTGAAGCACATAAGTAATAGGTGCATGACATATATCATGGTATAAAATTAAAAATAGAGATAATGAATGATATGAATCATCAAATCATAGTAACAAGAAATGGACATAAAATTAATGTTACACAATGTCTTACAATTTGCATAGAATGTTACATATACATCCTAAAGGCCACATACAAGGGACATGTGAATGTAACATAAATAGTTAATGTTAAGTGACACACTCAAATGACATGATGATGTAAACTAATAAATAACATGTATATGATTCACACATAAATCCAAGTGCCACACATAATAAGCAAGCAAGTCCTAACTTATCATGTAATAAAGTAATAATTTTGAAAGTTATCATATAGAAAATGATAGTAGTATACATCAACTATATGTATCAATGTAATTGTTATAAAATAACATATCAATGTAACATAATGTAAAGTATGAATGATTAACAAAAACTTTGTATAATATATATCTCAACATGGTAGAGAGGTTATGTATAGATACATCTTGTTTAAGTGTTTATGAAGAATGAAGAGATGCCCCCAACATAGTAAGGCTGTTACATAAAAAAGGAATCCCTTCATTGAAAAACCATGAAATATTATGTCTTATATCACACTCACATACCTCATGAGAAGTGTTGTGTATTGAAAATTGAAATATGCTATGTAATTAACATGAAATAAATTACACCTGTAAACAAGTAAAGTTAACAACATAAATAAATGTTTTTGAGGTATTGATTTTGAATCTATAGAAATATTTTGAGTTTTTTAAATTTCTAACATATGTGATTTTTTTTTTAATTTTTTAAATATTTAGAAACAAAAATATCCATCTTGGTATAATAATGATGTAAATTCATGATATTCTTAGGATATTTTTTAGGTTTTCCCTCAAGAATGGCTAATAGTTAAAATCATGTACCAATCATTTTAGTGATTAATATTTATTTGATCAGGTAAACATGTAGGTTTTATAAGGATCCTATAGCTTAATAGTTAAACTAGTATCATAGTAAAGTAGAGTAAGCCTCAAGGGTTAAAAAACATACTATAAACAAAAATAAATAAATAAGCAAAGACCTATAAAAGAATACCAAGATAAATAAAATAAAATTATAATTACTAAGGGGGCATAGTGTCCTCTATGAGTTCCTTGTTGGGGTCCTTATCCTCCACCTTATCCTTAAAATTTTACCTAGTAACTCTTCTTACGTCCTTCTACTGAGGCCCTCAGTAGTGTCCTTTAGGAAGATCATCCTTAGTTTCTTTTGGGATTCTTTCTTCTGATTCTTCTTAGAAGGGTTATCCATAGTAAGGGGTTTGGAGGAGGGTTTATGAGTGTGTTGAACCACTACCTTTTTGTCTTTCTCCATACAGGGGGATATTCTAACTAAATAATATGTACAAAATCATGTAACACATTCTTGTATTCTCTTTTGATCAAGATCCAAACCTTAATTAGGGTACCCAGACCAATACCCACTTTGTGAAGTTTTTCATTTAATTTCTCCAACTATCTTATCTTTTTTTGGACTGAATTAGTTAAGATGGCCTTTCCATTCCCTAAATATTCCACCACATCCTCTTATTCTAGGAAAATGGGTTTAGGTTTGTTAAAAATGAGATGAAGGGGGATGTACTCTACAAGGCTTTTAGTATTAAGGCTTATAAGGGATGTATTAGGAGGAGGATATGGATAATATAATGTTTAGTCTTTTTTATGGGAGTCTTCCTCTTCAAAATACCCTCTTAGTTGAGCTTATTTCTTGCACATAGTCTCCCCATGTTTGACTAGAAAAAATATTATCCCTTAATGAATAATGGCATTAGATTCACTTATTTATAAAGAAAGGGAAATAATCTCAAGGTATTTTAGTAGAATATACAATAGGTTCATTCTAAAACCTTGGAAATGATTTAATAATATGAAATTATGTGAGAAAATGAGCATGAATTTACCTTCTAATGTTAGGTATTTCATAGTTTGAAGGTAAACATCTAGTCAATTCCTCAACAAATCCATCCTTGAAAAACCCTTATTTTTTGTTTCCAAAACCTCATTCATAAGAATTTTTTTTTGCATCTTCTCCATATTTTTGGATTTTTCCTTAAAATACTTTAATCCCTCAAATGACATCCATCTAACCTCCCTAATGAGCTCCTCTCTAACAATGATTATAATGCCTCTCATTTCCATAATTCATTTATTCTAGGCTGAGATGAAGTCTTTGTAAAGGTTTGCATTATGTCCAATGATGTGGTCATGTATTAAATAATCCCCCCTTATGAAGCTTCCTCCATAATTATTATGAATGGACCCAACCAAATGGGTTTAAATTTTACTTTGTTTTAATTTTCAGCATTGGTATTCTTTTAATTTTATTTAAGTACAAGGTCACCAATTTTCAATTCATGATCTTGAATTTTATTTCTATATGCTTATTTTATACATTCTTGATAATACTTTAAAATTTCAGAGATTGTATGTGTTTGTTATCAATAATTTCTATTTTTTGTAGATGATTTTTGCAATATTCATTATATTTTATAATGTCTTTTAATGAGATATGTAAAGAGGGTATAATATATATATATATATATATATATATATATATATATATATATATATATATATATATATATATATATATATATATATATATATATATATATATATATATTTAAAAGCTATGTAGATTTTATTCCATAAAAAATAGAATAACATGTATATTTTATTAGTGTTCTTACACTTTTTCAATATGCCCAAAGATTATTGATTATTCAATTATGCCAATATTTTACATGTTTTTCAATTATCTTGCTTAAGATTTTATTTATTATTTTATTAGTTGATTCGACTTGATTGTTTCTTTATGAGTTTTAAGGAGTGGATAAAGTATGACAAATTTTGAACTTATCATAAATTGTTTTGAATATTTTATTTTTAAAAGATGGAAAATTATATGTTATAATTTTATAAGGTAATCTAAATCACATGATAATATACATTCATATAAAATTACAAATATATTCACATGTTTTAGATTTTAAAGTTATAGCTTCTACCCATTTTTAAAAATGTATAGTGGTTGTAATGATAAATTTATTTCCTTCTCATGATTCTATATATGTTTTTCCAATTAAGTCAAATCCCCAAAGAGACAAAGGCCATGAAGAAACAAAATGTTATGGTGCATATTATGGGGCATGCTTGAGATTACCATACCTCTAACATTTGGAACATAATTTATCATATTATCACATTATTTTTCCTATTTTGAGCAATAGTATCCTTCATGTAATATTTTTTTAGGAAAAAGTCTTACTAAAAAAGTGGCCTCCAAATTCACTAACATGCACCTCCAGTAAATAAATTTAAGCTTCAATATGATTTAGGCATCATAATAAGTGTCCATTAAAAGAGAGTATGAAGAGGTATCTGACAGTCAATACATGATGCATGTATAAGAGTTGTAATGAATTTTTATCCTCTCACATACAATTTTTAGGAAAAGTATATTTATAGATATAATTATATATATTGGTATAACATTCAATATTATATCCACTTTGAATGACTATGAGAAATTATAATGCATTTATAATTTAATTATTTAATAAATGATTACATAATTTTAAGATAGTAAATATTTCATGATCATCATTAATATCAATTTGGATTAAATATGTAACACTAGCCACAACATCACCATTTTGATTATTTATGCAAGGAATGCTCTCAATGGAGGAAGAAGAGAAGTGTGTTATGAGACACTGTACCATGTATTTATTTACATGGGATGACATTTTATTCCTTAGTTTTATAAACATTTATGACTTAATTGAGTGATTTGTGTGAAAAAATTATGTTTATAAAAGGTCTAGTATTAGAGCTTCATATTTCACTATGTTATTTGTGCATGAAAATACAATACAAAAATAAAAATAAAGTGTTCACATTGGGGAGTGATAAATACAATCCCAACCTTGAAACATATAACACATTAAAAATCATTAAAATTCATGGTCCATATGTTATTTTTGACATTATAATAAGTAAATTCATCTCAAAATTTGATAATAATGCGTAATGTATAATGTAATAGGGAAAAAACTAATTTTTTAGTGATAGATTGCCATTTTATAGACTTTTGTGAGATAAAATTTAAATCAAACTCAGTAATAAGAATTACACACTTTGATATAAAATTTTAAAAATTAAGTTTTGACATAGTATATTTGACTAGATAAACCTAAGTGATAACATGCATCTCATTATAAATTAAATAATATCATAATTTTTGCTTGGAAAAAACAAAGGCTAAGCATATATTTTTTATGGTACTATTATTTTTTTCATAATTAATAAGTGTGAGACTAATGTATTAAATGACATGTTCATAATGTTATTCATCATGTTATGTAATAAAATTACCCAAAGAATGATTAATGGTAGAAATGTATAATAAGAGGGGTTGATCTATAATGGGAGGCATAAACACAGGTGGATTGAGAAGATAACCTTTAATTCCATCAAAACATATTTGAAAAGATTCATCATATTTAAATTTGGGATATTTCTTTAGTAACATTTTAAAATAATGTTTTTATTTTTCTATTTGGGATACTAAACATTGGATAGACTAAATGTGACATTATAAACATCAAATTTTCTATAAAATTAGTTAGTGGCGACATGTCAAGGATAGTTTTATATTTTTTGGGATCAACTTCAATGCCATGTTGATAAATGATAAAACACAAAAATAATCTAAAAATACACATTTTAATATTTAAACATATGTTACATTACCTCATTCTTTCAAATATTTATCATAAATCGATATCATGATCTTGGTGATGTTTTGATTTGGATAATAAATCATCAACAAAATATTCAATTATTTTATATATGTAGTCATGAAAATATGTGTAAAATCTCATTGATAATTATTTATTACATTTTTAAATTTAAACAAAATGAATTGATAACAAAATGGCCCCCATGGTGTAATTAATGATGTCTTTTCTTGATCCTCAAGATTAATATTGATTTGGTTGTATCTAGAAAAACCATACATGAATGATAACATTTCATATCCCATGGTGGAATCCATAATCATATCTATGTTGGGTGGTGTGAAATCATATTTAGGATAAGACTTATTTAAATCACAATGATATGTGTAACATTGAATATATCTATTAGGATTTATCACTAGAATAATATTATGACCCATTCAGGATAAGCAATAGATCTAATGAAGATAACATCCAAATATATTTGTATTTCATCTTTGACTAACAAATCTAATTTTGGGTGAATTTTCCTTATTTTTTCTTGACTATTTTTTCATATGGGTATACTACAATATTATGAATTTCCATTATTTAGGTAATTCCATACATGTCTTTATATGCCCATTGAAATAATTAAGGATAATCATGTAAATATTTTCAAAGGGGGTTCCTTCATAATATTTTAACATGGATACTAAGAGTATTGGATAAGGGTCTTTATTAGTTCCAAATTAAAATTATATTATTTTATTATTGAATAATGTATATCAATATTCCACATATTTTATTGTAGGAATACTATTAGGGACATCTAATTATGATTAATCATTAGTATAATCTCTTTCACCAAAATATGCATGTGCATTTATTTGATGATAAAATATTTTATTATGGTAAAAGGAATGAATATACTCATAGGCACCTAATACTCCAAAATATACTCATCATTTGAGAAAACATCAATTTTAGGTGAAATTGTGTTGTTAATAAGCTCTAGGTGTACTAATGATAATTGAAAAATATGATTTACTTGATTATTATCCTTAAAGTGCATTGTTTATTAGGTATTAATTTTTTAATTTGTTTGAATTTATTAATTCTATGAGAAGTTGACTTATCCTAATATCTAATATGTGATTTCTCCTCAATAAAATTAGTAATAAGATGTATAATACCTTGAGAATGTTTTCCCAATCCTTATCCAACAATGTATTTTTAATTTTATAAATATTCAAATCTAAAACCACATTGAATTTAATTAATTTATGATTCAAATGGATTTGGTTCTAATGAGGGTGAATTGACAGGTGAATTAGATGGTGATATTTTGTTGGAAGAAGGTTTCATATATGGAACAAAAATGTCTATAGGATAGACCATTAAAAAATATTTGAATGTATATTAGTCCTAAGAACACACATATAAATAAATTTGATGAATAATCTTAATAAATTCATGTAATGAGTAAGGAATTACATTCATGTCATGAATCTAATTTTGGCCCAATAAAATATTATTTTAAAGATCATTGGGCATAACTTGACAAATAGTGGCAAGACAGGAGCCCAAAATGATATTCAATGTACTTTTCCCAAGTACTTGGTATGTATTTTTAAATTAATTAAATTTAATATCTAAATGGGTGAGATCATTTAATTTTTTTCCAAGTAAACTTAGGAAAGAGATGTTACAAATGTTCAATCCTGATCCATTGTCAATAAGTACTCTTTTGACCACTTTATTATATATAAATATTTGAATATACAAAGGTAAATATTGATTTATGATATGTTTTAGGGGATGGTATTTTTTTTTAAAAACTAAATAATTTCTTCTATCCATAAAATAATATTAATAATAGAAGCTATGTGAAGACGTTCAATAATGTTAGGAAAAAATGTATTATGTAAGGCCTCATATAAGATATGTTTGTATAGTTGTATTATTTATAATAGATATGGTAATTAAATATTAAAATTAGTATTATTTAATTTATTTAAGATGTAAAATAAATTATATTTATTATTTTACCATGATAAAGAGAAATTAGATTGAATGTTATAATAATATGAAGTATAATGTAATTGTGATTGCTCTATAGTAAATTATAGAACATCATTAAATTTTAACCATGAACATATATAATGAATAGAATATTGAAAATAAATAAAATATTTTACAAAAATATTATAATCCTATGTGAAATATGAAATAAACATTCATTTATTGATCCCATTAAGAATACAATACAAGAAAAAAGTAAGGTATAAAGGTGATCTAGGCAAGGGTTTAAATGATTGTTTGGGCTCTTAATTATACTTTTCCATTCATAGATTACTATTGGCCCAATATTTTATAGCATTAACTATAAATTCTAAACCATGATTTTATCACCCTATACCATTTTTAAGGGTATGTGAGAGTAACTTTCTTAGGTAATATGTTATCTTAGGTGCACCACAAATCAAATGGTTAAAGAGGATTCCTATGGTGTAAACATAGGACCCTATGCATTTAAAATATATAGTAATGTATGATAAAAATAAAATCAATATATAATGATGTATAGGGATTGATTATTGGGAGTGTATCCCTCACTTCATAGTGACATTAAAACATGTCACTACTTAGCCAAAATTGACATATCTCTATGTATTTTTATAGCGTATAGAACATAGGTGCTAAAAATAAGCAACAAATAATATAAAATAAAATATAAACAAAAAGTCAAAATATTTATGTATATAGATCAACAAATTTTAATTAGAGGTCAAAATAATGCTTCAATTTCAAATGTTATCAAAGGTGAAAAGGTAAGTTCTTCAATGTCAGACCAAATACAAGGTAAAATAAAATTGACTCATGGTGTCATATTTATATCTAATGTTGAATTTTATTTCTTTCAGTGTCAATAATTTATTTTCAAAAATGAATAAAACCTTAGGATAAAAATAAATTTAAAAAAAAGTGGTGTTCTAAAAAAATTATGTGTTCACTCTAATGCTTAATGGCTATTTTGACTTAGCACTATAATTTAATAAACCACTAAAATATTGAAATATTTCTTTAGATTACAAAATACAGATATCAAAATGTAGAATAATTTTTTTATATGGGATATAAATAATAAATATAATAAAATATGCAAACCTAGCTTGAATTTAGCTTATGTTGACTATGTAGGTAGATTGTTAATATAAAATTAACTAGGAGGATTTGTGAACTATAGCATCCAAAAATAAAATTCTATGATATACTAGGATAGGTCCATATGAATATAGATATGAAAATACTAAGACCCTGTCTATTGATTTCAGCTACTTTTATAGTTGAATTTCATTCACATACACATATGGTGGTCTAAGAGGCATTGTTGACAATTTTTGACATGTAAAAGTACCTAAAATTTCAAATCCATAGTTCCTACACATATAAAAAATAAAGATAAAATGAAAAAGTGGTGGATTTATTAAAAGGTAATTTAACTATCCTAAAACATCCTACATAATCTAAGTGTTGTCTACATAGCCAAAAAGGACCTTATGCCAATGTAATTCTCCCTTCTAGAGTGAGTGTGTGAATATTGATATTATATATGTGTATGAAAATAGTAAATTAACTTGAATTATTTAAAATGAATACCATTTTATTGAAAATAAATATACTTCAAACATGGTATATGACTTTTAGAATAATTCAAAACTTGAATTGGAAATTTTAGTGTCCTTTTGCTCCATGTGTAGTAGAATTACCAAATGATTACTAGATGTGTATTGAAGGACATTGATGTACTTATAAAGTGGTAAATTAAGATCATTTATGTTAAATAAAATTACTAAAAGTGATATAGTTCCAATATGAAATGTCTCAAATTTGAAAATTTATTGTTGGAGTGTGGGAGACAAGAGCAGGCTCTAACCCTATCTAACTTAGTGCATTCTTGTCTTAGAAGGTTATATACTATTGGAACTTGGATGGAAAGAATAAGTAAGAAAAATATGGATGTCTAAATTATTTTTTTAATGATTAAAATATATTAATTATAATAGTGAAGGATCTTATAGATATTTCAAGTTAATAGAATGGAAAATAAACCAAGTAAAGTAAGGATGTCAATATTAAACATTGTCAAGTACTTGATTAAATTTGAGTGTATACACTTTATCATAAAATAAGAGAAATAAAATTACATATTATTTATTTGAAAAATATTAATTATACTAATACATCTAATTTAACTTACACAATGAAGTTTCAATGCAAATATTCTTACAAATATAAACCATTAAATTCTAATTTGAATGTAAAGATTATAATTAATGTTGTTTCTCAACCTAATAACATAATTATTTTATGAGAGAAACCAAGGAGGTAATAAAATTACCACAACCACATCAAAAATTGCTATAAAATATACTTTAATGCAATATTATTACTTTACCATCACCATTTTAAGTATATATGAAAAAACCTCAAGGCAAATATTTTAATAACAATGCATGTTATGATTATCATATATGTAATTATACTTATACTAAAAATTATTTAAATATTAAACACCTTATTTAGGAACTTATTTATAATAGTGTCATTGAATTTTGTAGTCCTATATAAGAGCTTAAGCCTCATAAAAATAAAAACATTAAATTGAAGACTTTTAGTGAGCCCTTTTAAAATTATGATACAAATAAGTATGATTAAATAGTATTAAACTTATAATTATTATCCACATCCTAAGCTATATGATCATACATTATATTAAACCATTTATATAATTAATAAAACTATCCAACCAATCCTATAATTACTTTTGATGATAGAGAGATAGTGGATGATGACTCTGATTTTCATGCTTTATGTATGTGAATTCATATTGATCAACAACCTATTCATAGTGGGTTAGTTGATAATGGATCAAGTGAAAATTCATGCACATTAGCATTGATTCACTCATTGGGTTAATCACAACATGACATAAAACAAACTAATAAAAGTTTTAATACATTCAATGGAAAATAACAAACTACTTTAGGAAATATTGTGTTGCCTCTTTAATTGGGTCTATTATCTATCTAATTTTCACCTCTAGGAAGGTTTTTAAATCATTAATAACTAGATGATATCATGGGAACAACCCTAGGTAATGGGTGACCTAATAAATGGATTGAACCTCTAGGTTTGGCTAGTTCCCTTAATGATTCATCCAAAAACTCTCACCAACTTATCACACTTGCAAGGAAAAATGATAGAAATGAGATAAAAATAATTAAAAAACATGGATGTGATACACCAAATAATATTCCTCAACTTTTTATTGTTTTCAATATGAAATGACAAGTTACAATATGATTTTATATCTTGAAAATAGATCTTACCACACTATATAATATATATGAAGGCTATGGCTATTTTAGAAACTAAGGTGATTATTAAATATGTATAATAGTAGATACTAATGATATTTCAACACTTAAATTAAGAAAAACATGTTTTTCACTTCATATGACACGTGAAAAGAAGACTAACTTACATAGAGGCATGAAAAAGAAGGATAAACGCAAGGAAGTAATATCACTGTCATAAGACATTCATCATCAAATCACTCAAAATAATTGTATGAAAGATGAAAATTTTAATCAAATTTATTTAATTTATAAGTAAAGTACAAGTCTTAAAATTTAAGGGATTCACCATAATCAATTTGAAGATACATTAAATTCTTTTTAAGGCCTCATTTATAGATGAATTGGAAGAAAAGAGAAGGATATGACAAGAAGAGAAATAATGAGATTATTATCATGATAAAATAAGTTATAAAACATATAAATAGTGACACTAATATTTCAAATAATGTGTTTTCATCTTTCCTCTTAGCCTTCTAGGACATGTGTTGATGTAACTCTTCATAAAGGTGGCATATGAGGCCTTCTTAGCAGTTTTAATGCCTTATTGATCATAGCTCCTTATCATGGAGTTACCTATTTGTATATTGGGATAGTTAAAATCTCCTCAATTAACACTTTTCACCCTTGAATATCCTTCTACACCAACCTTGGTCTCTTGCACTACTTCCTCTTCCTCTTGAGATTAGTATTGGACTTCATGACTTCTTCTCTCTTTGTTGTCAAGGAATAAATTACAAAGGAAGGTATTTTTTTATTTAATTAAATGATTATATATCATATTTTTTATTCAATTATAATGTTATTATATGTCATGGAGATTTGTTCAATCAATACAATCCATTTTGTAGCTGATCTCTGCTCTAGCTAGTCAATTGAATAGAGAGATATTCAATGTCATGAATAATTCAAGTAGTTTTGAGGGATGAGTCCAATATTTATTATTTTTTAAAGACTCAAAATTAATCTTAAGTTATTTTTATAATTTCCTCAGGCTGTTTTGGGACCTCTTTTTCCTTTCAAACCTTGCAACCAGTCCATACACCTACCTTCTTGAAGTTATTTAGTTCATGATTCTTCATTAAGCCTTAGTTGATCACTTTAATTATATACCATGACCATAAAAACTTATTAAATTAATTTAATATTATTATAAAATCCCTAATTTATCTCAAATACCCTCTTCAACTAATTAGGACAATTTGTCTAGCTTAAAACCCTATAAACAAGCTCAAAAAGGAGTTTTTTAGGCCAATTTATATACAATTCTAGCTTACATATGACATAAAATTGTTAATTAAAATTAATATGAGAGGTATATAAGTCATAAAATTTATTTTAAGGTCATTTTAATCCATTTTTAGTGCTTGGATGGCCTATCTCTTCCATCGGGTCATACTCAGGGTTTAATAAGGGTTTTAGAACTACCTAACATCTTAATGATAGTTCATAAATATATGCGATTTGATGAATGTAATAAAACCAATAATATTGAGTTTATAAAAACAAATCATTCCAAAAAAGTATCAAGATCCCATACACTTCATCTTTCAAGTTCACATGTACTAGAAATCACCCTTTTTATCCATACAGACCTGAGTGTGTATTCAAGGAAAGCTATTTAGAAATAAAACACATACAATTGTTTTGTTTGGAATTTAAATACTATTTTAGGGTTTTAAAAAACATCACATTATATTTTTAAAATATTTTCATTAATGAATTTACCCTTCAATCTATTGACACCTGCCTTAAGACCTAAGTAAGGGTTTGTAGCCAACCACACTAATGTGACCTTAGTAGACCTTTTCCAAGAATTTTATTTTATTATCATGGATATAAATATTCATTTAATGTTATTTAAACATAAAACCCACACATTTATTCTCTTAAACCATAAAAATACTTCAAAATATACATTTTCTATTCAATTCTCATACACAACCCTATGTGTGATCATTTAGGCCTTTTAAGCCTAAATAGCCTTCTTAACCCCTTCATTGCATTCATTCACCTTAAAAAATATATGAATATCCAATTAAAGTTTTATAATTAAATTTAAATATCTCACTGGATATTATATATGTTCTAATGGATTCATTTAACAACCAACGCACCTTTCTTCAATGCACCTATAACAAGCTTATAGGTGTTTATAGGGTTTTGACTACAATCTTGAAGGTGTATCTTTTCTCATTATCACTTTAGTAATTATTAATTATATTTGATAGGTTATAATACTTATAATATCATCTATATAAACTTATAACCTATTGCTTCATATCATACATGTGTCCTTTGATCATACTATCTATAAACAAGATAGTTGGTCATTTAGGCCTTTTGGTTATTAGGGATACTAAGTTTTCCAAACTAATTTATCCCTCTTGAATTTTTGTCTTATTTAAAATCTCACCCAAACTCTTTTTTATCCATAAAAACTCTCAATATATTAAATGATATTAAAAATCATTTTTTTTTGCTCCTACTACCTATATCAGGCATGTAGGTGGTTATTTGTCCTAAAACCTTATTTTCATTATTTTTTCCTCTTAATACCAATTGACCAATGATTTAAATATATATAAATTATATTGTGTTTTTTTTATCATATATATCACTCCATTAGGTTCAAATCACCTTAGATATCCACTTGAACCCTCATAATCTTTGTTTCGGTTCACGCAATCCATCTTAGTTTATAGAGTCTATTTGAAAACAAAGTGAGTTGATGTCTGAGCTTTCATATATTATTAGGATTCTTAGCTAGATATTATATAATATTGGGAGCATATAATTTAAATCCACCAAAGTTATATGAACATTGGTTTCTTTTAGAGGGACCATTATGCCTGTTGCATGCATTGCTTTACTCCTCATGCACTTGGACCCTCTTATTTTTGACATAAGCAGTTTGGGATTCAAGTGTTTAGATATTTTTTATTATTTTATTAGATATGTTAATATACAGGTTGAATATGTTTTGTACCATTAAAAAATAAAGTGGAAGATAAGCATGATACAGTAGTAAAATAAAAAAGGATAAAGCCTAGACCCTGACAAGATAAACCACCTATAGCCTAAAAGGCACTAAGATTCACAAAAAAAACTAGGACAAAAAAAAGAAAGAGAAAATGAGGAAAAATAGTTAGACTCATAATAATATACCTATTTTTTGCTCTCGGTACTATATACTATATTTCTATTTCCTTTGGTTTAGTACCCAACTGCCTATTCTTTCTCCTCAACCTTCCTCTTGTATTTGGAACCCATGATCTTGGATTCCTCCCTCCTCTACTCTAACTCTTTGATTTTTTTATAATTAAAATTTCATTGTGTCATTAATTAAATAGGCCACATTCACTCCTTATTTAATATATTTGGGGCCAATATTGACCTACAAGTCTACAAACTTGTAGGTTCACAATCTCATATTTTCTCTAGGCTTGAAGAAAGTCCCTTGTTTTATATGGTTATACACTTAAAAACTCCTTTATAATGATATTAAAGGTTATTTTAATATGTTACTTTCATTAAATTATTTTTGGATAATGAAAACACATTCACATTTGATCAGGGTTATCATTACCATGGCTACAAGTTACAAGTAACTCAACTATATGTGTATGCTTATCTCTTTTCCTTGAATTAAATTAATTAAATGTTGTATTAATATGTATTAGTAATAATTATTAGGTTTTATTAACTATTAACCATACAATTTAATTCATTTCATACACCAAGACACTTCACAGCTCTTGTAAACTTGATTGTCATGCTTGAACTAGCGAATCAAGGATATTTGGCATTAATCAAGACATTAAATTGAATAAATTGATAAAATATGATATTAAAGGGGTAAAATAGTTCAAAAAATACTTTACACAATAATATTAATACATTCATTAAGATTTATAAATATGTATTTGGATAAAACTAAACCTAGTGGGGTTTTGAGTTACCTTTCTACACCCTTAACTTCTTAATGATTGTTCATAATGTTAACAAGTATAACTAGAAAAAAAATTACACAAATTGGAAGATAATTAAGGTCCCTTCATTTTTATAATATATTTTTATCAATCTTTTCTCTTCTTAGATTACTATCCATAAACTAGTTGGCCTTTTAAGGCTACCAAGAAGCTTGATGAAGAAAAGAAATTTTTGTTGTTATTTGGTAATATAAATCCACTTTATATATGGATTTATATTTGAGAATAATATATTTAATATTATATTATTATTTACATTTCACTTCAATGTAAACCCTCTAAAATATACATCTAAAACCTTGATTTATTTAATAATCTGCCTATTTTGCTCTTTAGAACTATTGGAGATGGCAAACCAAGTGCCTATACAACTTCCCCTAACTTTTACATAGTTTTAAGAGTGTGAAAAAATATTTTCCACCTTTATTTGCCTACATGTCTTTAAAAATATATCATTTAGATGCTAGCAAATGATGAATGGGTAGTTACAAATAGATTCCAACATTGGGAAATAGTTGCTTAAGACATTTGGAGGATATGTATCAACAACTACAACATGATGTCATTATAAAGGTGTTATATGAATTAAAAGGACCCATATTTAATGATATTAATTTCACATTTTCTCTTTCCCATAGATTATCAACTCAACATTGACGTATAAAATGAGACTATAATAAATGAAATACCTTAATCTTATCAAAACTACCTTAATCTATCCAAATTGATTGAAATAAAATGTGATCAACTCAATAATTCTACTCCTTGGCTAATTTCATCAACTTTAGATCATGGTTGTTCTTATAAGGGTCACCACCTTGCTTCCATGAGCATGATTCCTAATTGACTTGACTTTATACTTAATCTTAAAATTTTCAAATTTATCTTGAATAATGCTACACATGAATGGGATACAAAGAGACCATTTGGTGAAAAGGCAAAGTGACTTAAACTTTTTACTCACTAGACCATCATAAGTGACCTTTTAATTTGTCAAGGAATACACACCACCTATCATCATAGATCATTAATGACCAATACAATACCTACATAATGGATATCAAAAAAATTAATGTCAAGTACATAAATTTTTTGAATGACACCCATTCATTGTAGCCAATTTTTGGCTAACATATTTGTTGAAATCTTAGGATTTCATGCTTTCTATGCATATATAATAGTAACCTTGGAAATCCATTAGGCTATGGGGTCATAAATGCAACTTGACTTCAAGGAAAATTAAAATTTGTAATTGACATCAACCTTAAAACAAATTGAAATTGAACTAATGTAAAACACACAACACACACACACACACATGTGTCACAAAAAACTTGGAGGAAGGATAATAAACAAAAAACACACAAAAAACATGTGCACTAATCACTTAATCAAAATAAAGTCCTACCCTACTATGTACAAAATAAAAAATCTAACCCTGGTAGTATATCTTAAAATGTATCCCATTGATTGGGATACTCAATTATTCTCCATCAATATTTTCAAGTTGAAAAGCATTATGTTCTTTAAAACTAATGATGACATAGGGTACACTCCATAATGTGTCAAAATTGGTATGATTATTAGGTTTGGCCCTATCTTCATCCCACTTCAACAAAATAAATCCATCTTGATATGCTCTTGAAACAACCTTGTTATCAAGTGTGTTCTTCACTTGGGCTTGGTAGTACTCCATGGTATGCATAACATGATTTCTTGTCTCATCTAAGCACATCAATTCTATCAATATTGTCTCCATTGGATGACTCTCCATATTCTTAATTTTATGAGCTAACTCAAGGGATGTTAATTCAAGATAAATAGGTAGATTGTTATCTCTTCCATATACAAGCATGTATGGTGAGTTTTTAATAGCCTTCTTGGGGGTGATCCTGTAATCCCATAGAGTTGTCCTCAACTTGGTGTGATAAGATATTTGATTGTCTTATATTATTATCTTAATGATTATGATCAGGTTATTATTATT
This sequence comes from Torreya grandis, assembly GCA_037957365.1. Taxonomy (NCBI): domain Eukaryota; kingdom Viridiplantae; phylum Streptophyta; class Pinopsida; order Cupressales; family Taxaceae; genus Torreya; species Torreya grandis. The sequence continues at coordinate 19,480 of JARHVA010010295.1, read as the reverse complement.
GGACTCATCTATCACATTCCCTTTAGGGTAGTAATTATAATAATAACTTAGATAAATTCATTCTTGGAAACCCACTCAATTGTTCTTTCACTTCTAAATGCCAAAGTATTATAAAAAATTATTGTTTAAGGCACTCCAAATATGGTCACTAGGCATTTATATAAGTCAAGAACTAAATTTTCCTTATCTTCCTTGAGAGTTATGGCTTCCACCCACCATGTGAAATAATTAGTGGTTGTAATTAACCATTTATGGATAGTAATTAAATGTGGATCTATCATGCTAATGAAATTAAGATCCCATTGTGTGAATGGCTGATCTACTTTAATAATATTAAGGGAAATGGAATCAATCATTTTTTTACATGTGAAAAATTCACTCTTTTGACACCTCCTTACCCATGCATAGGAATTATTAAACAAACTAGGCCAATATTACCTATCTCTTGTTACTTTTGTTGTTTTAGTCTTAGGTGCAAAGTGGACTCCATCTAGTCCATCATGGAATGGTTCTAATAAATTTTCAATCTAATTAGTTTCAACACATTTAAACAAAATACCACTAATATAGCTTATAAAAATATCTCCATCCACAAGAACATAAGGTATAGACTACAATCTAAAGGATCTTCTCTTTTCTCCATGCAAACCTATAAGGCATTCACCTATTTGAATTAACGTTACCATATTTTGTGTCAAAATTAGAGAGAGTGAAGGTGAAACTACATTAGGATCATATTATAATGCCAAGACACCATATTTTTATTCTTGAAGGTATGCTTCCAAGTGTGCACATATCCCTCTTCCTCTTATTAATATAGTGGCCTTGATCTCCAAATCATACTCCATGAATTTTTTTATCCATCCATCCATATTCTCATTCAAATCCTTACTCAAAAGGAAATTTATTATGCTTTGGTGGGTCACCATGACATGAATATTTTTTTTTACACACTGTATGCCTAAAATTATTAAGGCTCCTCATTATTGACAACACTTTATTCTCAACGAAGTTGTATCTCTCTTCATACTCTTTTAGCCCTTGAATAAATAATGCAATAGGCTACTCAAGACCTTCACTATTCTACTACATAAATATGTATGAAATGGTGTCAAGTATATTAAATTTGTACAATAAGAAATCCTTTAATAAATCAATATTAGTCAATGTTGGTGCTTGTACAATGGATTGATTAATGGCTTCAAAACTATTTTTCCTTATTTGATCCAAATAATGGTTTGGTGATTCTTAAAAATGGATATAATAGGTTTAAAAAGGTTATAGAAACCAAGTATGAACTTTATAAAAAAAATTATTTTCCCAAGAAAAAATTTCAAACCTTTCTTATGCGTGGGTAAAGATAAAGCCAATATGGCACTCACCCTTTCAGGAACTATAGTAAGCTCATCATTGGAGATATTTTCACCTAATAAATTAACATCATGAATGAAAAAAAACATTTTTTGAAATTTATAGAGATTTCATATTGTCTACACCGTTATAAAATAAATCTAAGATGATTTGGGTGATCACTACAATTCTTTGAGAAAACCATTATGTCATCAAGATAGATTAACACCATTTGATTGATCAAACCTTGGAAAGCCATATCCATGGCTATTTGGATTTCATCCCATGAATTAGACAACACAAATTGATTTATATTATAGGAATATGTTCCCCATTTAGTAGTAAAATTTATCTTATATTGATCTTCTTCCTTCACCAAGACTTGGTTATACCCTGAGTATCCATCCAAGAGAGAGAATTATTAATAACCTACAACCACTTGAATAATTTTCTCCATGGAGGGAAAGGGATAATGATACTTAAAGGATACCCTATTTAAGTATCTAAAACCCACACATAATCTGATTTCTCCACTCTTCTTTCTCATGGGAACTAGGCTGGAAACCCATGAAGAGTTCTTAATATGGAATATGATTCTTGATTCTATCAACTTGGTTATCTCTTTTCTCATTACAATCTAAACTCTGGGATTGATATGAATTTGTATTTATCCTAAAATATTGGAATTTGGATCAAGTTCAATAGTATGTTGGGCTATTATAATATTAAACCACTATATTCCCAAGTAAAGACATCATAAAATTGTATACATAACTCAACAAATGTAGCTCTTTTAGCTAAAGTACATACATTTCCAAGATTAAGAAGTTTATATTTGAATATATACACCTTATAATTATTTTGATATTTTTATACATACTTACTTATCCCTTCTCATTTGATCACTTTAATTGAATATGTTTTGAAGAGCTATTAGCCCTCTAGGAAGTTTATTAGACCTCAATTATACAATTTGATATCCGTATTGGTTCTATAATTTGGGATATTTTTAAAAATAAACTCAACTTATTATTTATTGAAACATTCTCTTTTTTTGTCAAACTCAAACACTCTCCAATTGACATCATTATCCAATATTGATGGCCTCACTACCACCATAATATGTGGCTAAGATTTTGAGTTACTAACATCATTAGGATGTCAAATTGAGCTCCCACTAAATCTAACTTATAATAATGTTTATTATTTTCCCTTAAAACTGTTTATATTTTTAAGGCCTCAAAATATTCAATAAGATCCCATAATCTATGCTTGTAGGTCTTCAATAATGGATTTTTAGCAATACTTTTACCTTTTACTTAGTGGACAACTAGTTCACTATCTCTAAAAACTTGTACTTGCTTTACTCTTTTCTTTATTTCCCATTAAATAACATGTATAATATCCTCATACTCAAATATATTACAAGTACAACTAAACTAAAATATAATTTTAGAATAGTACATTTTATTTGAAGGAAAAACTAGCATAATATCTGACTCTACTCGATTCTTTCTTCTTACATCAACAAATAACAATTTCCATAAGCCATCACTATATTATATTATCTTAGAGAGAGAGGGTATGTATTTACCTTGTTCATTAAAATAATATACACCAATAACATCTTCTTTAACACCTCTATCTGGATCATAGCCATGATTTTCTACTTCCCACTCATCAAGGAAAAGATTTGATATGTATCCAAGAGGAAAAAATAGTCCTTGATCATTAGGATGATCCTCCCCATCAATTATGGTGGAATTTACATTTGAAATTTTTGTATTTTATGTATCAATATGAAAATTATACATAATTTTAGATCTGATTGTAACCTTAGTGTCATATCTAGTTCTAAAAGACACGTATGACCAATAAAATGATAATTAACCTCCAATATTGGTAGTGAAGTCTCATCATAAGAAAAGAGAAAAAAATGGTGGAAAATACACTATGAAAACATCTTGATAAATGGATAAATTAGGAAAATAATGAAGATTAAGGCTCAAACTTTTGATTGCACCCATAGTCTTAGTAGTTGAACCATCCAATTATAAGACACCTTTAGCATTAGGCTCATAATTTAGGCCTAACTTATTATGTATTTGTTTAGGCATCACCAAGTTACATCCCAAATTATATTTCATTTAGTTGTGTACTAGGAAATCTCCAATGATCACTAAAACATAAAAATGAGGTGACTTACCATCTTTGTTTGGATACCCACTAGTAGGTGTAGGATTATTTTTGAAAACTACACTCTCTCTTCTAGCTAATGTTTCTTGAAGGATGAGCTTTGAAAATTCATCTTAAAGTATCTCTCTTTGGATAGGAAGATCCAATGTATCATACATAGGAATGGTTACATCCACCTTCTTATTTTGTTCTATAATGTTTATGCAAGAGCTGCTAACTCTTAGATATCCTTTAAGAGCTTCCATACTATTTTGAGGATACATAGTTTGGGTTATGAAATCACCCTTCACATTCTAATTTTTTTGAGTTTCTTGGCCATTATGAAATGTATTACATCTATTATTACTTGAGATAAATAATTAATAGTGGTTTCACTTTTACCAATCTCTTGATCATTATCAATTTCTCTCCTTTTAGATCTTGTATTGGTTGTTATATAAGTATCACCAGCCTTACTTGTGCTTCCCAAATGACTAATTACACACCAATATCTCTCTTGATAATTTACCAATGTGACATTTTATTTTAATTGATCTCCATTTTTCATAACCTAATTTTAAACTTAAGCTATGTCATATAAGGAATAGTTCCATTTTGTGCCATACAAGCTTGATTGAACACTACATTTTGATTAGAGGGTTGATTATGAGGTTAATCCCTTTGAGAAGTCCAATCAAGATATAAATTTCACATTTTCTCTTTCCTAGAAAGTATCATCTAAACATTTAAGTATAAAATTATACTAAAGTAAATTAAATACCTTAATCCTCTCAAAACTACCTTAATATTTCCAAATTGCTTGAAATACAATGTGATCAACTTACTAGTTTTGATCCTTATTTAATTTTGTCATCTTTAAATCATGGTTGTTCTTTGGAAGGGTCACTACCTTGATTCATTTATTATGATTCCTCATTGAATTTACTTCACACTTAACCCTAACTTTGTCAAATTTACCTTAAATAATGCTAAACACATGAAGGGGATACAAAGAATGACCATTTAGTGACAAGGCAAAGTGATTTAAACTTATTACTCACTAGATAATCCTAAATGACATTATAATTTTCTAAGGAAGACACACTACCTATCATAATAGATCATTAATGACTAATAAAAGACCTTCATAATGGCTATCAACAAACTTAAGATCAAGTAAATCAAAGTTTTGAATGACACCCATTCATGGTGTCCAATTTTTGGCCAATAAGATCTTGTTATACTATTTACTCGTTTCCTAGTTCTACCATAATATTTGGTATTTGATATGGTATTATGAAGACCTTGGTTTAAAAATATGTGTTGTGCCTTATAAAGTAGATGAAAATTTAAAATGCATTCATTATAATCAAGTTTTAAAATTTTAGGAATCAAATATGAGTACCCTCTACAATCTATTTTACCTCCTCCTATCCATCCACCACCATAGTTTAGTGCCACATCTATACAAAAAAAAATGCATGTTTATAGTTTTTAAAACTAATAAAAAAGTTTATAATCAAGTGATTAGGAAAAAAGGTGAAAAAGGTTTCAAAATCAACCAAATTCCAAATCAAATTTATTGCTAAAAGTCTTATAATTCCTAGAAAGTGCAATCACATGTAATGGATCATAAATTAATGATAAAAAAAAATAAGTATTTGGTATAATATTTCATTAGTATTAATAATACATCACATCATTTAATATATTCTATAATTATTATTCTAACATATGATCACATGAGTAATGATATTAATGGTTTTCTTACTACACATGTCACATCTTCTAATCTTGATATAAGCATATCCAAAAAAAATCATTCAATGAAAGTGACTCATTCACTTCTTTTCATAAATTACTTTAATTATTAAATTTATAAGATAATTAAATAACTTTTGGAAATTTAAAATGTCCAAAAAAATAAAACATGTCAAATAATTCAACAATGTCAAATTATGAATGTATATACATTCTCAATTATTATATCATATTCTAATTTTTCTTTAAAATTTGATCATTCAATAAATTATTATATTCCATTAGATCATGTTGAATTTTTTTCCTCTTGGCCATTTTTTTTCATTTTCCATATCTAAACAATTGAAAATAATGATTAATATTTTCTTATTCTACCATATATTTTCCTATTTTCATAGTCTGTACTAACAAATTTGTATTTTTTTGACCTAGTTAGAACTGTCAAGTAGAGGTCAAGAATGTCTACCATTCATATTGATAGTTGGATATTAATATCATCCTAAAATTTTCACCCATAAAATCTAATACATAAAACAATTCACTTAGAGTGTTATCCTCATTAATTCACCAAAAAAATCTAAAACATAAAACAATGCACTTAGAGCCTTAATTCCTCCAATTATTAGTTTTTTCAATCAGCTTAAATACTAAAATTAGTGCTTAATCATGAAAAACCTTTATCCTTCCATGTTATGAAATTTTTTATAAGTATTTATTGTATTAAATTAGGATGTAAAATCAATCCTCTACACACTTTTTTTAGTCTACTACAATTTTACAAGATTACAACTCAAATACAATGGGGGAATCTTATCCATACATGGCCATGCCATCATTTATAGTGAACCTTACATTTAATAATGTAATTATTTTTTATATTTCTAATTTATTATACTTTCAAGCCTTTGATTAAAAATAGGTTTTAATTTTTTAAAATTTTAAATTTATAAAATTCTAAAATGTTTAAAAATGTAATAATACAAAAACATTCAAGATATGATAAAAATTTAAAATTGGGATATGAGCATAATTATACATTTAGTTTACCTTATTTTATTATATTGTTTATCTCATGAGTAGTATATATAATATATTTGTCTATCATACAATCATTTCACTGGTATTCATGACTAATATGTAAGACATATAAAATTTAAATGGATAAAGGTGTTGGACTTGCCTCTAGTCAATAGCCTTGTTAAACTAGGGGAATCTTATCCACAAGTGACAATATATGAAATTGTTATCATTCCATAAATCCTATACTATTTATTTATACAATGTTAACAAATGTCTTTTCTAACATTTCTATTTATAAATTGGGTACATGGATATGCTATTTGATAGAATATTATCACATTACCTAAAATTTGGTTTAGACTATATTTCTAGTTCTATATTCCATTTTTGTTATTTAATTTTACATATTATATTAAATTTTATATAGCTATTATGTATGGACCTTGTCCCTTGTGTGAAATTGTTTGAGAATCTCTACGAGATATTTTTTGTGTGTGTTCAGTAATTGAACATGTCAATTTACTTTGGCCATTGGCTCTATGTTTTGTGTGACATTTGAACATGTCCATTTTCTTTGGACTTTGGCCCTCTATTGTGTGATAAATTTTAACATGTCCTTATTTTTGACATTTTTTTTTCTAGATTATTGAGGATTAGATGGGTCCCTCACCCTTTATTAAGAAAACCAAGGTACAAAAAGAAGTGAGAAAAACCAACCAACCAATAAGAACAAAAAGGACTATATGTCTCAATTAAAGACAAAAATACACATTACAAAGAAAAAACACCCATGAAGTGGAACGAACTACAACCAACAAGAGAAAAAATCAAACTTATACAACTCACAACATCAAAAGGCTCAATTATCAGCAGTACGCACCCTTCTTACTCTTCTAGACAATAAAGATTTCATTTTCCATTAGAAGCCTCCAAAAATAGCATTGAAGACATTAATTTGAAATTACTTTGCCTCCATCACATTACCTCTATGATTGGTATATATATATAGTTAAGAGTGGATAAAAGTGACTTATTTTGAGAGAGGATGAGGATGGTTGTAAATTTTAACTCATCCTTTTTACATTCAACAAACTCATCCACCACTTGATCAAGTGTGAGTGACAATGACCCATCTCAGTGTTAACTTCCTTTGAGCATGCTAGATATCCCTACTCTTGATACTCTAATAATTACATTATTACCACATTAAAATCATAGGTCTCCATCTATAAAGAGGTAGGAGGATCACCAAGAGGATCATTCACATCCTCCCTACTAGTATTTGTTTCTAATGTGGGAGATAGTTAGGGGAAATAAAAATCACATGAATCATGGTTAAAGGCCTTAGAGTACATTTTTGAGGCAATATTGAGCCATGTACCTGATATCTAATGAAATAATAAGCTACAATCTTATGCCCAATGTTATTACACTAAAAACATAAAAAAAAGTAGCCCTTCCACCTCTAGCCTTTGTAACCATTGACCATGGTTTGAAAAACATGAATAAAGATAACCATAGGGATATATGGATCCATAATAATGTATACCCTAACAAATTTTAATATATTAGTATCCACCCATAGATCAATCTTAGAAAAGGCACCCCCTTTCTTAAAAAGAAGTTTTATGGAAGTGAATTTCCTTAGTAACAAAGGCAAATGATACATCTAGACAAAGATGGGAATAAAGTGTAAACTCTTAGTAAAAATATTGAAAATAGGATTCTAAGTGCACAAAACAAATATATATTTCCCTCAAAACCAAGGTCCTAATGACCAAATCATTCTTGATCTATGTATGAGTGGAAATGAAAAACAAAGAAGCCATTCTAGAGCATGGCCATGGTAGGATGGTTGATACCATTCCAAGTGGAAACTATCCAAACACAAAGTTATAATAGAGAAGGTTAATTTCCCTAAAATTTTCCTAATAAAGATCATCACTCCACACCCTATCAAAACTTATCCAGACCATCATCTAGGAGATAGAGTTCAATTGCTTTTGATGCTATATTTATAGAAATCTCCCATAAATAGAAATATACATCATAACATTGATTAGGGGATTGTTTATGTTGATGACCAACCCTAGACATGTTCTCATTCCATAAAATAGAATTAAACCTCCTATTATACCCTTGATCACATTTAACTACCATCAAATATGCACACCATTTACCCAAAACATAGGATGATATAAGAAAAATTAAAAGAATATGAATCTTGTATAATTTGTTATATATGTTGAGTTTCCCAAACTATAAAATTCTATAAAAACTAGGGAAACATCTAGATATACTTTATTTAGAGGAGAAAATAGGACTTCATCTACATTCCCATCTACCTCAATGAACCTACCATTGCTTCTTTTAAATCCTTCTTGGATGCATCAATCCTCTAAACTTTTCCATTGTCCATAACAATAGATCCCTACTCGCACTCCTACTTTGAAACAAACCCAAAAACACTAGAGCTAAGATAATTTTTAGATTATTTCCCCAGTAAAAACACTAAAGATTTCCTTTACATGTCTCTTACACCCACCAAAACTTCCTTTGACACCTTTCTTGTGAAAAAAAAACTACCTAATCCACCACCAATGTCATCACCTTCCTTGTGCCTAAGGACCCTACACATGTACATGTTATTGATATCATCACCATTCTTAATATAAATTTGATGCATTTGTTCAAATAATATATATTTATTAATAGATAAAAAAATACCTATACTTGAATAAGGTTTAAATGTTCCATTACTTTTTTTGAGATTATTAATGTCTATTTTGTGTGTAATATTCTACTTTGAAACATTTTATCATGTCCCTTATGTGTGACCCTTGGCCTTAATTGTTGACATTATTATCATTGTGCTTGTGTTATTTTTGAGATTTTTGAGTTTTATAAGTGAAATGATCCATATAATTCAACACTAAAACTAATACATTAATTCCACATTATAATTATATGATATTCATTGATACATTTCTATAGGCCTTGCCTTATATGTTACATACCTGATTCAAATAACACATATCTTATTATGATAACATTCCATATGCTAAATTTTTAAATGAGTGAATATTACTATGCATGTTGCAAGTTAATTTTTTTTATATGAGTGAATTTTAGGTTCAATTACATCACGTAAAATGTAGGGAATTTTAATGGGATTTTCATACATGAGATAAGCCATTTCAAAGGAAAAAAATTAGTTATGACATAAAATACATTTTAAAAAGTTACAAATATTTCAAAATTTAGTAATTGAAACATAATATAAATCATTATTCCATAGATATTCACTCATATTCAAATATCAAATATAAAAATCACACAATTTTTAGTATGTGATATAAGTTCACATACAAGTTTCAAAAAAAATTTAACAATTGGCATCTACATACATTTGACAGATTCTATAATCATAAATTGGGAATGGTACAAGTTCATGCACATTATAAAATTTTTAAAATACTATTTTTCAAGTTGTGGACATGGTAGGGACATGGATATATTCCATTTTATTTTTATCCTATATTTCAAGTAAAAAAGTTCTAATTGAATCTATAAGCCATATGTAGTGGTTGATATAATTTAAGTGCATGGTACACAACTTAGAGATTATTGTTCACTATAAAATTATGTCTAAAAATCCATTTTGGATCATATCCTATGGTTAAAAAAACTAGATAAGTTAAATTGAGGTTTTGTCATCCTTAATGGATTTTATTTGTATCATACAAGTGAAATTTAAATTTGAGGTGTGATTACCCTCAAATTCTCCATTGGTTTAACTAAGGAGCTAATTTTATCCAAGTTCTTCATGGGAATAAAATTCTCTCTAATTCTTGAATGAAACATCATCTCAAAATAAAGTCACAAAATCAATTTTTGCTTCGCACATACAAGGTGTATCCTTCCCCTTGCTCTCATTTCAAGTTCAATAAATTAAAAAAAAATCAAATTTCAAAGTCAAGCACTTTCAAATTTTAAATTAAAATATTTTTAAAATTTAAGTTTTACAAATAACAAAGTAACTACTTCATGTATTTTTTAGGGATTAATAGAGATTATGGTGCATTCCATGATTGGAGTGCTAGCCCAAAAATGATGTATTTATTACACAATAATTTATGTTTTTAATTTAATCTAACAATTTTATTTTTAGAAAAAATGGGGGGAAACTGTAGAAACCTAAATTTGGTCATGAATACTTGATCATGTTAGTTTTATCCATTTTTCACTTACATCTTCTATATTTCATCAATTATCATGTAGATAATATACCCCAAGACCTTCTTATTAGCTTACAAAACCTACCACATGCCTAGTATCCCATAGACTCTAAGCCCTACTTGGTTGCTACCATAAATTTTTACCTACCTAGAATACTATATAACCCAACTACCTAGCATCCCATAGAACCTGATACCTATTTAGCATCTTATGGAACTTGTCACTTACCCAATAGTTACCAGTTTCCACCTTCTATAGAAATTTATTCTCCACCAAATATTTCACCTTCAAATGAAATGTTAGGAACCTAAAATAGTAAATGTGCCATGAAATATAAATTTTAATGGGTCATCCCCCAATATAATTTAGAATTAATCATGATTTAAGAACTCACACCATTATATGGTGCATCAATTTATCTAATTTCTAGGACTAAATCAATGTTAATTAGAAGTAGAATTAGATTCAAAGTATATTTGATAGTGGATTACCTCAAGATATAAATTTTCAAACATCAGTGAAGTGTCCCAATATTGTGTTAACTCTAGAGATTCATTATGATATATAAAATATAGATGTAAAGAACTCAAAAGATGAATATGTTCTTTATCCTGGTAGAAAGCATATTGAGGACATATTATAAACAATTGATTATGAGTATTTTTAAACCTCAGCCTTGAAACTAATCAATAGTTATGGGATGAAAACTTAGTTTTTTCTCAAATTAATTGAATCAAAATTGACTCTCAAATTTTAAGATATCCTCCACCAATTTACCTAAGACTATCCCATCCTATGATTTTAAGATGAAAATTAATGACATCATCACACTTCTAAACAAAGTGGTTGGGAATCTTACTAGTAGATATTTTCAAGAGTAGATGTACAACTATATTTAAACCATACATGTTAACACTCAATACATCAATTGGGTGTAATTTATTAGTGACTCCATTCATAATAAATTATATGAAGTTCATGAGATAGGGAATTTTCATATGACTTAATATTTAGTCTACGCAATCACACATATGAGAATCTATGTTGGATTGAATACATTGGGGTAAATATATGTAACTTATATTTATGAATTATATCCTTGGATAATGTTAGAGGCTAGTGCTAATTTTTTTATAATTAATGATGTTTTCCTACACTATGTCATCAAAATATTTGAACCTAATCCATGCCATTTCATGTTCTCTATTGTGGTTACTACTAAAATTTCTATATGGGGTGCTTAGTTCACACAATTTCCCTCTCTCTCATATATCATAATATGTGGTTTTTATAATTCTCCCTATATTATACCAAATTTAATTGATGACATGTGGAATTTAATGGAATTAGTGTGTTAACTATTAGAAACACACAATCTCCTTTCCAACAAACATAAGGTAGGTGTTCATTTCTCAATTAATATCAAGAGATATACTTTCCCTTCACTCTTCAAAACAAAGGCAATTAATGTGGACATGACTTAGGTAATTCTCTAACCTTTTCATATCAGACCTTCCTTTGATGTCGTAGGAGTGATTGAGAATAATCTTGATTTTGTGTATCATCAAACTTCATATTTTGAAGATTAATTTATTGATTGTGATGATAAAATAAAAGTTAGGACTGAAAATTCTTCTTGCTTCACCCTAGATCATGTTATTGATTAAAAAATTTATTTCATTCCATTATAATTTTAAGATGATGAGGACAAGGAGGATCCCACTTATCATGATAAAAATATAAAAATTGTACCCATGCTTTAGATTGACTAGATCAAGTGTATGTAAACATCAATAAAATTTAGGATGTAGACTATCTTAGATATAATTATTTTAGGCTTAATAGAAAATGGGTTAATGTATAACATGTTCTATTTCCCCCATAATTGAGAGATACAAACATAGGTATTGATCAAAGGAGAAAGAATCACTTATATGTTCCTCTTCTAGTGTTGGTGTTATCCAAGTTATAATTGAGGAGGAAAAAGAGAAAGAAACAATGATTTCATAGGTTATTCAACCCTAAAATATTCTTAATAAAAAAATAATAATTCATATGGAGGGACTAAGGAACTCCAAGGATCTATACCATTTTACATGACCCATATACAAATGTTTTTCACTCTCAAGGTTTGATAAATAACACCACATTATAATATATATCTACATATCCTCATATAGTGCTCTGTGAGACTAGTCTCCCAAAATTTGCATCTACTCAACCTTATCCTAAAGTAACACCTTACCTCCTCAACCTTCATCAAAGGTTAAACCACTTCCTTCATATTCTCATTTATAATAAGAGCCTACACCTCCCAATAAATACAAGGTAAATATTGAGCCTACATCATAATAGGCCCTAACAATTCCCCTTGATTATGCTAAGCTTTCAACCTAGGTAAATCAAGCATATCATTATAAGCAACCAAAAATAAAAATTATAGACTGATTGATAGAATTCAATAAGAGGAAAAAATAGTCCAAACACATGATGTTGACATCATTTCGCTCATTGATACTACTCCTCATCCATTAAATAAACCCCAAAAAAATATTGTTTAATCATAGATGAACATGATGATTGACATGCCAAGGTTGTGATTCATCGTCTTGAAAATTCAAAGTAGAAATTATAATTAGGAATTATAAAGTATAAAAGGTTCACCTTGTAAAAAATAATCATGTGGGGTTAATATAATATGTTCAAACATTCATTGGATGTGTTGTTTAAAAAATATGACTAGGATAATGTGACCAAAATCAATCGAAGGAGAAGGTTAAAAAATCTCATTTGTGGTCCAAAAAATTAGTGAACCCAATTCAATATCATTCATGTTATTATACATATAACACCAAAACATTGATAACATTTGAGGTGATAGAGTGTATGGGTAGGGCCACCAAGGAATGGGAAGATAAGTTTATCCTTCAAGTAAAAATATCAATAAACACGTCCATATTAGTGTATGAAACAAATAAGAATGAACTCAATTATTCCAAGAAAAATGAATCTATATACAAAATATAAATTAATAAATGGAAATAATTACTAAAAAAGTTAGAATCCTTCTCTAGAATAGATCTAAACACTCTCATCATATAATAACTTCTTACTTAGGAATGCCAAAACTAAATTATTAGGTACTACCATGTTTTGGATTTGTATGCTTGAATAATCATTTTAAATTTTAAAAGAGTCTCAATTGATGATAGTGGTTGATAAAAATAATTAAACAAGAAGTGATTAAAAAACTTTATTTCTCATTTCTTGACAATAATAGAGTGGTACTTCCAGGAGAACTATTAATAATGAATTCTAGTTTTTGATTGGGAAGGAATCAAATCCTAGTTTTGCCTTCAATTTTTAGTCTATTCAAAGGTTCATCAAATATCAAAACACTTTTGATAAAATTTACAAACATTTTAATAAATTTTAATATGTCCCACATAAAAGGATAGATCTAAAAGTCAAATAACAAATCAACTACCTTTATTTAGATGGTCCAGATGAGGAAAAAATTAAAAAATGGTGAATTTGTTTAATGATTACCAAAAGAGGTTTCATAAATACAATAATAATAAATTTTAGGCTAATTACATAGTAGGTAATATTAAACAATAGGTGGAAGAGATTCTCTAAATTTGAGTTTTCAAAATTGTATTTTTTTTGTATTCTCTTTTGTAGTTTTAATAATTATGTTTCAACATAGGCACTTTTGTAGTTTTTAACTTGTGATTTATATAGTTTTTAAATGTCAATTTTTCATTAAAAGTGAGACCATTATAATTTTATAAAAGTGTTTGTTTTGAGTGTGTTTTCAGCTTGAAGTGCACCCTGCCAAGTCTTGAGACCCACTTCAAGTGACATAATGGAAATACCCCTAGGTTGTGGGTGGCCTATAGTATGGGTAAATATCTAGATAAGGCAAAATCATTATCAAACCATAATACACCTGATCTAATATCAGTTAAAAAAATATAACCTACACTAATATAACCTAATTTAAGTGAAAACTATGGGTTTTATCATGTAAAGGGGAAAGACGTTGAACTAAAACTAAAAAAGGGGTGATACACTAAGATTTGAGGTCTCCTCCACCTAATCACACAACACAATAACAACCTTTGAAGGACTAATATAAGTTGAACACTCTAATAGACATGAATAAAAGAGGTAGAATTAAAGATAAATTTTCATAATGGATAATGTTGTCTACAATTTCCTTAAAAATGAGCCAAAGAGACTAATGACCATATACAATTGACTTCAAACTAAGAAAAAGAGAGTAAATATCATAATATTCAATTGAATTTATACTATATTAAATGAAATAAAAATAAAAGAGAGGAAAATTTAGTTCTTTATTGATAATTAAAGGCTTGATCTAACATTACAATTCCTCAAATGATCATAGTCTTGCATATCAAGTAAGAGGGATACAAAGTGAGGCATTTCTAGCCTAATTTATAAGAAAAAAAGATAAGAGAAAGAAATAATAAGTTTCATACATGTATTTTTAACAACATGATTCAACCTATTCAAGAGAGAATACAAGTATTAAATAAGGCCATTAGACCCTATTAAATATACTAGCCTACCACATTGATGATCCCATGATGAAAATTGGTGTAGGAATGGAGGAAAAGGTCTAATTATTTTATTATTATTTATATTTTGATGGCCTGAGATGGTGAATATGATCCTATATGGATACTTCACTTTAAAAACTTTTACATTTATTATTACAAATCACCTCTCTCTTCACTCTTTCATGTCAAACTCTACTACATGATTGACTCATAATTAGGCATGCTACACCAATTTTAGCCTTGAGAGTTGAAATTCCTTAATGATCACTTCATGGAGGAGTTAAATTACCATAGGATCCATTTTATAACATTCAAAGTCTCTATATTGACCTTTATTTCTATAAATTAAAATATTCTACATTTTACTTTGAGTTTCAGTTATGCGCTCCAAGTTTTGTTCTTGTCCATTTCAGTTTCTAGGTAGTGAAGTTTTTGACTCAAAGCACGAGCACAAGTTTTATTTTTTCCTATATTTTGTCTAAGTATCAAAGTCACGTAGAACATGCCAAGTGTCATCAACTGGGACACATTATAATTTCTATAAGTTACGTGGAACATGCCACGTGTCTTGTTATAACCCAGCAAAGCATGACAAGTGTCAACATCTGTGTTTCAAGTTTATTATGAGTTTCAAAATCTTATTTCAATAAGCTTCCATTAGAGTGAACGTGGAGGGCACCAAGTGGTAACTTTAGAAGGTTTCAATATATTTTTCTAAAATCAATAGAAAGTGCCGCGTGTCCCTAGTTAAAGCTTGGCGAAGCCCGCCAAGTGTCAACATCCACATTTTATTCATTTTGTTTCATTTTTGAGTAAATATTATGGTGGGCCCTAGGTTTTATTTCTATAAGTTCCAAAGAAGCTACCATGTGTCATCATCCATGTGAATCTAAAATTAGTCCTGAATATTTCTATAATATAGCTAGAGTCCCACAGAGACTGCCATGTGTCACCTTCTACAGGACTTTCAAAAGGTAGGTAAAAGTAGCAGAAGCCACCACGTGTCATTTGTTAAAGATCAATGGAAAGTACCACCTATCCCCATTCCCCTTTTGAAGCTACTTAGGAAAGAAGTGTTGTGGGTCCCATTTTATATAAGTTGGTAAAGTTTTGGGGTAACAGACTGTGACAGATGTCAAAGACAGAGCACTCCAGATACAAAGACATAATAAAGAGTATAAGTTACATAGAAAGTTTTGTGTGTCTTCTGTAAGTGCCATGGAAGCTGCCAAGTGTCATTTTTTGGTGCCTCTTGAATAATGAGATGGTCTTAAAGTAGAGTAAGTGGAGCACACCAAGTTTTCTCACATGTTTCACAATGAAAAGCATCACGTGTATCTAATTTAGCCAATGAACTTGCAGGGAGACTAAACATTTCAGATCCAAGGAATATCTTTTGTTAGACACTTCTAGTTTAGTTAGAGTTTAGTTAGACCATTGGGTTGGGAACTTGTGGGCAATCTAGAGCCAATCTTATGCTATAAATATAGGTGAAGATGAGGGGAAAAGGATCATCATCAAATATCATCATCAAGAGAGAGAGAGAGAGAGAGAGAGAGAGAGAGAGAGAGAGAGAGAGAGAGAGAGAGAGAGAGAGAGAGAGAGAGAGAGAGAGAGAGAGAGAGAGAGAGAGAGAGAGAGAGAGAGAGAGAGAGAGAGAGAGAGAGAGAGAGAGAGAGAGAGAGAGAGAGAGAGAGAGAGAGAGATTTCTACAAGAGATTATTATCAAGAAGTTTTTTAGACTTTCTTGTTGTGGCAAATAATATCATTTACCTTTATTCTATTTTCTTGATTTAGAAAGTTTGTATAACTATGCATGTATCTGTGCCTTTTATGTGATTGGAAAGTTAATAAGAAAACTGAGTTTTGTGCCTTTGTTGATATTTTTAGTGTTATTGAAAAATCATCTAAGTTGTGAGCCTTTGATTCTATTTGTTTTCATCTTTTACATTGATCATGCATTGTTTTCTCTTTAATGTAATTAAATCCTAAAGATAACTTCACTGTGCTTAGTATTAAGGATCAAATTAAACTCAGGTGCATCACCATAGTTAAAATTTTCTTTCGTTGCATTGTTGTTTCTATTTAATTTCTATCCTTTTTCACACAATACTTTTGAGATAAAGAAGAGCCAGCTTCTTTAAAATTTGGAGGTCGTTTCAGGTCACAAGTCCCACATTCCTAAAACTTCCCATTGTTGGTGTTGGAAACAACACAATTCTAAGCATCAACAATTTTTGGCAACCATGATGGGACAATCTTGAAGTTTCTTCAAGACTGTATAAACCATAGAGCTACAAGGAGTCAGAGTTGTGGACCAGTAAAAAGAGCTCAATCTACTATGAATCTAGGTATTATTTTACCACCATTGATAACTAATTCAAGAAGAAGAGTCAATCAGTTTGAAAAAATACCTATAGAAAACATGGGAGCACCTATACCCCTAAGGAATTATGCAAATTGGAACACTGGTAGTCCTATGATTCTCCCAGTACCACCAACCACTTGGGATCCTATTCTAGTAAATGCCTTGAAAGTTCTGCCCAAATTTAGTGGTCAAGATTTCAAAACACCTGAATAACATCTATAGGATGTGTCTAATGTCTGTGTAATACATGTGATCACATAACAAAATGTGGCTATAAGATTGTTAGCAGCTTATTTTAAAGGGATGACTCTAGAATGGTATAGATATTTGAGCCCAATTACAATATCTACATGGGATTATCTTTGAGATCATTTCTTTGAAAGATTTGAAGAAAAGGGTGATAAATCTTCTTTGTTGCAATAATTGATTACTATCAAAAGGGCACCACAAGAATTAATGACTAATTTCAATTCAAGATTTCAAAAGACTTGGGAAAGAATTCCTACTACAACAAGACCATTACCAGGTATGGCTATAGTATTTTATCTTAAAGCCTTAAATTTAGATATATCAGTAATGATTCAGTCACTTGGAGGTTAGACTCTATCAGAATCCTATGACTATGCAGTCAGAGCTAAAAATAACTTAATAGTTGCCCCTAATGCCTCCCATGCCCATGTTTCTAGAGATTACCTTACCTTTGCCTCAAGAATCCCCTAATCCCATAGCCCCACCTGTGTCTATGTATACATTTTCTCAACAACCTATTAAAGAACTTGTCCCTGTCTAGTCATCTGAGATGGATGATGTCAAGAACATCCCAAGGAAATTTTTTAATGAGATAATTAACCTTAAAAGATATCAGAATCCTTATCCTAGACCCCAATATTAAGGCTACCAAGGAAATAGATTTCCACCACAACTAAACTAGTATCAGGGTCCTCAAAGGCAAACTAACCCTCAGTCATCGAACCAATTAGTTGCAGTCCCTACACCCTCATAGACTATTCCCCCTAATCCAAATAGGGATACTATTCAAGGGTAGAATAATTATGCATATGGAACCAATGCCTAGTGTTTCCTTTATAATAATGCTCATATGCCTAGAGATTGTCCCATGGGTAATCTACAATAAAAGATAGTAGAGCAAATAATAATGGATGGACAATTTGCAAATACTTCTAAAACTCAACCCTACCAATCCCCTGGTATGCAAAATTTAGTTCTGATGGCTCAAATGCAAGGGATGTCCTTACAACAAGAAGAAGAAATAGCCCTTGAGCATGCTTTGTTTTTATGGGTTGAAGATGAAGAGTTAGTATTCTTAAATGAAGATTCTACTTCTAAGAAGCTAGTAGTAAAATCAAATTACTACACCAAATCAAAGAGAAGGATGATGGAATAGCCTGAAGTCACAAATAATGAAGTTATGGGGAACCCTCCATTTCAAGGTCAACAAAACATAGCTACTAGACAAGAAATATCTCAGCCAGTGCAAAACCAAGTAATTTATGGACAATTTCAAGAAAAATCAAGGTACTCTTATTATCTAAGAACCCAAACATTAGGACTGATGAATGTGGTGGATCAGTTGAAGAAGACCCCAACACATGTGTCAATATGGGACATATTAGCTATTCCTGAGAAAAAGACATTGTTGCAAGAAGCTCTATAAGACCAAGCAGTGCCTAAACATATTGGTACCAAAGAAAGACCTGCTAATAAAGAAAAGGTCAAAGATATGGTTCCCTACAAACAACATCCCTTTTGAATAATGCACCAGAGATAAGTAAATCCAAACTAAAGCCCTTCTATTTGACTTTGATATTTGGAAAGAAACTATTAAATAATGCAATGATAGGCTCAGGGGCCATTACTATAGTAATGCCTAAACAAATAGTAGAGGATTTAAAAATAAAGTATGAGCCACTTACTAGAGGAGTTACGTAGCTGGATGGGAAATCAGTGCAAACAATAG